>OY770262.1:203328967-203928967 GCA_963669355.1 Chorisops tibialis | reverse complement strand
TGTGAAGCTTAAGTTTTGTATAAAACATTTTAATAGCAACTCTCGCATGATGTGAAAAAAATGGTTCAATCTCATTAACCCTTCTACCACTCCCCATACAAAATTTCATAAAAAAAAAGTTCTCTTTCATCTAAAGCACTTTGTCATCCCGCGGAACCAGATGAAATCTGAGAGTATTGTAAGTTTGCTTTAAGGTTTGTAACGCCAAGAAATACTGCTCGCACAGAGTAGCCAAGGGTACAGAAATATTTGTTGTCGATCACAAATCTCGAAACCGGATGTCCGTCTGGCCGTCCATCCGTTTCTTCATCTGTTAGCTCTCTAGGTTGAGAACGCGTTTAGCTAGGAAGCTCAAATCGCTCCACTCCTCTTACCCCCTAACAGAATGACTCAATTTCGAAATTCGACAATAACCGGGTTATGCAAAAAGTTTGAAATATTGGTCTGTAATTTGGAATATATTATTTTTATGATGCTTTCAATCTACTGTACACAAATTATTTGAATCTCTCACTCCTTTCACCACCTCCCATACAAACTGTGCTTTTTCATGGAATACTACAATATAAACCAATTTACTCAATACGTATAAAATTAATCGAACTGAAATTGTGTATAAAATATTTATTTAAAAATATTAGTAAGACCAAAAAAATAGCCTATTAGCTACACCCCTTCTACCCCTCCCATACAATATGCCACAATTTCACAACCTTACAAAAAGTCGATGTTATTGGAAAGTATCACCGCTACTGATCTGCAATTTAAAACATTTCAATTGAATTATGTTTATAGTTTTTTTCTGAAAAGTCATTAAGAACTCCCAACTCCTTCTACCACCTCCCATATAAACTGCACAATTTCTTTAAATCCACCACACTAACTTTATCACTAACTATTAAATTTTTGAAGCTTACATTTTTAATAAGACATTTTGATAGCAAGTCTAGCATGATGTTATAATAACTTCCAACAAGTCGGGCGAAACTTTATTATTCTTGGAACAAGTTACGGATGAGTAGAAAGTCAATATGCAGGTTAGAGTGGTTAAGGAAAACTAAGCGAAAGGGAGTTCTTGGGCAAGGCTGTTGTCAAATTAACAATATTTCATTCATTTTGTTAAGGTTTGGGTTTTTATGAGGGGTTAATAGCTTTTTAATTGATTGCTTGAATCACGACCAATATTCTCTGTATAGAATGTGTTTCATAGACGAAGTTGCATAGAATTTTCAGAAAATTCGGTATATTTTACATTCAGGAAACCGAACATTTGTATGGGGGTAGAGCGGGTAAGGGATCATAAAATTTGTGATGCGGTTTTATTTCATTTCTTTTGTAAGGTGCTTGTGAAAAATTTCAAGTTCGTAGCTTTTAATTTGTTGGTTATTAGTTGATTAAATAAAATTGGCCGAAATCATATTTTTGTATGGGAGGGGGTAGAAGGGAAGGCGCGATCTCAAAACTTTTGATGCAATTTTATTTCAACTATTTTAAAAGTTTTTGTGCGAAATTTCAAATTGATAGCTTTTAATAGTTAGGTGATAATTGATTTCTTGAAAATGGTCGAAAAAATAATTTTGTATGGGAGGGCGTAGAAATTTTAAAGGTTTTCGACCAGTTAATATTTCGTATATTTAGGAATTTTTTTTAAATGCTTTTCGCAAATTTTCAAGTTACTACCTTAAAATTTCTATCAAAAATTTTCAGTTTATGTGTTTTCTTCAATGCACATGAAACACCCTGTGCACATTAGACCGGGGGGGGTTTATAACAATTGTGGAACAAATTATTATATTTTTTCTATGTATATCAAATAGATGTATCCACATGCAAAATTTAAACTTTGTATATTTCACCAGAGTCCTACAAAAAACACTCGAAATATTCGACATTTTTGCTTACTAACATACAAATTATAAACTATTTAGGTCTACAATGATGATCACAATACTTAATTTTTAGAACAATAATGCAAATTTGTTTTAAACCCTTTTCAACATTTGTTTTTGATCAAACATGCCCGCTATCTAGGGCAATTGATCAAACTAAAAATGGAACACAACTTTTTTCCCAGATATACATACTATTATTTTGAAAATTATTAAAGAAAACATAAAAGAATTATGATTGGGCGTAAAGCCCAATCATGTGATACTCTAGATGAAATGAGAAAGAGTTCAATGTACCGGAAAATATGTCACATCCAATTCTTTTAAATAATAAATAGTGACTTTTGTATGGGAGGTGGTAGAAGCAGAGGAGGAAGGTTTGTAATTTTTGGATATGACACCTAATGTGGTATGCAAAATATTTGGTGCTGAATTTAAGATTTGTAGCTTTCATTATTTTCAATTAAACATAGTTTTCCTGAAATTGAGGCATTTGTATGGGAGGTGGCAGAGGAGGGGTAGCGTTTAAGATGATTTTGAAACTACTTATCAACATCCTTATCACCACGCTTTGATTCAATTTCAAATTCGATAGTTCTAATATATTCGAAGGAGAAATTCTTTTCTTGAGTTTATAATACAGATATTTGTATGGGAGGGGGTAGAAGGAGTGAAGAGGAGCTGATAATTTTTTAGCATTTATTGCAATTATTAAAAAACAAATTAAGTTAAGTTAAGTTTATACTTTTTCTAGTTTTAATGGAAATCGATATAATGCACTTAACAAAAATTATGCATTTGTATGGGAGGGGGTAGAAGGAGTGTACGGATCAAAACACATTTTTTTCTCGTTATTGCTATTTCTATTTTTATACTTATAGCAAAATATCAAGTTGATAGCTTTAACAGTTTCGAAGAAAAATAATTTAATTTAAATTTCAAAATTTCGTGAAATTTGTATGGGAGGGGGTAGAAGGAGTGAGGTGAAGTTGATAATTTTTGCAATGCTGATTGGAATTATAATAAAACTAATTCTGGAAAAAATTCGTAACTTCGTTTGTAACTTTGCTAGTTTCAATGAAAATCGAAAAACTGCATTTTTCAAAATTATGCATTTGTATGGGAGGGGGTAGAAGGAGTGACGGGATCGGATAAATATTCAGTTGTATTAATGGCATCTATATCGTTATACTTTAACCCAATTTCAAATCGATAGCTTAAATAGTTTCAAAGAAAAATCAATTTCTGAAAATTTCGGAATTTCGTGAAATTTGTATGGGAGGGGGTAGAAGGAGTGGGGGGATGTAGCCTGTTCACGAACTTAAAGTTACTTTTTTGATAAAAATGACACACAACAAATTTCAGCACGATAGCTTAAAGCGTTCGAGAGCTATGCTGTAGACAGACGGACTGACGGACAGACAGCAACTCGGAATCGAAGTTTTTGAGCGACAACAAATATTTCTGTGCCCTTGGCGGCTCTGTGCGAGCACTATTTCTTAGTGTTACAAACGGTAAGGCAAACACAATATACTCTCAGATTTCATCTAGAGTATAAAAATAAATGTTTCTACCGATATTTTGTTTTTAAGGGTGCAACAGCTCTACTTTGAGAAGATAATAATTTATCTCCTTTCATAATGATTGATAAATAAAAAATTGTTATTTATTGGTGAACCAGTTCGTTAGAACTAAAAACATTCTTCTGGTAGATCTCTGTTCAAGGTATTTCGTTTACATACTTCCGTCGTGTAATATGTAATAATATTAACGTTTCTTTGTATTTTAATTTTTATGAGATTAAAAGAGTGTGGTCTTTTGTTCTAGTTCTTTAACCTGGCTCCGATGCCGTGAATACTTGGAAGGACATATGCACATTAATTGCTCTCTATTTCCATATATAAAATTCTGGGAGGCTGAACGCGTTGTTTTAAACATAATCCATTCTCTCGTTAACAGCCAGAAACAAGGGCAAATTTTTTTTTTATTCCAGATTTCCTATGTGGCCTATTATTTGTAGCTTGTACTTGAACTGATTGTTCGTGAGCATGCAAGTCGATTTACAATACATTAATAACCAGAACTTGGATATCATGTGATTTATAAGAATAATATGGAAACATATTAATGGATAATGAAAGTAAATATTTAGCTTTAATGAGTTGCATGCGATTGCTCGTAGATCTCGTATTGTGTGATGCGGATTGTTCCTGAGTACACATACACATACGAAACTTTTTATTAATGGACTCTATGAAGAAGAAAGTGGCAGCGTGCTTGCTTCACAATCTATAGGTAGTGGATTTAATTCTCACGTCAGGCAATAAAGTTTTTTTTAAGCACGATTTTTTCAGTTTCTACTGGCAATGAAAAATTATTGGAAATAAAATGGGCAAACGACGTAAAAGAGAAACAGTTCCAACTTCTAGACGGTCTGTATGCTCAGTAGATGGTTTCCGTTCGGTTTGTATTCTTCAGTCCCCCACAACATATGTAATTATATGCAATATATTTCAGTTGCAGTCATTACAACTAGGGATAGCAAAATCTGCTCGCAGTGATCCACTGCGATTGCTCTTTTTCAATATCTGTGAAAAAGATCAGCAGTGATTTTTTCACCTCTAAAAAAAACGACAACATAGCAATTTTCTGGCGAAATCCTTCATAATCAGGCAGACCCAATCTCATGCTCAGTATCACCAGCTCAGTGCGTATAGTGAACACTTCCCCCATTCCCCGTGGGAATGAAAAGGTTTTCTTTTACTATCCAAAGTACGAAAAAACGATCGAGTGCAATCGAGTCAGGATGGCAAAAATGTCAATCGCATTTCATATATGTACACAAGCCAAATAAAAAAACACCCGGTCATCGATCGCATCGCATATACAAGCCAAATAAAAAAAAACACCCGGTCATAGAAAAACCAAAAGGGTCTATAGTTTTTTTTCCACACGACATTACCTCACACAAGCAATTTCATCATGAAGAACGTAAAGCTCTTATCTACACGGTGGACTGCAACATAAATCGGCGAAACTGCAATATCCGCAACTCAGACACATTTCCCGCCGACGAGATCGAAACTCAGAACAAAACAGAGCAAACAAATCTCTAGCAAATCGCACTATTAACCACTTCGGACGTTCCACCTAACCTATCAGATCAGATCCCACCGATCAAAATATCGTTAAGAAAATCGCAGTCGTTTCATTGAGCTTCAATTCAATTCATTCATTACTCTACTCCGCAGTGTAAAGCAATATCACTGAGAGCACGACCACTACACACTGCTCGTAAGTTGTTGTTGCACCGCTCCCGTTCTATGTCAGCAGTCAATGACAAAAAAAAAAAAATAAATAATTTTCACCTCAAATAGTCCAGCGATACTGGCACTTGGTGAAATTAAAGTTTCCAATGACGACGATTTAGATGAATTTTTTGTTCCAAATTATGTTCTAGTGCCTGTATTTTTTAGACAACGCGGGATTGCATTGTGCATCCGCAATAATGTCGCTTATCAACTTCTGCCTGAGTACGGAAATTGTACGAATCCCGAATTCAATTTCATTTGGGTTAAACTCTACATTCAAAAGTGCATTATTCATCTTTGTTTTTTGTATCGAAGCCCTAATATATCGGACGAAGACACAATCAATGAATTTGAAAATATTTCAGATTCAATTGATCGAATTCTCTCCAAACACCCTGAATCCGAAATCGCAGTAGCGGGCGATTTTAATGTCCATAATATAAATTGGCTTCGTCACTCCCGTAACACATCTCCAGCCGGCCGATTTGTTAAACTATTCGCATTATCGAATAACCTATGCAAAACTGTAGGCAGAGCTACTCGGATCCCTGACGTTGCAGGCCAAGGATCTTATCTTATTGATCTTTTCTTACCATCAGACCCAGCTAAATACTCGACTTCTGTTAATTCTCCACTCGGAAGCTCAGACCATTGCTTAATTTCCGCCTGTTTCCCAGTTTCCATCTCGACGCCAATTACACCAGCTCTAAAAAAGTTGGTATGGCATTACGAAAGTGCCGATTGGTCCAGTCTTAAGCAATTTTATTATACACTAGCAAACGCCCGCGACTTCGTCCGCGTAAAAATAGCAATAATAAGCAATTTTTGAGAGTGTAGTTAGTAATACATTATGTGGGATATATAATCTGCTCACTTTAATGGCTCTTTGAAGAAAATGGTTTGTATATTGTTGGAATCAGAACCATAAATTATTAGGAATGAAAGCATGATACTCCCATTTTTATGGGACAGGCTCGTGATCAAATCAAACCCGTGATTTGAGATCATATACGTGTTGAAAAGCGTTAAGGACAGGTGAATAATTGTAGCTGGTGTTATTAAAAAAAAAACAAATAAAATAACATTAAGCTTAAAAACATAACAGGACTACGATTGTGCGTAAAGCCCAATCATACGATACTATGTATAGATGAAATCGAAATTTTTGCGGTGTTAAGAAATTTTGTATAGGGAGTGGTAGAAGGGGTGACAGCATTGAACTAATTTGTTTCACATCATGCTAGAGTAGCTATGAAAATGTTTTGTACCAAATTTAAGCTTCAAAAATTGAGTAGGTACTGAGAAACTTAGTGCATTGAATTGAAATTGTGCAATTTGTATGGGAGGTGGTAGAAGGAGAGGGGGTTTTTGGTGATTTTTCGAGAAACTAGTACTATCATGCAATTGATATACTTTAAATTTCAGATCTGTATCATTCATACTTTTCAAGAAAATCGAATTATTGTATAGTCGTGGAATGTGTCTCATTGTATGGGAGGGGGAAGAAGGAGTGAAGCTACTCGCTTAAGTTTTTTCCTGATATTACTAATAATGCTAATTAAGGATTAAATTCAAATTTTTACCTCGATGAAATTTAAATGTACTGAGAAAATTCGTTTAGAGTATTTCATGAAAAAGTGCGGTTGATATGGGAGGTGGTGGAAGGAGAAGGGGGTTTCTGGCGATTTTTTGAAAAACAACTATAATCATCATGCAATTGATATATTTGAAATTTCAGATCAGACTTAAATTCTTGCGAAGTCGTGGAACTGTGTCACATTGTATGGGAGGGGGTAGAAGGAGTGAAGCTAATCGGTTAATTTTTTCCCGATGTTAATAATAATATTAATTAAGGATTTAATACAACATTTTAGCTCGATGGAAGTTACACGTACTGAGAAATTTGGTGAAAAAGTGTAGTTTGTATGGAAGGTGGTGAAAGGAGTGAGGAAACTCAAACAATTTGTAGACCAAAAGACTGCATTTATAATAGAAATAATATATTCCAAATTTCAAATTAATAGCTTTTATGGTTTCCAAGAAAATTTGATTAATATATATTTTGAAAATGAGTCACTTTGTATGGGAGGGGGTAGAAGGCGTGAGGGGAGTGAAATGAAACCAAAAGCATATTTCATTCTGATGGACACCTAACAAACTGTGCAAGTTTCATTACAGTCGGTTCAGCCGTTTGTGCGTGAAAAGCGGTCGGATAGACAGACAGACAGACAGACAAAAATTTCAAAAATGTGTTTTTATGCGTAGTTAGTGCTAAAATAACTCAAAAAACTAACTTATAGCCATTTATAAGCAAATTACAGACAGACACTACAATTATATTACTATGTATAGATGTAAAGATGTATAGATTGTTCGAAAGACTAAAAAAAAGGCAATTAGCTTCACTCCTTCTACCCCCTCCCATACAATTTGATATAATTCAACAACTTTATAAAAAGTCGATTTGCCTGAAAAGTATGAATGCTACTGATCTGCTATGCCAAATAAATGATGTTTACAGTTATTTCTAAGAAAGTTATTAATAACTTCACCCTCCTTCTACCACCTCCCATACAAACTGCACAATTTCACTAAATTCAATACACTAAGTTTTTCAGTACCTATTAGATTTTTGAATCCTAAATTTTGTATGAAACATTTTGATAGCAACCTTATCGTGATGTGAAAAAATTAGTTCAATGTTGTTACCGCCTCTACTACTTCCCCCATAAAATTTCTTAAAATAAAGAAATTTCTCCTTCATCTAGAGTATCGCACGATTGGGCTTTACGCCCAATCGTAGTCCTGTTATATTTATTCTATTGGTTTCACATAGGTTACAAAAACGATGGAAGAATTTCGACAGTGGGTTTCTTATTTATCAAAACTGACATATAAAATATATGAATATCATATTTAAAAAAATTCTCGACAATGAAAGCGGTCATCAGCAGAAAACATGTTTGGATTTCCAGTTTTATAAAGGATACCGAGCTCTCACGTATTCTCAGATTTTAGATTTAGATCTACTTCTACGACTTCATCAAATTGTTTTCCAATAAACATTATAAAAGGCTACTTTAGACTAAATTCTGATGTTTGACAATGTAGTTAACAACAGCTGCACCGAATCAGTTGCAATTTTGACTTGAATTGATGGTATTTAATTTTTTTTTTATTTTTATACTCTAGATGAAATCTGAGAGTATATTGTGTTTGCCTTACCGTTTGTAACGCTAAGAAATAATGCTCGCACAGAGCCGCCAAGGGTACAGAAATATTTGTTGTCGCTCAAAAACTTCGATTCCGTGTTGCTGTCTGTCCGTCTGTCCGTCTGTCTACAGCATAACTCTCGAAAGCTTTGAGCTATCGTGCTGAAATTTTTTGTGTGTCATTTTTAGCAAAAAAGTAACTTTAAGTTCATGAATGGGCCACATCCCCCCACTCCTTCTACCCCCTCCCATACAAATTTCACGAAATTCCGAAATTTTTAGAAATTTATTTTTCTTTGAAACTATTTAAGCTATCAATTTCAAATTTGGGTCAATGTATTATGATATAGATGTCATTAATATGACTAAATATTGATCCGATCCCGTCACTCCTTCTACCCCCTCCCATACAAATGCATAATTTTGAAAAATGCAGTTTTTCGATTTTCATTGAAACTAGCAAAGTTATAAAAACGAATTTTTGCCAGACTTAATTTTATTATAATTGCAATCAGTATTCAAAAAATTATCAACTTCACCTCACTTCTTCTACCCCCTCCCATACAAATTTCACGAAATTTTTAAATTTAATTTAAATTATTTTTCTTCGAAACTTGATACTTTGCATAAAGTATAAAAATAGAAATATCAATAACGAGAAAAAAATGTGTTTTGATCCGTACACTCCTTCTACCCCCTCCCATACAAATGTATAATTTTTGTTAAGTGCATTATATCGATTTCCATTAAAACTAGAAAAGTATAAACTTAAAATTTTGCCAGAATTTGTTTTTTAATAATTGCAATAAATGCTAAAAAAAATGATCAGCTCCTCTTCACTCCTTCTACCCCCTCCCATACAAATGTATGTATTATAAATTCAAGAAAAGCATTTCTCCTTCGAATATATTAGAACTATCGAATTTGAAATTGAATCAAAGCGTGGTGATAAGGATGATGATAAGCAGTTTCAAAATCATCTTAAACGCTCCATTTGCTCTGCCACCTCCCATACAAATGCCTCAATTTCAGGAAAACTATGTCCAATTGAAAGTAAGGCTTTACGCCCAATCATAATTCTTTTATGTTTTTTATTTTCTACTAGTATACTCCGACGAGAAGATCTTACTTTAAATTAAGGTTGCAGCTCTACGTAGTCTCTTCATTTGAAAAAAGAAAATGGGTTAACAAAATGTTTACTATATCTGAGCCTCCTCAGAAAGAAATCCTAGTTACTCCACTGATCTGTTAAGATCTTCTTGTAGTTCGGTATAGTGCAAAATTTTATCAACAGTGCGAAAGAGTAGTTTAGTTTATTTTCATAAATCCATATATTTGTAAAAGAAGGGTTGGGCAATTTAGCCCGTTCATGAATCTGACCTTACATAACAAAATTTGAATTTTCGTAAAATTTGTCACGTAATTTTCTTTTATTTGTTTTAAAAAGTGGTAATACAAAATTTCAATACAATACTTTATTATTAACTGATTTGAACGCACAACCTTCGCATACGTTAATCACTAGGCTAGAACCAGGTTAACAAAAAGATTGGGAAGTCACCCTAAATTTGTTTACAAAGTTGAAATCACCGGAATTTTTAAAAACTATTAAGTTGTTGCAGATGAAATGCCGACATTTGCGATGAAGTGAAGTTAGTTGTGATTTTCATGTCTCGAACTGCCGCCAGGTGGCTCTGGTAGTAATGAATATTGAAGTATAAATACTCCTACATTTGGTCATGGAATCATTTCAGTTTTGGACTTCATTGAGATCGGAGAAAAAAAAATATGAAAACATGGAATCGGGTCAAAATCGGTTACTTTTCCGTTACAAGTTCAAATTTGGCCGCAACGCAAGGGAGACATCAAACATCAGCAAGATATTTGGAGGTGACACAGTAACGAATCACATAGCGATGGTTCGAAAAATTGCGATCCGGAGATATGACCCTTCAAAGTGAGCCACATGGTCACCCAGGACCATCGATAGACAACGACGAGCTGCGTTTACTGTGGAGTCTGACTCACGCCAAACTGTAAGGGACATTGCAGAGAATCTGGGTGTACACTATCTGATAGTTTCTCGGCACTTGCAACAGCTTGGAACAGAAGTAATCCGTTTCTGAACAGAATAGTGACATGTGATGAAGAATGGAGATTGCACGACAATTGTCGGCGATCGGCACAGTGGCTAGATGCTGATGAGACCCCGAAACACATTCCGAAACAAAGTCTTCATCCGAAGAAGATAGTGGTGACTGTTTGGCGGTCTGCAGCTGGCGTTATTCACTATTCCTTTTTGCAACGTGGTGAAACCATTAATGCAGAGAAGTAATGTACCCAACTCGATGAAATGCACCAGAAATTGCGCGTTCAACTGCTTAGATTGATCAATAGAGATAGAGCTATACTGATTCATGATAACGCACGGCCTCATCAAGAATAACGGTCAAAAAATTAAACGAGTTGCAGTATGAGACTCTTCCTCATCCACCATATTCACCAGACCTCTCGCCAACCGATTACCACTTTTTTAAACATTTGGATCATTTTTTGACGGAGAAACAATTTAACAATGAAGCAGCCATCAAAAATGCCTTCGAGGAATTTCTTCAGTCTAGAAAGTCGGACTTCTACGAAACTGGCACTTGTATCTTGTTGGGAGAAATGTACTGCATCTTCTTCTTCAATGGCGCTACAGCCCAAATCGGGCCTTGGCCTCCTGAACTTCAGGTTCCTTAACATTTTCATTATTTATTGCGGACGAGTTGTTAGCTCTTCGCACAACCCTCTATCTACGAATTTTTCATTTTAGTAGATTGAGGTAACCAAGGTATATTCAAGCAGGTAATGTGCTTGGAATTATGCGTCGATCGGGATTTGAACTCACGACCTTCGCATTGTAAACCAAACACGCTACCCACTAGACTACACCCTAGCTATGTACTGCATCTGCTGGTACCTATTTTGATTAATAAAATTAAGTTTTATAAGCGTTAAAGTTTGAAATTTCACTAGCAAAGTCGCCATTTCATCTGCAACAACCTAATACATATAAAACAGATTTGTAAGTTAAAGCTGATCTGACTGACCTTGTTTTTTCTTTTTTGCTTGTTCGTATTATTTTAAAATGGAAACACATTGCGACATTATTTGGAACTTGTATGAAACTTAAACGGTGCTTCGAATGATCTATTGGACTTAGATGTCAATTTATCTGTAAAGCTAATCTATGTACTCGTAGTTTAATAAAAATAGTTCCAATTCTATATACAAAACCGTTTGCTTATTTAGCGTAAGTGAGATATTGTAATTGGACTAATATTTAAGGTTGTATTTATTCGAAGTTCGTGTTGTATAATACATGTATAAGTCGTCCGGTTCTGGTTAACTCTATAGAAATTCCAAAACGTCAGCGTACACATTCTCAAACGTATCGCAAACAAATTTCTACTTGTTTATCTGTAATCAAGCTTGAAACAGTCATTGCATTAAAAAATGTTAATCTTTGTTTCTTTCATTTGTATTTATTTTTTAATCCAACCAAAAGGGGAGCTAAAAACTAATTAAAGGCCGAATGGTTTTTTTCAAATAATTATATCTTCGGAAATACTTACCATAAAAAATCCACATTTTAGGACCAAGGTGGCATACAGATCCACCATAATCAACTTAGAATGAGGCCAATTATTGTGAGAGGGTCAGGAAGGATGCAAAGCAAAACACTTAAAATTAATGTCTCGACTATCTCTTAAATTCTGTAATAGAAACTTAGAGCTTATATTAAGCTGTACTAGCGGAATATGAGAAAAATATAACATTTGGACATATAACTAGTGAGGGAAATGGGTAGCATTTCAAAAATGGTGCACTTTTCAAAATTTCCAACCGTTATATTTCAAAGTCCAATACAGGAATTAAGTTAAAAGTTTGTCAGATTGTAAAGCTATTTGACCTTTAATTTTAATACAATTTTTAAGTTAGGGGGTGTAAAGCGAGGGAGGTAGTGGGTCAAAATGTTTATTTATTTATTTATTTATCATAACAAGATAGTTTACATAATAATAAATTGCTTAAATTAATTTAATATAATAATAATAATAAGCTAGGGTGTAGTCTAGTGGGTAGCGTGTTTGGTTTACAATGCGAAGGTCGTGAGTTCAAATCCCGGTCGACGCATAATTCCAGCACACTACCTGCTTGAATATACCTTGGTTACCTCAATCTACGAAAATGAAAAGTTCGTAGATAGAGGGTTGTGCGAAGGTCTGACAACCCTTCCACAATAAATAATGAAAATGTTAAGGAACCTGAAGTTCAGGAGGCCAAGGCCCGATTTGGGCTGTTGCGCCATTGAAGAGAGAATTTAATATAATCTGATATAGTTGAATTTACCTTAATTAATTAAACACAATTTAATATAAGTGTAATAGGCACTGGTGGAAGGGTCAAACGGGGTGTAGGGATAAAACGGAGCGTAGTCTCAGTTTATATGTCAGCTTAATTATTTGAGGCGTATAGTGTGCGCTGAATTTATTAAATACTCTACAGCATCTGTTAATACGTTCATTTTGTCCGTAATCTGTACGATGTGGATTTTCCTTAAGTGGTTTTGAATGTTTTGTCAGCCTGACATTTTCATTGAGTCTGAATTGATTTGAGATGTGGTCAACCTTAATATCGCCATTCAAAACATCTAAGATAAAACAGGATGTGAGCATAGTTCTTCTAGAACTAAGAGGTAAAATATTTAATAATTGGAGCTTAACTGTGTAGGGTGGAAGGATTTCAAAGTCTCTAAGATCATACAAGTCCCTGAGAGCAAAAAGAAGGAATTGCTTCTGGATTGACTCTATTCTGTTGCTGTATAACTGGAAGAAAGGGTCCCAAATGGGACATACATATTCCAGAATAGGGCATGCAAGAGAACAGAATAAAGATTTGGTGACACATACATTCTTAAACTCTTTGGCTCTTCTCTTAATGAACCCAAGAAGTTTATTGGCTTTTGAAATTATTCGATTATAGTGAGTTCCACATAGGATATAGTCATGGTGATATGAGGATGATTTACGTGAGAAGCTTATCACGTGGCATTTACTGACATTAAGCTCTAATTTGTTCTGACTGCACCAATGATCTAGCGCAATAAGCTTGGATTGCAGGAATTCGGCATCTGCGGGCGAGGTTATGGCATGATATATTTTTAGATCATCAGCGTACATCAGATGTGAAACATTTTCCAATACTTCTGATAGATCTGAGATGAAAACATTAAATAAGAGAGGTCCCAAGTGACTTTCTTGGGGTACCCCAGAGGACACTAATATTTCCTTGGAAATAAGACCTTGAAACTTAACAAATTGAGATCTATCATTAAGATAGGATTTAAGCCAGTCAAGCAAGGATCCTGTCATACCAATTTTTTTTAACTTTAAAATCAGGACATTGTGATCAACTCGGTCGAACGCTTTGCTAAATTCGGTGTATATTGTGTCGATTTGATTCCCATTTTCAAGTGCGCAGAACGTATCAGATACAACAATCATGAGATTCATTGTGGTCGAGCGACCTTTTCTAAAGCCTGCTGGTCATTAAGAATGTGGTTGATTATGATTAATTTATCGCAGATGATTTTTTCGAATAATTTCGGTATAGCTGATAGAATTGCTATACCTTTGTAGTTCTCAACTTTTTGTTTGTCTCCATTCTTGTGGATGGGTGTGAGATACGACTATTTCCAAGGAAAATTCCCAATGACAGTTGCTTGTTGAAAAGAAAATGTAAAGGTGCTAAAAGCTGATGAGCACATTTTGATAAAAATAGAGGAGGAATAAGATCAGGACCTGGACCTTTTTTGATATCTATAGTTTGGAGGGCGTAGAGCACTTTCTCAATAGACAATGAGATATTTTCAACAAGTGTAGGAACCGAAATGTTGGGGTCCCTGTTTGTTGAATCTGACTGGGCACCAAATTTTGAAACTAAAGTATAGTGCTAGGTTAGTTTCAAGTATGAAAATATAGAAATTTCAGTTTTTTTTTTGCGAGTTGATGTAAGACTTGTCATTCTTTAATCACTATCAGAGGTAAAAATAATTAAAACCTAATTTTGGAATTAAAGTATAGTGCTGGATTAGTTTCAAATATAAAAATATAGAAATTTCTGTTTTTTTTTGCGAGCTTAGATAAGACTTGGGGAAAAAATTGTTAGTTGGATTAGAGATAAGGCTTTGTTTTCAAGCAATATGATGGAATGATGTCAATGATTGTATGAAAGATCATGGACCGTATGGGTGGGTCACTGAATACTTGTGTTTGAAATTTCTTGAGTCTAGCGAGTTCAGATAAGGATTGTATAAAAAATAGTTTTGTTGACGATTTGATTGAAGAAATTTATGTTTTTTTTTGTGAGTTGAGATAAAACTTTTGGGAAAATGTGGTTAGTTGGATTAGAGATAAGGCTTTATTTTTAAGCAATATGATGTAATGATGACAATGACTGTATGAAAGATCATCGACGGTATCGCTTAGGATTGTACGGGTCATTGAATACTTGCGTGTGGAAATTTCTTAGGTCTAGCGAGGTCAGATAAGGATTGTATGAAAGTATAGAAATTTCCGTTTTTTTTTGCGTGTTGAGATTAGAACTGTATTTAGAGATAAGCCTTTGTTTTTAAGCAATATGATGAAATGATAAAAATGATTGTATGAGAGATTGTGGGGGTTGATCATCACTTAAACCTCCACCAGAAAACATTATATTTTTACTTCCATTTGTGGGAGTTGAAATTACATAAAAGATTTAAGCACGAAGAATAAAATTTTGTTGGTAGCCTTTTGACAAGACAAGAAAAGAATGTTGACTGAGTTGGCAGGGGCGTTATACGACATCATGAGCCGCAAGCTGCCGCAATATAAATTCGATGTTACATTTGACGATGACGGGAAGTTTTTCAAATTTGTTTTGTTGGCGTTGGTCGCCACAAATTCATTGGCGGTATCGCTTAGGATTGTATGGTTCATTGAACACTTGCGTTTGGTATATTTCTTGGTTCTAGCGAGTTCAGATAAGGTTGAATAAATCCTTTTCGCGGTGCTCAATGACCCATACAATTCTACATGCATCACAATCCTTATCACGTGGGAACAAATCCTTATCGCGTGGGAAAATCTGAGTTAGAACCGCCATATCCTATCTACTGCTCTAAACCAATTTACTCAGTGCGTATGAAATTTATCGAGTTGAATTTGTGCACTAAATATTTACTTAGAATTATTAGGAAGGCAAAAAAAAATTAGACGATAAGCTTCACCCTTTCTACCCTCTCCCATACAAAATGACACAATTTCGCAATTTGACAATAAACCAATTTGCTCGAAAAGGACAAATGCTATTGATCTGAAATTTGGATTATATTACTTTTATGATGATTTCAATCTTCAGTATAAAAATTGTTTGAGTCCTCCCCTTCTTTCCATAACCTCCCATACAAACAGCACTTTTTCATGAAATGCTATAAGCAAATTTACTCAGTACGCATAAAATTGATCGAGCTGAAATTGTGCACTAAATATTTATTTAGAATTTTTAGTAAGGTAAAAAAAAAATAAATTAGCCGATTAAGCATTCCTTCTACCCTCTCCCATACAATCTGACACAATTTCACAACTTTTCAAAAAGTCGATTTCCTGAAAAGTATGAATGCTACTAATCTGCAATTTAAAAAAAGTCAAAAGCTTGATGTTTATGGTTATTTCAGAAAAATACATTAAGAACTCGCCCCTCCTTCTACCACCTCTCATGCAAACTGTAAAATTTCACTAAATTCAATACACTAATTTTCTCAGTATCTATAAAATTTTTGAGTTCTAAATTTTGTATTAAACATTTTGATGGCAACTTTGGCGTGATGTGAAAAAATTAGTTCAATGTCCCCCACTTCCCCCACAAAATTTCTTAAAATCAAAAAATGTTTCTTTCTCTCTATCGCTGCAGTGAAGGACAGTGTTGAAAACGACTCAAACACCTCAATTCGTCACCGTGCTTAAGAACTCGACCTCTCCACGTCCACACTGCAGAGAATATTGACGAAAGATTTGGCTCTGCACGCATACAATGTCCAATTGCCTCAAGAACTACAGCCGGACCACCAGTAGCGCCGTACGTTCTCTGATTGGGAAACAAATCCTAAACCTATTGTTGATACACCCTGTATTAATCCACTTTGATAAGCATTTTCCGGCGTAGTGATCGCATAATATAATTTCACTTCCGTATGCTTGATAGGTGTGATTTCAGAGTGAGTCCAAAGATACACAAAAGGTATAGAACATAATCGTAACCAATGATAAAGACTTAAAAATTATAGTTTTCGGAGTGATTTTTTTGGAAATAACTATGAACATTATGTAATTGACATCTCTTGAAATTCAGACCAGTAACTTTCATATTTTTGAAAAAAATTAATTTATTTGTGTAAACTTGTGAAATCCACATGTGCCACATTGTATGGGAAAGGGTAAAAGGAGTGAAGCTAATCAGATAATTCTTTTCGATCTTAATAATATTGTTAAGTATTACATACATACAAAATTTGAGTATGATAAATGTTACGTACCGAGAAAATTGGTTTATAGTATTTCATGAAAAAGCAGTTTGTATGGGAGGAGTGGAAGGAGGGGGGTGGTTTGAAAAGTTTTCTTCTATGGAACACATTTATATTACACACATTTTTATAATGAAAATAATATTATATTCTAAAATTAAAATTTTTAGATCTTATAATTTCCAAGAAAAATTTTATTATTGCAAATGTTTGAAAATGAGAATCTTTCTATGGAATGGGGTGGAAGGGGTAGGGCGATTTAGCGATTTCACAAACCTAACCTTAATTTTTCGTTAAAAATGGTGTGTGCGAAATTTGAACTTTCTAGCTTAACACGTTCCCAAACTAGCGAGCGCACAGACGGACGGACATCCGGTTTTGAAATTTTTGAGTAATAATATCGTTTTTTATATTAACTTTTGTGTCATTTACTTTTTCCTCCGAGCTTTATTTTTTAGCGTTACAAACTTTATTTTTAACGTTAACGTTTATTTTTAGCGTTAAGTTATGTATTAGTTAACTTTGAATTTCGTATCTTTAAAGATAGTCGAGATATTATATCTATCAGTTTTTCTTTACACCTTTCTTTCTTTTACAAGTACATATTTTATCCCTCCCTTTAAGGTCGATTAATATCTAAAACACTCCACAAACTTTCTGTGTTGATTAATTCGGAAAATACAATCATTTGAAAACATTTCCTGGTGATGTTTTGGTTTAATCCCCTTGTTTCTGCACTGGATACAAACATTTGATTATTTTCACTTTCTCCCCGTAAACCAATATATGCGTTGGCGAGTATCGACTATCTATTTGCATATATTAGCATGCGTTGTTTTCGCCTCCTCATGCCTCTCTTCTCCTAACACCCTCCAAAAGAAGGACCCCGTGAAACTTCCCCAAAAATAACCTTTCTATATTAATGGGTGCCGGAGGTATGAAGACAGACTGTTTTTGTTATTGCAATTTTAGTCTTAAATAAAGATGAAACGTGAAAAAAGTGCAGAATACAATTTTTATTATTATTATTAGAATAAAGTGAAATGCAACTGCATATAAGACATTTTTCATTACTCCTCTAAATTATCACGATCCAAGCAGAATTTACGAAAAAATGGGTTAATAACATATTTTTTCGTAAATTATGATGTACCATATACATACATATTCGTATATTGAAGCTTAGAGAGCATAAATTTGTTATTTTCTGCTTCGTTACGTGAAATTTTCACTACATTTCACTCGGTACGAGCGGTAGCGAAGTGATGTTGTAATGTATTAATATGTAAACTGTTTTTTAGGAGAACTGTATAATTCTCCTAAATAGTATCGTATTATAATATAAATTAAGTTATTTGCAAATTATTTATATGCTGAGAATCAATTATTTTGCTCGAGAATAATTCTGTCACATCATATCAGCACCAACTCTACCTTCTACGATTCCAATTGACCTATTTCCGTGATGGAACAGCACTTGGTAAATCAAATAAATTGAAATTCCCCCATATAACATTGTGTCTATTCAATAAATGTTTCCACCCTCTCCTTTTCCAAATAGAATGCTCATTGTTTCCAGCCTCAATCCCACTTCTCGTAAATACTTCAATCCTCTAACATACTAGAGTTAACAGATTTCCCTTATATAGTACCATATAGCACATAGTAGATCGATGTATGGTACATAGTATCGAATTGGGTATACACATTTTGCTTTTAGTCCCTTTTCCCGACTTTTCCGTACTCGCAGTTGCTTGTGTTCCAATTCATGTGCTGATAGTCTCATAGCTTTTCATGCAGTGTACCTCGTATTTTTGTTGTTTTCCCATGGATTTTCTGGCAAAAAAATGTCAAATTGAAATTGATCGCTTGCCAAAAAGGAAACCAAAAATAGAAAATTTGCATGAGATATACCAGTACATATTTTATGCAACATAATAAAGTTCGTTTGCCATATATTATATATATAGCTTTCCAAGTATATCTCTTAAGGACGTTTCTTAGAGCTTATTAAATTATTGATTTATTATAAATTAAATACATATTTCACACAACTTTCAAATAATCGAAAACTTTCTGCGGGTGAAAGAGAAGGGTAGAAGGGTACAAAAGATTTTAACCGATGCCGCAGTTGAAACCGAAAAAGATTAATCAAAAACTCGTCCAAGATTCTTTAACTGACCATAAGGCACATAAAGTGCAAGATTTCTATACGCTTAAAAAGTGTTTAAGAATGTTATTTACGGTCCGTCAGAACGGCATCTACGAATATTAATTGTATAGCCTCTGTCTTCTACGTCAATCTATAAAAATGTCAAGCCTAAGTTATACGATTATTTCAAAATTTAATGAAAGTAGTGGCTTTAAAATAAGCGTGAAATTCAAATTAAACTATCTGCCAACATGCCGAGCGTAACTTTATTATTTTTGCTATAAGGAAAGGATGCGTGGGAAGTCAATATTCAGATTAGGTTGGTAGGGAGGACTAAGTGAATGGGGTTTCTAGGGCATGGCTGTTGGCTATTATTTAACACTTAACTGGTATTGCGATAAGTAGCTCATCTAATTGGTTGTTTGATTGCTTGAATTACGTTGAAAATTTTCTATATAGAATGATAGTTTCACATACGAAGTAAATTCTGTGTAATTCAGTACATTTTATAATAAAATCATACATTTGTATGGGATGTAGTAGAAGAGTTAGGTGCATCGTAAAGTTTTGATGCAATTTTCTTTCGTTTCTGTTGAAAGATGTTTGTACGATTTCAAGTTCGTCACTTTAAATTCGCTGGTTATACTATAGATCAAATCTGAGAGTATTATAAGTTTGCTCTAAGGTTTGTAACGCTAAGAAATAAGGCTCGGAGGAAAAAATGAATGATACAGAAGTTAATGTTATCACTAAAAAATCTCAAAACCGGATGTCCGTCTGTCCGTCCGTCCGTCTGTCCGTCTGTCCGTCTGTTCGCTCTCTAGCTTGAGAACGCGTTGAGCTAGATTGTTCAAATTTTGTACACGTCGTTTTTGACAAAAAAGTAAGGTCAAGTTCGTGAACGGGCCAAATCGCTCCACCCCTTCTACCCCCTCCCATACAAAATGACACAATTGCGCAATTCGACAATTAAAGGATTTGCTCAAAAAGCATATAAGCTATTGGCCTGAAATTTGGAATATATTATTTTTATGATAATACCAATCTACCGACAAAAAATTATGCGTGTCTTCCCCCTCCTTCTACCACCTCCCATACAAACTGTACTTGTCGTGAATTACTCTAAGCCAATTTACTCAGTGCGTATAAAATTTAGCGGGCTGAAATTGTGCACCAAATATTTATTTAAAATTATTAGTATGACGAAAAAAAATTAAACGATTAGCTTCACTCCTTCTACCCCCTCCCATACAAACTACACTTTTTCATGAAATGCTCTAACACGATTTTTTCAGAACATATAACATTTATAGAGCTCACATTTTGTAATAAATACTTAATTAGTATTATCACTAAGATCAGAAAAAAATATTTGATTAGCTTCACTGCTTCTACCCCCTCCCATACAATATGACACAGTTTCACAACTTCACAAAAAATCGATTTTCTTGAAAAGTATGAATGGTACTGATCTGGAATTATAAGGTTGTCAATTTTATAATATTCCTAGTTATTTCTGAAAAAATCACTAAAATCCCCCCACTCTTTCTACCACCTCCCATACAAACTGCACATTTTCACTAAATCTAACTCACTAATTTTCTCAGTCCCCATTCAATTTTTGTAGTAACATTTTGTATAAAACATTTTTATAGCTACTTTAGCATGATGGGGAAAAAATTAGTTCAATGCTATCACCCCTTCTAACACTCCCTATCCAAAAATTCTTGGTATGACAAAAAATTCTATTTCATCTAGAGTATCGTAAGATTGCGTTTTATGCGCAATCGTAGCCCTGTTATGTTTATACTCTAGATGAAATCTGAGAGTATTATAAGTTTGCTCTAAAGTTTGTAACGCCAAGAAATAAGGCTCGGAGAAAAAAATGATGAATACAGAAATTAATATTATCACTCAAAAATCTCAAAACCGGATGTCCGTCCGTCCGTCCGTTCGCTCTCTAGCTTGAGAACGCGTTGAGCTAGAAAGTTCAAATTTCGTACACGTCGTTTTTGACAAAAAAGTAAGGTCAAGTTCGTCAATGGGCCAAATCGCTCCACCCCTTCTACCCCCTCCCATACAAAATGACACAAATGCGCAATTTGACAATAAACGGATCTGCTCGAAAAGTATAAAAGCTATTGGCCTGAAATTTGGCATATATTACTTTTATGATAATATCAATCTACCGTATAAAAATTATGTGTGTCCGCCCCCTCCTTCTACCACCTCCCATACAAACTGTACTTATCATGAATTACCCTAAGCCAATTTACTCAGTGCGTATAAAATTTAGCGAGCTGAAATTGTGCACTAAATATTTATTTAAAATTGTTAGTAAGGCTAAAAAAAATTAGACGATTAGCTTCACCCCTTCTACCCCCTCCCATACAAAATGACACAATTTCGCAATTCGTCTATAAATAGATTTGCTCGAAAAGTATAAAAGTTATTAGTCTGAATTTCGGGATATATTACTTTTATAATAATTCCAATATACTGTGTAAAAATTATTTGCGTCCTCCCTCTCCTTCCAACCCCTCCCATACAAACTGTACTTTTTCATGAAATGCTCTAAGCCAATTTTCTCAGAACATATAACATTTATCGAGCTCATATTTCGTAATAAATACTTATTTAGCATTATCACTAAGATCAGAAAAAAAATTTTTGATTAGCTTTACTGCTTCTACCCCCTCCCATACAATATGACGCAGTTTCACAACTTCACAAAAAATCTATTTTCTTGAAAAGTATGAATGCTACCAGTCTCAAATTTAAGAAATGTCAATTTTATAATATTCTTAGTTATTTATGAAAAAATCACTAAAATCCCCCGACTCTTTCTACCACCTCCCATACAAACTGCACATTTTCACTAAATCTAACACTAATTTTCTCAGCTCCTATTCAATTTTTGGTGTAAGCATTTTGTATAAAACATTTTTATAGCTATTTTAGCATGATGGGGAAAAAATAGTTCAATGCTATCACCCCTTCTAACACTCCTCATACAAAATTTCTTGGGATCACAAAAAATTCTATTTCATCTAGAGTACCGTAAGATTGCGCTTTACGCGCAATCGTAGCCCTGTTATGTTTTTTATAATACTTTTGTAGGGGAGGGGATAGAAGTTTTGAAGGTATTCAACCAGTTAACTTGTGAACTTTTAAGTATTTTTTTAAATGAGTTTCGCAAAATTTTCAACTTCCTTTTTTGAGTTTTTGTGTTTTTTTTAATACACATGAAACAGCTTGTGGATGTTAGGGCACCGTTTCGGTGCATAATAGTTTTAATTCAAATTATTAATTTACTTAATGCATATTAAATGGATGCATATACATGCAAGATCTTAATTTTGTAACTTTTACCAAAGCCCTAGAGAAAATAGTGAAAATTTTCACCATTTTGGCTCACCACTTTCCTCGCCTTACACCCCTCAAACTTGAAAATCTTACCAAAATTATAGGTCATATAGATCTGCAATCTGACAATTTCAGCTCATTACCTGTATTGAATTTTGAGATATAACGGTTTGAACGTTTGAAAAATTCACCATTTTTGAAATACTTCACATTTCCCCCCGCTATTATTATGACCAAATGTTATATTTTTCTCATATTTCGCTAATGGAGCTTAATTTAAGTTCCGAGCTTCAATTACATAGCTTAAGGGAGAGTCGACATATCAATTTTGATGTGTTTTTCTTTGCACCCTCCCTGACCTTCCTCCTTTCACGTATTGGCCTCCTAAGTTGATTATGGTGGATCTATGTACTACCTAAATGGTCCTCACATATGAATTTTTTGTATCAAGTAAACCCGAAGATATGATCATTTGAAAAAAATTTCGGACTGCGGAAAGACAGAATTACACTTTATTATTCTAATAAAGTATTTAGACTAACTAAGTCATGAAACATGAAAAAGCAGTATTTCAGGGTAGCAATATTTACCTCTGTTTCGATCACAATATTTTATTATTAGAATAATAAAGTAAAAGTGATATTTTGAACAATTATACAATATAAAGAAAAAAAAAACGCTTCTCCAACTTTTTCTTAAAATGTAGGTAAAAAGGATGAAAAGAAATATAAAAAAATTGTAAAAACTCATTTAAACCAAAAATTACCGGAATAGAAAATAATTAGTTGTAATATAGGAGATTTTATGTCAATAAATTAAATACTGCATCAAAATTATAAAAGTGTTCATCCTGATTTATAACCCAAAATAACGGTTAAGACACAGGCTATAAAAATGAGACAGAGAAAATAATATAAGGACTATGCGATACTCTAGAGTGCTAGCTAGGGTGTAGCCTAGTGGGTAGCGAGTTGGTTTACAATGCGAAGGTCGCGAGTTCAAATCCCGGTCGACGCATAATTCCAGCACACTGCCTGCTTGGGTATACCTTGGTCACCTCAATCTACGAAAATGAAAAATTCGTAGATAGAGGGTTGTGCGAAGGTCTAACAACCCTTCCACAACAAATAATGAATAAAAGTTATGGAACCTGAAGGTCAGGAAGCCAAGGCCCAATTTGGGCTATAGCGCCATTGTAGAAGAAGATGCGAAGATGAAAGAGAAGTTTTTTTGATCAAAATGTTGTATACATAATTTCGTTTTATATGTACATTATTTATCAGAAATTTTGTTGGAGTTCTTAATGACTTTTTCAGAAATAGCTACAAACATCATGCAATTGACAATTTTTAAATTACAGATGAGTAGTGTTTATACTTTTCAAGCAAATCGACTTTTTGCAATGTTGTAAAATTGTGTCATATTGTATGAGAAGTGCAGATAATCCTCCAATTTTTTTCGGTCTGACTAATAATTCTAAATAAATATTTAGTTCACAATTTCAGCTCGATTAATTTTATACGTACTGAGTAAATTGGCTTATAGTATATATTACATAAAAAAGTGGAGTTTGTATGGGAAGCGGTGGAAGGAGTCGGAAGAATCGAATAATTTTTAAACCGTAGATTGAATTCATCATAGAAATAATATACTCCAAATTTTGGATCAATACCTTTACTATTTTTCGAAAGAATCGGTTTATTGACAAATTGAGAAATCGTGTTATTTTGTATGGGCGATGGTAGAAGGGGTGGAGCGATTTCAGAACTTAACATTGCCTTTTTGTCAAAAACGAAGTTTACAAAATTTAAATCATCTAACTTAACGCGCTCTCGAGTTTAAGAGGACACGAACGGACAGAAATCTGGTTTGAGATTTTTGAGTGTTGATACGAACCATTTTTTTTTTCTCCAAACTTTGCTGCAAACTTATAATACTCTCGGATTGAATCTATAGTATAAAATAAAAAAACAACAATTGCACGAAAATTAATAAATGGGAAGAATGGCTGTTATTTTGATTTTTTCTTCAAAACATTTTTTAATTTATTTTTAATTGAATAGATAATGGGTTTCCTATCTATAAACTAAAATTGAAAGACATACACAATAATTTAGTCTCTTCCTTATTGAATACTAGCTGTGTTCGTCCATGCGTTGCTGTGGCTATTGATATGAAATTAATGGGAAATTAAATTAAATCCTCTCCAAAACAAAACAAAAATGAAGAATTAAATACAACATTCGGTATCAAATTAACGCACATTTCGTTTTTTAAAAACAGATAATCAAATCACATCCCAGATAATCAAATGACTTCCAACGATACAGCACATCAACGAAAAAACGAAATCAACAACTTCGCTCTTCTTCTTCAACGCGTAAAACGCGTACTATGGCTCGCGAAAACACAGACGACAAGCAACTAAAAAGAAACGAGACAAATGAATTCGATTTTCGAAAACAGATAATTGAATCATTTAAAAAAAAACAAATAAAAAACAGATAATCAAATCACTTCCCAGATAATCAAATCACTTCTAACGATTGATTATCACATCAATGTGAACGAAATAACTATAAAAACATAACAGGACTACGATTGGGCGTAAAGCCCAGTAGATGAAGGAGAAATTTCTTGATTTTAAGAAATTTTATGGGGGAAGTGGTAGAAGCGGTAACAACATTGAACTGATTTTTTCACATCACGATAAGGTTGCTATCAAAATGCTTCATACAAAATCTAGGATTCAAAAATCTAATAGGTACTGAAAAACTTAGTGTATTGAATTTAGTGAAATTGTGCAGTTTGTATGGGAGGTGGTAGAAGGAGGGCGCAGTTATTAATAACTTTCTTAGAAATAACTGTAAACATCATTTATTTGGTATATCAGATCAGTAGCATTCATACTTTTCAGGCAAATTGACTTTTTGTAAAGTTGTTGAATTATATCAAATTGTATGGGAGGGGGTAGAAGGAGTGAAGCAATTGCCTAATTTTTTTTAGTCTTATGAACAATCTATATAAATATAATTGTAGTATCTGTCTGTTATTTGTTTATAAATGGCTATAAATAAGTTTTTTGCTTTATTTTAGCAATAACTAAGCAGAAACAAACGTTTTCAAAAATTTTCTCTGTCTGTCTGTCTGTCTTTCCGGTTTTCACGCAAAAACGGCTAAGCCGATTGTAATGAAACTTTCACAGATTATTAGGTCTACCTCGGGGTGTAATCTGCCTTAGGTTTTATTTTCCTTCCCTCACTCCTTCTACCCCCTCCCATACAAAGTGACTTATTTTCAAAAATTTATAATAATCAAATTTTCATGGAAACTATAAAAGCGATCTTCAAGTATATATATAATTTGAATGCCCTTACTCCTTCCACCACCTCCCATACAAACTAAACTTTTTCATGAAATACTATACTCCAATTTTCTCAGTACGTATAACTTTTATCAAGCTAAGATTTTGTATTAAATCTTTAATTAGCATTGTTACTAATATTAGGAAAAAAGTAACTAATTAGCTTTACTAATTCTACCCCCTCCCATACAATCTGACAAATCCACGACTTTGCGAAAATTCGATTTTCTTGAAAAGAATGAATGTTACTGTTCTGAAATTTAAAATATATCAATTGAATGATAATTGTAGTTGCTCCTCAAAGAATAACTAAAAATTCTCCACTCCTTCCACCACCTCCTATACAAACTTCACTTTTTCATGAAATATTCTAAACCAATTTTCTCAGTACGTATAACTTCTATCGAGCTAAAATTTTGTACTAAATCTTTAGCATTACTATTATTATCACGCAAAAATTAACCGATTAGCTCCACTCCTTCTACCCCCTCCCATACAATGTGGCACACTTCCACGACTTTGCAAAAACTCTATTTTCTTGAAAAGTGTGAATCTAACTGATATAAAATTTAAAACATATCAATTGCATGATGATTATAGTAGTATCTAGAAAAATTAGCAAAAACTCCCCACTCCTTCTACCACCTCCCATGCAAACTGCACTTTTTCATGAAATCCTCTAAATCAATTTTCTCAGTACGTATAACTTTGATCGAGCTAAAATTTTGTATTAAATCCCTAATTAGCATTATTACTATTGTCGGGAAAAAATTAACCGATTAACTCCACTCCTTCTACCCCCTCCCTTTCAATGTGACACAATTCCACGACTTTGCGAAAACTCGATTTTCTTGAAAAGTGTGAATCTAACTGATCTGAAATTTGTAAGATATCAATTGCATGGTGATTATAGTTGTTTCTAGAAAAACTTCCAGAAACCCCTCTCTCCTTCTACCGCTTCCCATACAAATTGCACATTTTCACTAAATCCAATGCACTAGGTTTCTCAAGTTACCTTTTCAATTTTTCAAGCTTAACTTTGGTGCAAAATATTTTTATAGCTACTCTAGCATGACACAAAAATTCTTAAGATTACAAAAATTTCGATTTCATCGGTAGTGTTATATAATTGGGCTTTACGCACAATCGAAGTCCTGTTATGTATTTAAGCTTAATGTCATTTTATTTGGGCTCTTTTTAATTAACACAAGCTACAACTATTCACATGTCCTTAACGCTCTTCAACACGTATACATATGATCTCGAATCACGGGTTTGATTTGATCATGAGCCTGTCCCATACAAATGCGAGTATCATGGTCTCATTCGTAATAATTTATGGTTCTGATTCCAACAAAATACAAAACATTGTGTTCAAAGAGCCATCAAACTAAGCAGATTATTTATCCGATATAATGTACTACTAACTACATTCTAAAAAAATGTTATTATTGCGATCTCTAGTTGTAAATAAATGTTTAGTGCACAATTTCAGCTCCATCAATTTTATACGTACTGAGTAAATTTGTTTCGAGTATTTCATAAAAAAGTGCAGTTTGTATGGGAGGTGATAGAAGGTTGGAGAAGACTTAAATAATTTTTATACAGCAGATTGGAATTATTATAAAAGTAATATACTCCAAATTTCAGATCAGTAGCCTTTACGCTTTTGGAAAAAATCCATTTATTGTGGAATTGCGAAGTTGTGCCGTTTTGTATGGGAGGGAGTAGAAGGGGTAAAGTTAATCGCCTAATTTTTTTTTTATCTTACTAATATTTCTAAATAAATATTTAGTGTACAATTCCAAATCGATAAATTGTATACGCACTGAGTAAATTGGTTTAGAGTATTTCATGAAAAAGTGCTGATATTGTAGGTGGTGGTGGAAGGAGGGGGAGGACACAAATAATTCTTATACAGTAGAATGAAATTATCATAAAAGAATTATATTCTAAATTTCAGATCAGTAGCATTTATATTTTTCGAGAAAAGCTGTTTATTGTCGAATTGCGAAATTGTGTCATTTTGCATGGGAGGGGGTAGAAGGGGTGAAGCTAATGGTCTAATTTCTTTTGATCTTACTAATAATTCCAAATAAATATTTAGTGCAAAATTTCAGCTCGCTAAATTTTATACGCACTGAGTAAATTGGCTCAGAGTATTTCATGAAAACTTCAGTTTGTATGGGAGGTGGTAGAAGGAGGGAAATGACACGCATAATTTTTATATGGTAGATTTATATTATCATAAAAGTAATATGTTCCAAATTTGAGACCAATAGCTTTTATACTTTTCGAGCAATTCCGTTTAATGTCAAATTGCGCAATTGTGTCATTTTGTATGGGAGGGGGTAGAAGGAGTGGAGCGATTTGGCCCGCTTACGAACTTGTCCTTACTTTTTTGTCAAAACCGACGTGTACAAAGTTTGGACATTCTATATCAACGCGTTCTCAAGCTAGAGAGGACACGGACGGACATCCGGTTTTGAAATTTTTGAGTGATTATATGAACTTCTGTATCATTCATTTCTTCTCCGAGCCTTATTTCTTAGCGTTACACACTTTGTGGCAAACTTATAATACTCTCAGATTTCATCTAGAGTATAAACACGTGCGTATTCGAATGCAATGTTGTGTCAAAATTTCAATCCAATCGATCGACTGCTTTTCAAGTTTTGCGAGCACAAACATACGCAGGCTAAACTTTTATATATAAAGCAGATATCACCTCTTGTAGAATATTCGTCATTGCTAGTCGAATATTTGGCAGTTACTTCCAACAAACTAAACCAGAGGGGAGAGGTGATTGAGGTAGCGTATATGGAGTTTCTCTAGTCGTATTACATGATTGACTTGAAAAGGTTTTCCCATATTTTATTACATGTGTTACATTTGTTGGCTGGGGGTAGTCAATAGTTCAAAATGTGCTAAATTCCATTACAATAATTGGCCTTAGCTTTCTACCGCAAACATTTATTCTTTATGTATATTAAAATAAGACGGAAAAAAAAGAAAGGAAAGATAGCCAACAAAAATTTAATTCGATGTTTGTAAACGTATTTGATTCATCAAATTTATTAAAATCATGGTGTTCAATCACCCAGTCTTGGAAACTTATGGCCAAACTTATGGAGAACTAACTCTAACCTGAGCATGATAATAAAAGAAAAGTGCCGATTTTTCCTATTGGATATTTAAATTAGTAAAAATATTACTATCAAATTTTCTTCATTTGAAATCCAGATATTGTTAGCAATGAATGTTGTTTTGCAAAAAGGAAACGAGCTAATAAAATGAAGTTTTCGGAGTGTCGACAAGAATGCTGAGATTCCGAGAAATTACGAAGGCTAGAAATCGAAAGTAAACATTGATTTGATTTGACAAAATACACGGCATTTATGTCAATGAGTATAGAAAAAATTATTTGCGCACTTTTTATTTGACATGCCAAATCGAAATAAAAAGAACAATATCAACTGTTACTCAAATACACGGCATTTATGGCAGTAAAAACGAGTTTGTGTGGAATAAACTTTTCTGGGCACTTTTTATTTTACCATATCCAAGAAAGATATATAATAAGGAGAGACTATGAGCATGCTTTGCCTTGTAAGAAAATGGGAATGAAAGTGTTCCCCTCCCTTACTGGCGAAATACTCGAAATTTTTCAAAACAATCGTTTCGCTATCCTTGTTTGGCATACTTAAACCCAATGCAACTATCTCTGTCCCGCGTTAAATTGTCCGTTGCTAAATTGTTTAGCTTAGACACGAACCAAAAACTAATAAAAATTGCAAAAATAAAGATTTCCGAAATAAAACAGCAAACTCCATTGTACTGAAAATTACTGTATTGCTGACTGAATATGGTTGCTAACCAATAGAGAATACAAATTATGGTACTTTTTTGGTAAAAGTTTGAAGCCAAATTAAGCTTGGACACAATTTTCGAATCAAAAAGTATTCCCACATGAGACACCCTAACAGGCACTCCATTTTATATATCCTCCTTGGCCATACCATCGCCGTCTCTATGCTCAGGCCAGATGGTTGGCCCAAAAAGGGAATATGACGTCAGCCATTCTGGGCTGTCAGTTTGCTGCTGTGAGTCGCACGGTGCAATTCGTCGGTTTCTGTAAACAGAAATTTCGTTTTAACTAAGTGATTTTTCGGTAAGTAAAGTGTTAGTGAAACCAGTGCACATAGCGCAGAAAGTGGAATTTATAAAAAATTAATCGAATTCGCGATAATAATCGGTAAATTTGTCATTTTTCTTCGGTTAAAATACTAACCTAAAAAAATGTCAATGTTTTGCGCTATAAAACTAATATAACTTTGTTTTTGGCTGAAAGTGAAATTAATTATCACTAGCTAAACGCTAAGATAACTTTTCTCGAAGTTATTTATGCGTAATGTTAATTTTTTACGCGTAAACGAGTCTACAATGTGCAATTCATTTTTATTTACATATCACTTGCCGGCAAAATGCAAGTGTTGTTGTGACGTATATTTCGACTCGGACCGGATCCGGCCAGGTCAAAAGATGAGACTTAAAAGCACATACTGTATATTTGAATCAAGAATGTTGTTCACATACAGGGTTTCGTAAATATCGCGCTTTTTTATATGAGACCCATCGTGAATTCTTTGAATGACCAGAGAAACCAGAGAAAATTTAAATTCAATTATTTAAATTTTCTCTGGTTATGCGCTTTAAAAAGCATTATCAAATTCAAACCTCGGTAATTTTCAATAAAATTTTTCCATTTATTAGAAATGCCTAACTATTGTTGGGTTCCGGGTTGTCGTTCGACATATAAGTCAAATAATTTGTTCAGTTCTCCTAAAGACGAGAGTCTGAAAACTAAATGGATTAGGAATATTCCGCGTAAAGATTTAATTGGAAAGAAAGACACATTGGTCTGTAATTTACATTTCGAGGAATCACTAATTATTCAGCACGATATTGCACCAGATGGAGTTGCAGTTAAGCGCGGAAGATGTTCTTTGGTGAAAGATGCTTTACCAACCATTTTCCCAAATTTGCCAGCGTATCTTTCGAAGAAATTACCGGTTTCGCGATTTGACCCGGAACAAAGAAGAACAGCATTTTCCGAGGAGAATGATACTGCACACGAAGACTGGATGGAAAGTGATAAAATTACTTCTCTTCTGGATATCCTGAACAATAAAGCTAAGTATAATTTAAAATTATGGTCAATGAAAAATGAAAACTCTAAGCTTTTTTTTACAAAATTTGTTTTTACAGTTGCCCACCAAAAATAGAAAAATTATTTGAACTAAATTCACAGTTCGAAGTAACAATTTGTTTGCAAGGGAAAAAATTTAACTTGAAAAACGTAGCATTTTTATTAGGTCGCGAATTAAAGTGTGATCGATATTCAAAATTAGATAATTTAATAAATTATCTTAATAATTTAGAATCACATACATCTAGCCTTGTAGATAAAATTAATAATAGTTTGTCTGATTTAGAACAAATAATCGAAACCGATGATATTCCGGAAGATAAAATTAAAGCATTAACATTTTTAACGAATCAATTAAAATTACTAGTATCTCCTCGTATCCGGTATTCTCCAGACATGGTTGTTTTTGCGAGTTTATTTTATTATACTTTTCCTGCGGCATATCGATATTTGCGTGATACTAAAAATTTTGTGTTACCGCATCCAAGTTATTTTAAAAATTTTTCTTCTGGAAATTTGAGCTCGGTCGTTGCATCTAATTATTTAACAGAAAAATTGAAACTCCTCCAAGATCACGAAAAGTTCGTTAATCTGTTATTGGATGAAATTTATATTAAACCAGTTATTTCGTTTAAAGGTAACAAAATAGAAGGGATACCACAAAATACAACCCACTCAAGTGATGATAAAGTAGCTCCTGCAACAACAGTTCAAGCATTTATGATAAGCTCGCTTTTATCTTCTAATAAAGATGTTGTAGGACTTTATCCAGTTAAAAATTTAGATTGTAATTTTTTGTATTCCACCACATTCGATATATTGAAACTTTTAAATGATATAGGATTCGAAGTCGTCACTATAATATCTGACAATAACCAGGTTAATAGAAAGCTCTTTAAGGAATTTTCATCTACTAAGAAATTTCAACCATTTATAGTATCACCATTCGATGAATCTAAGAAACTTTTCTTTTTATTTGATACAGTCCATATCATAAAATCTATTCGCAACAATTGGTTGAATGAGAAAACTCAACAATTCATATTTCCTTCAATTGATAATAGTCAAACTATTCAATATGCAAAGTTATCAGAGTTAAAATGTATTTATGAAAAGGAAAAATTTTCAGCTTTAAATCTAGCTCCCGCTTTATCTTCAAAATCATTATATCCAACAAAAATGGAAAGACAAAACCTATACCTTGCATCAGGGATAGATTTGCCACTAGGCCCGGTAGGCCCGGGCCTAGGGCGGCAAATTTTCGATTTTTTTTGGGGCGGCCACTTTTCGATTTTTATTTGGGGCGGCGAATTTTTTTTTCTGTCTTATACATATATCTGAGTTAAATGAGCCTAACACCTCAAGACAACCGAATGCTCTAAAAAATCAATGCACGACAAATTTCAACTCTGATGATTTTTTTCGGACATCGAAAAGTTTGACTTATAATAAATATCGAAATGCGATCACGGTAAAGGACCAAAGAAACTCAAAAATACCTAAAAAGTACCTAGAAAGTATCTGAAAATACCTAAAAAGAACTTAAAACGATCTTAAAAAGAACCTAAATAATACCTTTTCAATTTATGAAAAGCTTATCAGAGGTAAATATTTGCGTGCGTTGATTTTTCAAAGAATTTTTTTATTATTACTATGGTACAGGGTATAGGGTATATCAACTACATGCAAATCTCTCTTTATTTTTGACGTGTTTTTTTTCAAATGGTACTTCATTACTGAAATTCATTTCTATAAAAAAATGAAATCCAGAACATCATAGGTCAAAATATCCCGGGTTTACCCCCAATTAATAACATATCGTACATTAATTTATAGTAATTGAGTTCATAGTTGATCTCCAGTCAAGTGCGGAAGCAAACTTTAAACGGAACAGTGAACTTACTGAGCGAAGACGTTGGAATTATATGCCATGTAAAAGTGTATACGGTTTTCGACTATTATCCGATTTCAATATTTCCAATGTTATTTTTCTTTTTGGCAACACTGTATTCTCAGACTGGTGGGCGGCGGGAGCGTGCACGTCAGAGTACATTTACAGAGTAGGTCCACTCGCATACTTGCCCGGGTTAACATGTTTGTCACGTGCTTCGCCTCAAATTCAGGTTTTTTTCACCTCAAATTCCGGTTTTTAGTTTTGGTGAAACATGTGCGCCGAGTCCGCGACACTTCTTACCTCTCATTCGCGTACATGGCGTTCTTACAGCTTTTGCTCGCGTCGTATTCAACTTGGACGGCGGGCGCGCGGGTGATGGTCGGCGGGGTGGTCGACGATTCTCTTTCCGCTCAATGTTTTCGATATTTTTCGCTTGCACTTGTCTAATAAAAAAAAAATCTGTGCGAGAATGAAATGGAAAGATCACATTAAATGTTCACTGTAAGCGTGAGAGAGAGGAAGCACACGTATCGGCGATGAAACACGAGTGTGTTTTCGGCAAATTTTCGGAGCCGGGTCGCATTTTTAGCTGAGCTGTCCTACTCTGTTGTACTCTGGTGCACGTGCCTGCACTTTCTCGCGAAGTAAACAAAGTTTCTATCTAAATAAACAATTAGTGTTAGCTCGTGAGCTGTAGAGTCACTGTATAACTGAGCTACTCGGTCCAGGAGTCTGGCAGATGCGTATCAGAGTTGAAACCGTTAAGTTTGAATTTTTTGGTGTATATACATATTCGGTTAGATATTTATCAAAATGCAATTGGAATTCGATTATGTGCCCTGAAAAATTAATATCATTGTGCCATTCCATTAGAAACAGCCAAAAATTCAATTTTATTTTGCAATTTTCTGCACCCACACATCTTTACCAAACAGGTTTTTAGTCTAGTTTATGATTCTGTTTGTTGACACATGGCGGAAAAACATCCCAACAGGGATTTTTGCAATCCATTCCCTTTTATTGAAAATCATTCAAATCGAGAAATCATTCAAATCGACCTAAGGAATTTGCAATGCATTCTAAAGTAATGTGAAGGCATTGCATAAAGTAGCAGTTTATTTAGGGAATTTGATATGCATTGCAAGGTAATGTGTGGAGATTGCATAAAATAAATGATCATCGTCAAAACGTGCCGCGCACAAAACGAAAGATTATTAATAGAAAACATTAATGTCATATTCCGTTTGCTTTCTAATATTCCCGTAAAATTTTACAAGTTGTTCGTTGCAAGAAAAATAAACTGCCAACAAGTCGGGTGAAACTTTATTATTCTTGGGACAAGTTGCGGATGAGTGGAAAGTCAATATGCAGGTTAAAGTGGTTAGGGAAAGCTAAGTGCAAAGGGGTTTCTTGGGCAGGGCTGTTGTCAATTTAACAATATTTCATTCGTTTCTGCAAGTTTGGGTTTTTATGAGGGGAGGAGGAGGGGTAATAGCAAGGGTGGGTGGATGTTAACAGCTTTTTAATAATTGCTTGAATCACGTCCAATATTCTCTGTTTAGAATGTGTTTCATAGACGAAATTGCTTAAAATTTTCATAAAATTTGGTATATTTTATTTTCACGAAACCGAAAATTTGTATGGGAGGGGGTAGAGAAGGTAGGGAATCGTAAAATTTGATATGCAGTTTTATTTCGCTTCTCTTGTAAGGTGCTTGTATAAAATTTCAAGTTCGTAGCTTTTAGTTTGTTAGTTATTAGTTGATTTAATGAAATTGGTCGAAATCATAGTTTTGTATGGGAGGGGGTAGAACGGTAAGCGCAATTTCAAAACTTTTAAAGCAACTTCATTTGAATTACTTTTATAAGTTTTCATGCAAAATTTGAAATTGATAGCTTTTAAGAGATAGCTGATAACTGATTTCTTAAAAATGCTCGAAAAAATAATTTTGTATGGGAGGGGGTAGAGGAGGTAGGGGAATCGTAAAATTTGTGATGGAATTTTCTTTCTTTTCTGTTGTAAGGTGCTTGTACAAAATTTCAAGTTCGTAGCTTTTAATTTGTTGGTTATTAGTTGATTTAATGAAATTGGTCGAAATCATGCTTTTGTATGGGAGGGGGTAGAAGGGCAAGCATGATTTCAAAACTTTTACCGTAATTTTATTTTAACTATTTTTTTAAGTTTTTGTGCAAAATTTCAAATTGATAGCTTTTGATAGTTAGGTGATAATTGATTTCTTAAAATTGGTCGAAAAAATAATTTTGTATGGGAGGGAGCAGAAGTTTTAAAAATATTCGACCAGTTAATATTTCAAACTTTTAGAGATTTCTTTTAAATGCATTTCCCAAATTTTCAAGTTTCTACCTAAAAATTTCATTCAAAAATTTTCAGTTTATGTGTTTTTTTCATTCCACATGAAACACCTTGTGCACGTTAGACCCCCACTTCGGAGCATAACAATTTTGGAGCAAATTACTATTTTTTTTCTATCTATATCAAATAGATGTGTCGACATGCAAAATTTAAACTTTGTATCTTTTACCAGAGCCATAAAAAAATCACTCAAAATTTTCAACATTTTCGCTTTCCACCTCCCCCCCCTTACACCCCCCAACTCAAATTTTTTACTTAAATTAAAGATTATATAGCTCTTCAATCTGAAAAATTTTTGATTTGATATCTGTACTCAATTTTGAGATTTGATGATTTGTAATTTTGGAAAGTGCGCCATTTTTGAAATGCTCCCCATTTCCCCCCACTACTATAATGTCCACATATTATATTTTTTTCATATGTCGCTAGTAAAGCTTAGTATACATTTTAAGTTTGAATTACATAGCATAAGAGACAGTTGAGATATTAATTTTTAAGTGTTTTTCTTTGCACCCCCCCTGACCCTCCCCCTTTCACAAATTAGCTTCTATCTAAACTGCTTCTAGTAGATCTATATACTATCTTAATGGTCTCAAAATATCAATTTTTTATGGGAAGTAATTTCGAAGATATAATCATTTGAAAAAAAAATTCGGCCGACAATTGGTTCTTAGCCCCCCCTTTTCGCACGCCAATGGATAAAAAAATTAAGTTATTTTTAAAAGTTGTCCCACAAACTCTTGTATATGTATGTTGATTTTTAGCTTCCTAGCTGTAACCATGGTTGAGATATTTGAATTCGTATTTTTCGGTTTAAGCGCTCCCCCCGCCTCCCCCTGAACTTGTACACCCCCCAAAATTGGTATCCGCCTGAGATCCGCAACTACCTACAATCCCTCCAAAAATGAACTTTCTATCTTGAAGGGTTTGGGAGTTAATGTGCGCTGAGCGTACACGTCGGCGTACGGCGGACGGCGTACAGACAGACGGATTTTTTTTACTTTATTATTATAATAATAAAGTATTGTGATCGACACAAAAAAAAAAAAGTTTGCTACCCTGAAATTTTTTTTTTTCGCGTTTCATGACTAAATTAGCCTAAAAATGCAAAAAAAAAAAATCCGTCTGTCTGTACGCCGTCCGCCGTCCGCCGTACGCCGTACGCCGACGTGTACGCTCAGCGCACCTTAGCTCCCAAACCCTTCAAGATAGAAAGTTCATTTTTGGGGGGATTGTAGATAGTTGCGGATCTCAGGCGGATACCCATTTTCGGGGGTATACGGGTTCAGGGGGAGGCGGGGGGAGTGCTTAAACCGAAAAATACGAATTCAAATATCTCAACCATGGTAAAAGCTAGGAAGCTAAAACTCAACATTAATATAGAGAGGATTGTGGGACAACTTTTAAAAATAATTTAATTTTTTTATCCATTGGGGTGCGAAAAGGGGGGGCTTAGAACCAATTGTCGGCCGAATTTTTTTTTCAAATGATTATATCTTCGAAATTACTTATCGTAACAAAACCATTTTTAGAGACCGTCAAGGTGGCATATAGTTTCATCGGAACCAGCTTAGAAAACGGCTAATTATTGTAAGGGGGAGGGTCAGGGGGGGTGCAAAGAAAAACACTTAAAAATTAATATCTCAACTATCTCTTAAGCTATGTAATTGAAACTTAAAACGCATATTAAGCTTTACTAGGCAAATATAAAAAAAATATAACATGTTGAAATAATAGTAGTGGGGGGAAATGGGGAGCATTTCAAAAATGGCGCACTTTTCAAAATTACAAATCCTTATATCTCCAAAAATAGTACAGATATCAAATCAAAAATTTGTCAGATTGTAGAACTACATAATAGTTAATTTTGGTAAAAATTTTAAGTTGGGAGGTGTAAGGGGAGGGAGGTAATAAGTAAAAATATCGAAAACTTTGAGTGATTTTTTTAGGGCTCTGGTAAAAGATACAAAGTTAAAATTTTGCATGTGAATACCTATATTTAATCCACATAGAAAAATAATAATAACTTGATCCATATTTGTTATAAACCGACCCCCCCGGTCTAACGTGCACAAGGTGTTTCATGTGCATTGAAAAAAACACATAAACTGAAAATTTTTGAGTGAAATTTTAAGGTAGAAATTTGAAAATTTGCGAAATGCATTTAAAAAAAATCCCTAAATATACGAAATATTAACTGGTCGAAAACCTTTAACACTTCTACCCCCTCCCATACAAAATTATTTTTTCGACCATTTTCAAGAAATCAATTATCACCTAACTATTAGAAGCTATCAATTTGAAATTTTGCATAACAACTAACAAAAATAATTAATGAAATCGCGTTAAAAGTTTTAAAATCGCGCTTGACCTTCTACCCCCTCCCATACAAAAGTATGATTTCGACTAATTTCATTAAATCAACTAATAACCAACAAATTAAAAGCTACGAACTTGAAATTTCGTACGAGCACCTTACAATAAAAATGAAAGAAAATTGCATCACAAGTTTTACGATTCCTTTACCTCCTCTACCCCCTCCCATACAAAATTATTTTTTCGAGCATTTTTAAGAAATCAGTTATCAGCTAACTCTTAAAAGCTATCAATTTCAAATTTGGCATAAAAACTTATAAAAATAATTCAAATGAAGTTGCTTTAAAAGTTTTGAAATCGCGCTTGCGCTTCTACCCCCTCCCATACAAAACTATGATTTCGACCAATTTCATTAAATCAACTAATAACCAACAAACTAAAAGCTACGAACTTGAAATTCTATACAAGCACCTTACAAGAGACGCGAAATAAAACTGCGTATCAAATTTTACGATTGCCCTATATTCTCTACCCCCTCCCATACAAATGTTCGGTTTCATGAATGTAAAATACACCGAATTTTATGAAAATTCTATGCAACTTCGTCTATGAAACACATTCTATACAGAGAATATTGGACGTGATTCAAGCAATTAATTAAAAAGCTATTAACATCCACCCACCCTTACTATTACCCCTACTCCTCCCCTCATAAAAACCAAACTTACAGAAACGAATGAAATATTGTTAACAGTCCTGCCCAAGAACTCCTTTTCACTTAGCCTTCCCTAACCACTCTAACCTGCATATTGACTTTCCACTCATCCGCAACTTGTCCCAAGAATAATAAAGTTTCGCCCGACTTGTTGGCAGTTTATTTTTTGCATTTTTAGGCTATTTTAGTCATGAAACGCGAAAAAAAAAAATTTCAGGGTAGCAAATTTTTTTTTTTTCCCAAGTCGATCACAATACTTTATTATTAAAATAATAAAGTAAAATCTTAAGTTACACCGTACTTTTCCAGCAACAAAATTAGTTAAATTATAGCAACAGAATTTAAAATACTGAATTCATATTAAAAGCAGGATCCCATTTCATCACATTTTTCAATATTAATTCAAAATGAATCGCTCCCTCAAAGTTAGAATACCTTCTCAAAGATTAATTTGCTTTCTATTCTTTTGCAACCATTCCATCGTAGATTCTATTGCGACCATTATATTGTCGATTTTTTTCCAATCATTACATTATTCATTCGTTTCCCTAGATTCCAATGTCGATTCTTTGTAATGCAGAAAGTAGAAAAAAACGAATGCTTGCCTATGACATTGCAATGTTAAAATAATCTATGTTTTACGACAAGAAGTAGCTGTAATAGCTTCATGGTAAGAATCATCGGCGCGGTAATGATTCCACTCCCAACTGGGATATGTCAGAATGACTACACAGTCTACACCTATTTTCACCAACACTTTGATCTTTCGAACGTTCGATTTTTAGTACCAAATTTTTTAGCACGTTCGATTTTTGTACTAAAATAGCTATCTGCCAGACTCCTGGACCGAGGAGCTCAGTTATACAGTGACTCTAGTGAGCTGTAGGTTGCAGAACGATAGCGCGATCGTCTCAACCGTATCGTATTATTCGGGAATTTTATTGAAAATTCAGAGTTTTTCGGTAAGCGAGGATACTGTGACTAATTTTATATTTTATCGTTCATAATATATAATATATATACTCAATCAACTTTTAATTATAAACATGAGTGATGGAAGAGCCCGACTAAGTGGCGCGAAATACCGAAAAAATGCCAAAGAAAAGCTCATAATGGAAGTTTTTTAAATGATTGATAAATGAAAGATTGATGATTTGATAAATTGATAAACTGTTCGTATGTTTGGCATGTTTTTTTTCTTTTCGTCGAAAGTCTTTACATATAGCAACAAGGCTGCAAGCTGGAACCTTGCAAATTGGTACTTTTGGGTTCCTTTTTTAGGTACTTTTGGATTCTTTACCGTGTGTGCATTTTAATAATTATTTGTGTGGCAAGGGCGCAATAATAGGGAACTTTTACGAACGAACCGGTGCCTTTTTTATTCTGATATTTCTTTTTTGCGAGCTCGGGCGCAATGAAAAACAGCGAAATATTCTAGGGAATCGAAAAAAATCGCGCATTATTACATATGTATAATATAATTATCGAAAAGGGCGGCAAATATTTTTGAGGCCTAGGGCGGCGAAATGGTCAAATCCGCCCCTGCCTTGCATTGAAAATATTTGACGAGAAAAATTGTAGAAGCATTGGAAGTTTTGGTAGAAAACGCGTCGGGTACAATTGAATTTCTTACTAATATTAAAAGATGGTGGACAACGGTTAATGTTAATCATCCCTATAAAGGGCGCAATTTGAGACAGGTTTACGCAGATCCAATTCGTGATGTATGTCAATTTAATTATAAATTTTTAGAATCATTCAGTGGCTTGAATTGTGGAGCAACAGACCTGAAGTTGAAAATGCGAAAAACCAGGGTAAACTTTCAAAAGAGACGCACTCCGCACTTTCACATACCACTACAACTTTAATTTTATTGTCCGAATATCTTTTAAAAAATCTAAATTTTTCATATTTTCTGCTAGGAAAATTTCAAACAGATTTATTAGAAGCCAGGTTTGGAAAATATCGCGAAATGAGTGGATGTAATTATCATGTTTCAATGCAACAGATCTAAGAGTCCGAAAAAAAGCTTAGAATTACCAATCTTTTAAAATTAAAATCTCATAGCCGTGGTTCCATAGATTTAAAAAATTTCTTTTTGGAACCTGAAGTAGGCGACCAGGAAAATACATGCTTTATTGAAAACGCTGAAGAGGTTATATTCGTCAGCCAGGATGTGGAGATTGAAGAAAACGTCCATTCAGTCATCGTTTATGTGTCTGGATATGTTGCAAGAAAAGTCAGTGAAGCTGTGAAATGCAATGACTGTAGCAATTTGTTGTTTACCGATAAAGATTTAGCTATAGAAATTACAAGTAATATTTCATACCTGGAAAACTTGAATCGCGGCGGCCTTAAATTTCCTACACTTTTTTCATTAAATATCGGAATAATAGCTTCCCAAATTTTTCAAACACTCATTTCAATGCCCTTTGAAAAGACGTTTTTAAATCAAAATAACCACAGTATTTATTTACTCTTATTTTCGACAAATTAAAAGAAGATTTAGATGAAACAATCAATTGCGCATGCGGAAAAAGTAATATAATTTTAATAAAAAAATCAACCTTAACATGGTGCAATATTTTTTTGAACAATTATTGCAAAAATATGACCGATGCATCTCACAGACAAAGCCAAAATGATAAAACTAACCACGTACCTGAATTATTTTCTTTTATTTACCCATATTATTTATATCTATTTATTAAGATAATTTTATTGGATTCAATCATTTTAATTTTTTTTAATTTATTATTTTTTATCCAACTGAAATAGTTATTAGTTTTTTTATTGTTATTTTTATTGGAAGAACTTTATTGAATTTATTTATTTCACAAAATACATAAAATTATTTATTTTAATAATATTGTTGTTTGAAGGAATTTTATTCATTTTAATAAAAAATATTTATTATTATATTTATTAATTGTTGTTGATAAATGCAATCATTCTCCATGTCTTGTTTTGATTTTCCAACATGAATAATAAAAAAAGTTTAATAAAATGTGGTACTGATTGGTTTTCTTTATGATAAAATAAAAGATTTTTTGACAATGAAGGGTTAAATTTTTATTCTCTCGTTTTATTATACGATGAAGTATTACAATGTTTGTAATCAAAACACTTTTAATTTCCTAAAACCCCTTAGCGAAGTTAAGTTTCAAATAAATATTCCAAGATTTTACCGAGATTTTAATTTTTTTTTCTGTTTTCAAGCTTCCTTCTTTACGTTCACACCCAGTGACCCCATATCAAAATCAAGGTCAGAAAAAATACTTAGTTATTAAAATAATAAAGTAGTATTTCTGTAGTGTAGAACAGCATTTCATTCCTTCAAAAGAAACAATGTGATCATATGATCAGAAAATAATGGAGGGACCATAATTTTTCGTGCCCAGAATGTGTGACGTCATTATTTCAACCATCTGGCCTGTTAGTATAGAGACGGCAATGGCCATACCAAATAAAAATTATCAGAGATTCTATGATCGACGAAAACTGTTTATAAGCAAATTTTTAGTGCTCTTTTTATTTTTACATAATAATTCAAAATGAAAAGTGGTGTACAGTGCAGCTGTTAAAATGGTGAAACTGTTGTGTTTACGGTATCATACAAAATTGTTAAAAATGCTAACTTTTGTATAGTGAAATGTTGTAAGCAGTTGTAAAATATGAAAAATGTCTTTTACATCATTTCAAATTTTTAAAATCGTAATACTAATGACAGTTCATTAGGCCTAAATTATCATTAAATATAATAAGAAATTATCTAAATATTGATCATTTCTCAGCTAAATCATCTCATTTCTCACATAATAATGAAGAATGGCTATAACAATGAAGAATGTACTAGAGCTGCCCATTTCGTATAAGTTCGTTCGTGCTGGAAAGGAGAATATGTGTCATTCTTGAAGCGTGATTTGATGGCGCAGCTATGAAAGATAGCTTGCAAACGACTCCAATACAGGACTAAGGATTCTTTTCCTTCTTTTGGGTCCTTCCTTGCAAAATGTTATTGCCCATTGGCTATTCAATTTAACTTTTAAAATTTTGACAGATGATTGAGTGGCTCTTCGTAATTAGGAAAGTAAAAGGTGACACATCTTTCTACTAACGATAAAGACGAGCTTATTTACTAAGATAATTAATAATTAGTGCCGCTATGTATCTCTGGTATAAGAGCTGCGTACATATTCATTTTAAGTTAGAATTGTCCCACAATTAATGTAATTTTCTGTATTTTTTGTATTTATTCATTACCTCGATAATACATGTGGAGTCCTTACTGAGACCAATTTTTTTTTTCTGTAGATGAAATCTGAGAGTATATTGTGTTTGCATTACTGTTTGAAATAATGAAATAATGCTCGCCAAGGCTACAAAAATATTTTTAGTCGCTCAAAAATCTCGATTCAGCGTGACCGTCTGTCTGTCTGTCTACAACATTACTCTCGAACGCTTTGAAATTCGTTCTATGACGTTTTTTAACAAAAAAGGAATGAAGTTACTTCCTTCTACCCCCTCTCATACAAATTTTATGAAATTTCGAAATTGAAAATTAAGTAAGGGTATAATTATGCAAATATCATTAACATCAAAAAATTTTGATCCGGTCCCCATACTCCTTTTAGCCCCTCCCATTCAAGCGCGCAATTTTCAAAAATGCATTTCTTCGATTTTCATTGCAAATAGCAAAGCTAAAAAGACAAATTTCTGCCAGAATTAAATTTATTATGACTGCAATCAATTTTGAAAAAATTATCAATTTCACCTCACTTCTTCAACTCCCTGCCATACACGTTTCACGAAATTTCGAAACTTCAATTAAATCATTTTTCTTCAAAACCGTCAAAGCTATCGACATTTTGACGAAAGTATAACGCTGCAAATATGATTTCGAAAAATTTTGTTTTGATACGTATACTCCTTCTACTCCCTCCCATATAAATGCATAATTTTGGTAAATGCATCATATTGATGTCCATTAAAACTAAAAAAGGTAGATACTTGAGATTTTGCCAGAATTTTTCCCCTAATAGCAATTATAAATGGTTTAGGAAATATCAATTTCGCTTCACTCCTTCCTCCTACCATACAAATTTATTTATTAGAAATTTATGAAAAGCATTTCTCCTTCGAATATAAAATTGGTAAAGCATAGTGATAAGGATGCCGATAAGGATACTGATAAGCAGTATTAAAATCATCCAAAACACATACAAATGTTTCAATATCAGAAAAACAATGTTCAATTTCCTTGAAAATTATGAAATCTGCAAACTAAATTCCTCATGAAACATTTTGCATACCAAGTTCAGTGTCATATACAAAAATTACAAACATCCTCTCTCTACTTGTACCACCTTCCATTCTAAAGTTACTATTCGTTACACGAGAAAAAATTGAGACGGCATATTTGTGCATTAAACTCTATCTAATTATACTCTAGATGAAATCTGAGAGTATATTGTGTTTGCCTTACCGTTTGTAACGCTAAGAAATAACGCTCGCACAGAGCCGCCAAGGGTACAGAAATATTTGTTGTCGCTCAAAAATCTCGATTCCGAGTGACCGTCTGTCCGTCTGTCCGTCTGTCTGTCTGTCCGTCTGTCCGTCTGTCCGTCTGTGCGTCTGTCTACAGCATAACTCCCGAAAGCTTTGAGCTATAGTGCTAAAAATTTTTGTGTGTCATTTTTAGCAAAAAAGTAACTTTAAGTTCGTGAATGGGCTATATCCCCCCACTCCTTCTACCCCCTCCCATACAAATTTCATGAAATTTCGAAATATTAAGAAATTGATTTTTCTTTGAAACTATTTAAGCTATCGACTTGAAATTTAGGTCGAAGTATAACGATATAGATGTCATTAATATCACGGAATATTGATCGATCCCCTCACTCCTTCTACCCCCTCCCATACAAATGGACAATTTTGAAAAATACATATTATCGATTTGCATTGAAACTAGTAAAGCGGAAAAGACGAAATTTTGTCAGGATTAATTTTACTATAATTGTAATTTATTTTAAAAATAATTATCAACTTCATCTCACTCCTTCTACACCCTTCCATACAAATTTCACGAAATTTTGAAATTTAAATTAAATTATTTTTCTTCGAAACTGTTGAAGCTATCAAATTGATATTTTGAACAAAGTATACAAATAGAAATATTAATAACGAAAAAAAAAATTGTTTTGATCCGTACACTCCTTCTACCCCCTCCCATACAAATGCATAATTTTTATTAAATGCATTTTATCGATTTCCATTCAAACTAGAAAAAGTACAAACTTCAAATTTTGCCAGAATTTGTTTTTTAATAATTCAAATAAATGTTAGAAAAAAATATCAGCCCCGCTTTACTCCTTCTATCCCCTCCCATACAAATATCTCTATTATAAATTCAAGAAAAGCATTTCTCCTTCAAGTATATGAGAGCTATTGACTTTCAAATTGAATCAAAGCATGGTGATAAGGATGATGATAAGCAGTTTCAAAATCATCTTAAACGCTCCACTTCCTGCCACCTCCCGTACAAATGTCGCAATTTCAGGAAATCTATGACCAATTTCTTTAAAAATAATTAAAACTAAAAACTTTAAATTCAGTACTAAACATTTTGCATGCCACGAAAAATACAAATACTCCTCCTCTACTTCTACCGCCTCCCATGCAAAAGTCTCTATTCACTATTCGAAAGAATTTAAGATGACATATTTTCCGGTATATTAAAGTCATTTCCATCTAATCTAGAGTATCATATGATTGGGCTTTAAGCCCAATCATAATTCTGTTATGTTTTTATCTAGAGAATTGCATGATTGGACTTTACGTTCAATCATAATTCTATTATGTTTTTGTGTAACTTGGAGTTAAGAAAATTTACTTTTCATCAAAAGTTTGCATTAAAAAATATTAATTAAATGAAGAATTTTGAATCGATCGACAAAAGGTACTTCCATAGATTTCAATGTTCTAAATACACTCTAAATCTGAGTCCTTCGGTATTTCTTGTTCTGAAATTCCCTCTACGCCAGGTTTGAAAAAGCCATTTCGATTAAAAAACGTCTTCAAAGTTATTGCCTAAATCCGTTTCTTGGCGTTCTGGAAACCCTTCGGTAAAAGGCTTCTCTTCTAACAATAATTTAGTTTTCGGTCGAAAACATACGAAATTGTGTTTTAAAGTTTTAACACTTCAATTTAATACAAAAGAAAAATTTTCTTCGAACATATCCATTCTTCTCTTGTAGTGTAATACCTTACCGAATCAATCAAGTAGGACCTGAAGTTTGGAAACTATTGCTTAGATAAATTTGGGTTGCCTCGTGCATTATATTTTTGGTTTGATTTCCCAATTAACACCACAAGTTTGAAAAGTAAGAACAGTTTTGAAATAAATTGCTCGCAAATCCCAAAGTCCAAAACTCAAATTATTCTACTGCGCTGCATAATTTACAAATAGATTTACAAATAATGTACAGGCAGCACTTTGGGGGGACATCTATTGGTAGTTATGTGGTGTTTTCAGATAAAATGATCTATTCAATCAAATTAATTTTCAGCCCTTTAATTTTCGATAAACTACCCTACGTCCTAAAGTAAAATTACTTCAACATGCGAATGGTGTAGAATAAGATTGTTGTCTTCTTTATAAGAGGTTCAAAAGTTTTATGAATTTAATTTACTATTGTATTTTAATAATAGAAATATGTTTAGTAATTCTATATTTGTATCAACTAGAATATGTTGAAATAAAAGAATAATCATCTTGGCGCGCAACATATGTTCGCGATTTACAAACATAAATAGAAATACATATGTATGTTTTCCAAAGTTTTTGTTATAGAGTTTAAATAAATACTTATGCATGATTTATTACTATATGAATCTATATTGAATTATATATATATATAAGAATTAGTTGAACCATATGTTTAGACAGAGCAAAAGTACGAGTAGCAAATATAAACGAAGTATTCGAAAAATACAACTGTTAAAGCGGTGACATTTGCTCTGAAGAAAAACACAGTCATATGAATATATTTTTCAAGCATAGGACGGGGTAGAACATAAGTACAGTGGAATATGTGAACTATTTTAAAAATAACCTAATTCTTTCTCTAAAGATGCAGAGGTAATGTTAAAAAATTACGGAATTCGCGAAAAATGTAAGTAACAAGTAAATCTTAGTAGACCTGGGGGTATCAAAGTTTTCAAAGTCTACCTCTACCGTGAGCGGGCATGAGGAAAATAAAAAGGAAATTGGATAGAAATTAACATATTTACTAGCTTTTGAGGTAGTTAGAGCTAAAAACGAAGAAATAATTTTTGCGTTTCTATTTTTTTCATTTCAAGAAATGTTTTTAAACAGTAATTATTATAGGTTTTGTGAATGTTTTCACAGTGTTTTTTTGAATTTAAAGGAAAGATTTCCGGATTGAATCTTTTTTGCTGTATTTTGTGTAACGTTTCGGTCTTTGCTGGGACAGTTTAATAAAGGTCCTGGCAGAGACCGAAAGGTCACAGTAAATAAAACAGTGTCAAATCCGGAAAATTTTCTTTTAAAGTAATTGTTAATATTTTTCATATTATCGAACTTTATGAACTCAAAACTTCGCATGTTAACATGTTTTATTATTTAAAATTTAGTAATATAATAATAATTCCTCTAAACTCAAACCTTAAAAAAAAAAAACACTCATACGAACATAACGAAGTTAACAGCAAAGAATAATAAAATGTTTCCTAGACTATTGGCAGATTTTTATCTTCTTCTTTCTTTCATAAACGTGCAGTAAATCATAATGATATCATTTGATTCTGCTCAGTCTTATCTTATTATATAAGAGAATATTTTCACGTGGCCAATTCAATGGAGTAAAATAGATTTTTTTAGCCTTTGAAAATAATGCATTAATTGACTAAGTAACTAAGTACCATTGATATAAATAATATCCTCAATTATCCCGACACATTTGGCTATGCGCGAATTAATATAAACGCTAAAGATTCAATTTGACGAAATTGTTTTCACTCTTTGGACAATATTGGCTATAGTATTGAGTAGTGAAGATGCATTCCCACAATATGATATTACAAAAATTGGTTTAAAAGATAGTGAAGACTTTATCAAAGTGATCGAATTATTATATCTTATATCTATACTGAGTGTTTCGTTCCTCTTTTTTATTATTGATAGAGATTTCAACCTAAGAGGTCATGTAAATATTATCCTAAATCGTCATTTATGCAGATTTTATAACCAGTACACTTAATGAGTATGCGACGTAAAAAATAGTATTTTTATTTAATTATTTAAAGAGCGAATAACACTAAAAATCCAACATATTCAGTTACACAAATGGTAAGGGAACAAGTAAATAATAATATGCAAGACATAATGCGCACATCATGCAAATTTAAAAATAATTGATAAATAGAAACATTGCGAGAAACACTCACAGGTTTTTATAATTTTCCGGTGTGAACTTCCGATGTTCGAAATAGCAAACTGTCGCACTATTCGGATGCTTTATTAATCCAACCGCAAAATGCGATCCAATGTATCAGTGGTCGGAATTACTATTTTTAATATTTCGGACACCACTATCAACTATGTAGTGATCTAATAATAACAATTTGATATCTGCAACAGTCGAGCGACAAAGAACTGATCACAAGGAATACGGTGAGTTGCTGGTGACACAACAAATACGAGTAACAACCGTAATGAGCATACGCGGTTAATATCAATATCGAGTGTTTAATTTACAACTTATCAATAAAGATAACGTGAAATTGTTGAAAGAAGTTAGGGAGATATTAATAGCAAACATTTGATTAAAGCTCGATTTTTTTTATTGACGAATCAAACACTCACTAAATTCCTAGAGTCGTTATCAAATGGAGCGTATCCGTCGAAAAACGAAATTGATATGGGGTTATTGGTGCTTCTGGTGCAGAGCGGAAGCTTGTTATTTCTTATTATTTCAAAAGCGTTGAAAGCTCTTTGTTCCGGCAAGGAAGAAGTGTTTATAAGTGGTATACTGCACTCTTTTCAAACGAAACCGACAAAATGAAACTCTTGTCATGTTCCGGAGATAATACCCTAAAATTACAGCAGAAGCTTTCAAGCTCCATTAGTACAAAACGAATCGTTCAGGGATTGAAACAAAACAACGTTGCGCGCACCCCATCATACGTTTTAAGTACGCTCTCAGTTTCAAATTGACTATAGTCTATGCGTAAAATTACTTGAGTTACGAAGAATTTCATAAAATAGAATACGCTTGTACACCATGAAAAACTCCGCAGTTAGTTATATAGTATAGCATAAATTACATAATTTGCTGGATTTATTTTAAATATGTATATATTTTTTTATTATACTTATAAAAAGTGTAGCTATTGTAATTAGTAACTCTAAATCCGTACTCAGTAATTCTAATACTGACATAATTTTGTTTAATAGACCATATTGTAGTACAATATAATAAATCGAGGTTTGCTTGTTACTTGTTTTGTTCTTCTTTCAGTAACACTGGAAAAGCTTCGCTAAGGTGAATAGGTTTCATGAAAGGTTGCCGTGATTTACAGCAGATATAATGTGTGATTCGAAAAAAAATCGGTAAAATACTAAGATTCAAATTAGCATTTTTTCAAAAATTGAAAATACCGCCATGTTTAACGGTTATTAAAATACCTTGTCATTTTTATATTCTAGATGAAATATGACAGTATTACAAGTTCGCCACAAAGTTTGTAACGCTAAGAAATTAGGCTCGGAGAAAAAATGATTTATATACCTAGTCGTGCCATAAGTTCTGTCACACGTATATGGGCAATTTTTGTATAAATGAAAAAGAGTTTTTGACAAAGGAAAATATATTTTATTTTGGCATACTAATGGAAGTAAAATAAGCAACAAATTATTCAAAGTGGCCGCCTTTAGCCTTAACACAGCTCTTTAATCTGTTGGGCCAGTCATCGATAGCAGTACGCACTGTTTCTAGCGGAAAATTAGCTACTGCTTCTGTCAAAGATCGCTTAAGGCTCTCGATATTTGGGTGTCGTCTCGTGCACACCATGGACTCTAACTCCGCCCACAGTTTGTAGTCCAGGGGATTCAAATCTGGGCTCCCAGAAGGCCATTCCGTCGCCCTTATAAACTGTGGAATATTGGTTTCCAACCACGCTTGTGTGGTTCGAGCTTTGTGGGCTGGCGCAGAATCTTGCTGGAAAACCCAATGTCGATTGTTCAATAGCGTAGAGTTCAGCGGCTTCACACATCCCTCCAGGATGTCCGTTTGATAATTTTTCGCTGCAGTTTTTACGCCTTTTTCGCAAAAATGAAGCTCGGTGACCCCTTCGTAGCTGACACCCCACCATACCATGACTGATGCTGGATGATGTCCTCGCTGTACCCTAGTGGCAACTTCTCGGGCTTCTATGGAGCTGTGGGCATACACCTTATCATTTTGGCGGTTGAAATGTTCCTCCACCGTAAAAATTTTTTCATCGGTAAATAAAATTTCTCGATGTTTGTTGTTGCCGTACCGCCGAAGGAGCTCTTTCGATCTGGTGCTCCTAATTTGCTTTAACTGCTCAGTCAGCAAATGTCCCGTTGATCGTCGAAAGGCACTCATCCCGAGGTCAGATTTTATGATGCGACACATACTTCGGGTGGAGATGTTCATCTCTCGAGCCATGATTCGTTGTTTACGAAGCGGATTTCGACGAATTCGACTCTCGACCGCTTTGATGGCAGCAGAAGAACGTACATCACGCGGACGTCCAGAACGAGGTCGATCTTCAATAGTCTGGATCGCGTTATATCTCTGGATCGCACGATACACAAATCTTTGCGTTATTTTTAACGGGCACAACAACTTGAAAATTTCACTCGCGGATTTTCCACACTTATGTAGTGCAATCATTGCAGTTCGGTTTTCTATTACACCCCATTCCATCTTCACACGTTAACGAACACACTTTAAATGACCATCAACTGTCAACAACATTATGACGTTTATAAAACTGGCCGATATTGAAATGTCACTCATAAAATAAAGTTGTTGCCAATGTGAGAAATTATGTGACAGAACTTATGGCAGGACTAGGTAATCACTGAAAAATCTCAAAACTGGATGTCCGTTCATCCGTCCGTCCATCCGTCCGTCCATCTGTCCGTCCGTCCGTCCATCTGTCCGTCCGACCGTCCGTCCATCCGTCCGTCCGTCCATCCGTCCGTCCGTCCGTCCATCCGTCCGTCCGTCCATCCGTCCGTCCGTTTGTCCGTCCATCCGTCCGTCCGTCCGTGTCCTCTCTAGCTTGAGAACGCGTTGAGCTAGAAAGTTCAAATTTTGTGCATGTCATTTTTCATAAAAAAGTAAGGACAAGTTCGTGAACGGGCCACATCACTCCACCCCTTCTACCCCCTCCCATACAAAATTACACTCGAAATTTGACAATAAACGGATTTGTTCGAAAAATGTAAAAGCTATTGATCTGAAATTTGGAATGTATTAGTGTTATGACGATTTCAATCTATCGTCTAAAAATTATTCGTGTCCTCCCCCTCCTTCCGCCCACTCCCATACAAAATCCACTTTTTCATGAAATGCTCTAAGCCAATTTACTCAGTGCGTATAAAATTTATCGAGCTGAAATTGTGCACTAAATATGTATTTATAATTATTAGTAACACAAAAATAAAAAAAAAATTAGACGATTAGCTTTACCCCTTTTGTATGGCAGGGGTAGCCCTCCCATACAAAATGGCACAATTTCGCAATTCGACAATAAACGAATTTGCTCGAAAAGCATAAAAGCTATTGATCTGAAATTTGGAACATATTACTTTTATAAAAATTTTAATTTACTGTATACTAATTATTTGAGTTCTCTCCTTCCTTCCACCACCTCCCATTCATGAAATATACAAATTTACTCAGTACATATACAATTTATCTAGCTGAAATTGTGCACTATTTATTTATTTAGAATTGTTAGTAAGTTTAAAAAAAAATTGGACACAATTTCACAACTTTACAAAAAGTCTATTTTCCTGAAAAGTTTGAATGCTATTAATTTACACTTTACAACATATCAAAAGCATGATGCTTATAGTTATTTCTGAAAAAGTTATTAAGAAATCGCCCTTCCTTCTACCACCTCCCATACAAAGTTCACAATTTCACTAAATCAATACACTAATTTTCTCAGTACCTATTAAATTTTTTAATCCTAAATTTTGTATAAAACATTTTCATAGATGATGTGGAAAAATTAGTTCAATTTCGTCACCCCTACAAAATTTCTTAAAATCAAAAAATTTCTCTTTCATTTACAGTATCGCACGCTTGGGCTTTACGGGCAATCGTAGTCCTGTTATGTTTTTTAATGAAGTGGTTGCAATTTTTCAAAAATTGAAGAAAGAAAAACCGGTATGCTTAATTGTTATGACTATATCCTGTGAATTACTCTGTATAAACGAGGACAAACATTTCAAGGATCTTATACTATTTTGTAGATAGCTCAATTAATAATATTTTTTTTAATGCAAATTTTGTCTAAATATTTTTTCATGTTACGTGTAATACCAGTGGCACATAGCACAGCTAAATTATTCACTAGGCCTAAATTACCATTAATCAGCTGTGTGTAATACTCTAATTCAGCCTAATGAATACCTACACGGTTCAAATTTAGTCGTGATTTCTAACGTCTCTCCAGTTATGCTAGAACGATGTTATCCTAAAAACGTTATTACAACGCTCTTGTGAGCATATTACCAGGGTTATTATAAAGAGAGAGCCTAGTGGGTAGCGTGTTGGTTTACAATGCGAAGGTCGTGAGTTCAAATCCCGTTCAATGCATAATTCCAGCACACTGTCTGCTTGGATATACTTTGGCTACCTCAATCTACGAAAACGAAAAATTCGCAGATCGAGGGTTGTACGAAGAGCTAACAACCATTCCACAATAAGTAATGAACATATTAAGGAACCTGAAAATCAGGGGGCCAAGGTTGGACGATTTGGATTGTCGTGCCATTGAAGAAGATTATGTAGAATGTCGCAAATGGTGTTAAGTTTTTTAACTAAATTTGTGAACTCTTTCACATTTACCCTATAGGCGGTTAAAACGTCTCACCAAGAGCTATTTCCAAAGTTAAATATAAATTACATAACAGGACTACGATTGGGCGTAAAGCTCAGCTATGCGATACTCTAGATGAAAGGGATTTTTTTTTTTGATTTTGAGAAATTTTGTTTGTGTAGTAGTACAAGAGGTGACGGTAGTCAACTAATTTTTTTCACATTATGGTAGAGTTGCTATCGAAATGTATTGGATGTAGTGAAATTGTGCAATTTGTATGGAAGGTGCAACATTCACCGATTTCTTTTATCCTGTCCATCCTTATTCAATTACCTGTATATTTTGATTATTTTCATTTTGTTTTATTCCTTCCTAAACCGATTGGACTGTACGTTACAGTATTAAAGTGTGACTCCTAATTTCAACGTGGTGCCAAAAAAAAAATGTAGTAGAAGGAGTAGGGAGTTCTTAATGACTTTTTCATAAATAGCCACAAACATCTTTCAATCGACATGTTTTAAATTGCAGATCAGTAGCATTCATACTTTTCAAGAAAATCGATTTCTTGTAAAGTTGTGAAATTGTGTATGGGCGGGGGTAGAAGGAGTGAAGCTTATCGTCCAATTTTTTTCGGTCTTAATAAAAATTCTATATGTATCTTCTTCATTCGTGGTTTCTACCAAATTTTAAACTTTTCATGTTGAATTGTGCATATATATGGTAGTGAGTCAGGTGCATTGTCATAATAATGAATAACATTTTATATATGACGGGTCGAGAATCGGAGGGATACAAGTGCATCCAAAGTACTTTGGAGTAAAATGAGTTTATAGATTTTTTAGTTTCAAAAAATGAGACAAATTTCTTATAGCTGGTAAAAGAATTCGTATACGCTTCATAAGATATTCCAATACGTATAGGCACAACAATTTGTTTTGCTAACTGTACAGGGTGGGCAATCTAGTGGTTTCTTTTTAAATTGGAGTGACAGAATGCGCTACTGCGAAGCCAGCCGAGGCAGCCACTAAAACGAAGTTGTGTTCCATTATTAATGGAAATGTTTGCTCTTACTAATAAAGCCATAAAAAAATGGAAAAAAATTTAATTTTGTTCATTTTATTGCATTTTTAAAAAGAAACTTGTATTTGGCCCTCCCTGTATAATACCGGATTTGCTGAACCATTATTACACAGTTTATTAGAAAGTTTTGTAAACCTATCTAATTCTATTTATTAGATATTATTTATAATAGTTTCTGAAATAATTCGTTTGAAAGCAATAATTTATTTAATAAAATCCATAAGCTGGCGTTACAGTTTTTTATTAGAATTTATAATATCCGTTATAAGCCAAAATTTTTGGAGCATTAAGAAATCTAATAAAAGCTATAAGCTATAAATTTTAGAATCATTTCTAATATGGTCTATAAACCAAAATTTTTGTGGTAATAATCAGATATTTGATAAAATCCATTTTCAAAATTTCTATACTTCCTTAAGTGCTGTGCATATTCAATACGAACCAACAAATTTTGAGAAAGCCTGTAAATATATTGTTATAAATCTGGCCACCACGCAATGATCTTCTCCAATATGCCAGAACAAACCATGCAATATGAACTTTCTCTACTTAAAAGAAAGTTCTCGAATAATCTTCTAATATTGTTATAGATCTGGCAATGATCTCTCTCAAATCTGCTGGAACTATATAGAATATTCTTCCAACATGTAAAGGGCCACAACCAATGACACCCGACGCCATCTAGTAACTTCTAGAATAGTCCAGACCCAGCAGAAAAACATACACCAGAGAAGGTTCGAGAATTGGATAAATAATAATAATAATAATAATAATAATAATAATAATAATAATAATAATAATAATAATAATAATTTATTCATCAAAAAATTGATTACTACATTTAACAACAGTTATAATAATATAAATTAATAATATAATTAATTAATAACAATTAAACAGAATTAGGTACACAGAAATTTAAACTTTATACAAAATCAAACATTATGAACATTAAGAAAGCTGACTTTTTACTTGTGGGACACTTATGTGAAAATCCAATTGCGAGAAGAAGTTATTGAAATCTCTTAACATGAATGAAACTGGTTCATAAAACCCGTAGTTTGTGCGATGCTGCGGAATTCTACAAAGCTCATAATTTCGTAAAGGGCGATATGGAACATTGAAATTAATCATAGACAACAATTTGTCAGAGTCAATTATACCTGTAATTACTTTAAAACCAGAAACAACTCTGGCATGTATACGACGTTTCTCAAGGGAATCCATAGACAGCAGACTTAAACGATCAACATATGGCGGTAACCTGAGTGGATCGGACCAGGGAAGGCCCTGAAGGACAAACCTTAAGAACCGACGCTGAACTGCTTCGATCCTATCTATGTGAATGGAATAAAATGGTGACCAGATAGGACTAGCATATTCTAGGATAGATCGGACAAATGCACAATACAACATTTTCGTTGTAAAGAAATCATTGAATTCTTTCGATTGTCTCCTAACAAAACCGAGGATAGCGTTCGCTTTACCAGCAATGTGATTCACGTGATCATTAGAGGTAAAATTACAGTTGAATAGTACGCCCAAATCACGTACTTTGTCAGAACGAAGTAAAGAGCATCCATCTACAACATAGTCAAAATTCATTGATATTCTCTTCTTAGAATACGAAACAGCAGTGCACTTATTAATGTTGAGATGTAAATTGTTAAGTAAGCACCAGTCATGAAAACGCAAGATATCACTTTGCAATAATAGACAATCATTGCTGCTGGAGATAATCTTAAAGATTTTCGCATCATCGGCATAGAGAAGAATGTTCGAGTTAGAGATAAACGAACTCACGTCATTAATAAGGAGAAGGAATAGAAGTGGACCAGATGGCTACCTTGCGGAACGCCAGAAGTATTATATATTTCAGAAGATAAGGCTCCACGAAAGTATACTTTCTGAATGCGATCACTAAGATAAGACTTAATCCAAAGGACGAAAATATCAGGAAAACCAAGCAGGCGGAGCTTATGCACAAGAATGTTATGGTCAATTTTGTCAAAGGCTTTACTGAAGTCAGTGTATATGCAATCGACCTGCTGCCCGTTTTCGATAGCAGAAAGACAGAAGTTCGAAAATTCCATAAGATTAGTTACAGTAGATCTGCCTTTGACAAAGCCATGCTGGAATGATCCAATAATCGACTTGGAATGGAAATACATTACATCACACACAATAGATTCAAATAGCTTAGCAACACATGGAAGATTCGCTATAGGCCTATAATTAGTTACATTGTCTCTTTTACCAGACTTAAGTAAGGGCATTATAGTTGAGTATTTCCATGATATAGGAAAAACTCCACTACGAAGCGATGTATTAAAAAGATACCCAAGGATAGGTAAAAGGGATAAACTGCACTTTTTAATCACAGAAGAAGGAACACCATCTGGTCCTCTGGAGAAATTAATAGCAAGTTTATCAATGTATTTCAAAATAGTGGAGTCGTCAATGAAAAGATCTTTAGGAACCAAGGACGAAGAAGGAAACTTTGACATGTATTCAAAGTTACCAACGGATGTTAGCGGCGTACTGCAATTGAAGGCGGTGCGGAAATGGTTGGAAAATAAGTTGCTAATTGTAGTAGGATCAGCACTGACTACATCATTAAAAAACATACTGGAAGGATAACCATCAGAGTTTTTCTTAGAGTTGACAAAATTCCAGAATTGTTTCGGTTTATCTTTAAAAGAGTTTTTAATTCTAAAAAGGTATTGGTAAGTCTCGAGCTGCATATAAGCTCGAGACTGACTTATAAAACAATTACATAGGTTTATGTAAATTATGTAGTCCGTATCACTCCTTGAGAGCGAGTAAGTTTTCCAAGCTTTCGTTTTCCGATTTTTCAAATTGATTAAATCATCGTCAAACCAGGGAAACCTCCTAGTAGGTTTCGAACAAACTACAGGGACACAACGCAGAAAGCAGCCATTTAAAATCGTGTAAAAATTAGAAGTGGCTTTGTCAACATCAGATTCATTCAACACAGACGACCAATCGCAATTGGATATGTCAAGATTTAAAGTTTCAAAATCAGCTTTGGCGAAATTAAAATAATTACTAGCAATGCATTTCGAGTTCGTAAATTCTGTGTGAGAGTTGAATGTTGCGTGAAGCGCAGGATGAATAGGCAAGTCAGGCAGCAAAGGGCTGTGACATTTATCAATCGTCGTAAGGCTGGTATCAGATGAGAAGATCAGATCCAAAAATCTACCATGATCATTCGAAATCGGACACACTTGGAAAAGTCCTGTAGCAAGCATGTTGTCCACAAATTGTATTTCGTGTCGGGCACAGGAGGAATACGAAGGCGTCATACAAACCTCATTATCATCAGAGCGTAGCCACTGTATTTGCGGTAAATTAAAGTCGCCCAGTCGTAGTCCTGTTATGTTTTTTAATGAAGTGGTTGCAATTTTTCAAAAATTGAAGAAAGAAAAACCGGTATGCTTAATTGTTATGACTATATCCTGTGAATTACTCTGTATAAACGAGGACAAACATTTCAAGGATCTTATACTATTTTGTAGATAGCTCAATTAATAATATTTTTTTTAATGCAAATTTTGTCTAAATATTTTTTCATGTTACGTGTAATACCAGTGGCACATAGCACAGCTAAATTATTCACTAGGCCTAAATTACCATTAATCAGCTGTGTGTAATACTCTAATTCAGCCTAATGAATACCTACACGGTTCAAATTTAGTCGTGATTTCTAACGTCTCTCCAGTTATGCTAGAACGATGTTATCCTAAAAACGTTATTACAACGCTCTTGTGAGCATATTACCAGGGTTATTATAAAGAGAGAGCCTAGTGGGTAGCGTGTTGGTTTACAATGCGAAGGTCGTGAGTTCAAATCCCGTTCAATGCATAATTCCAGCACACTGTCTGCTTGGATATACTTTGGCTACCTCAATCTACGAAAACGAAAAATTCGCAGATCGAGGGTTGTACGAAGAGCTAACAACCATTCCACAATAAGTAATGAACATATTAAGGAACCTGAAAATCAGGGGGCCAAGGTTGGACGATTTGGATTGTCGTGCCATTGAAGAAGATTATGTAGAATGTCGCAAATGGTGTTAAGTTTTTTAACTAAATTTGTGAACTCTTTCACATTTACCCTATAGGCGGTTAAAACGTCTCACCAAGAGCTATTTCCAAAGTTAAATATAAATTACATAACAGGACTACGATTGGGCGTAAAGCTCAGCTATGCGATACTCTAGATGAAAGGGATTTTTTTTTTTGATTTTGAGAAATTTTGTTTGTGTAGTAGTACAAGAGGTGACGGTAGTCAACTAATTTTTTTCACATTATGGTAGAGTTGCTATCGAAATGTATTGGATGTAGTGAAATTGTGCAATTTGTATGGAAGGTGCAACATTCACCGATTTCTTTTATCCTGTCCATCCTTATTCAATTACCTGTATATTTTGATTATTTTCATTTTGTTTTATTCCTTCCTAAACCGATTGGACTGTACGTTACAGTATTAAAGTGTGACTCCTAATTTCAACGTGGTGCCAAAAAAAAAATGTAGTAGAAGGAGTAGGGAGTTCTTAATGACTTTTTCATAAATAGCCACAAACATCTTTCAATCGACATGTTTTAAATTGCAGATCAGTAGCATTCATACTTTTCAAGAAAATCGATTTCTTGTAAAGTTGTGAAATTGTGTATGGGCGGGGGTAGAAGGAGTGAAGCTTATCGTCCAATTTTTTTCGGTCTTAATAAAAATTCTATATGTATCTTCTTCATTCGTGGTTTCTACCAAATTTTAAACTTTTCATGTTGAATTGTGCATATATATGGTAGTGAGTCAGGTGCATTGTCATAATAATGAATAACATTTTATATATGACGGGTCGAGAATCGGAGGGATACAAGTGCATCCAAAGTACTTTGGAGTAAAATGAGTTTATAGATTTTTTAGTTTCAAAAAATGAGACAAATTTCTTATAGCTGGTAAAAGAATTCGTATACGCTTCATAAGATATTCCAATACGTATAGGCACAACAATTTGTTTTGCTAACTGTACAGGGTGGGCAATCTAGTGGTTTCTTTTTAAATTGGAGTGACAGAATGCGCTACTGCGAAGCCAGCCGAGGCAGCCACTAAAACGAAGTTGTGTTCCATTATTAATGGAAATGTTTGCTCTTACTAATAAAGCCATAAAAAAATGGAAAAAAATTTAATTTTGTTCATTTTATTGCATTTTTAAAAAGAAACTTGTATTTGGCCCTCCCTGTATAATACCGGATTTGCTGAACCATTATTACACAGTTTATTAGAAAGTTTTGTAAACCTATCTAATTCTATTTATTAGATATTATTTATAATAGTTTCTGAAATAATTCGTTTGAAAGCAATAATTTATTTAATAAGATCCATAAGCTGGCGTTACAGTTTTTTATTAGAATTTATAATATCCGTTATAAGCCAAAATTTTTGGAGCATTAAGAAATCTAATAAAAGCTATAAGCTATAAATTTTAGAATCATTTCTAATATGGTCTATAAACCAAAATTTTTGTGGTAATAATCAGATATTTGATAAAATCCATTTTCAAAATTTCTATACTTCCTTAAGTGCTGTGCATATTCAATACGAACCAACAAATTTTGAGAAAGCCTGTAAATATATTGTTATAAATCTGGCCACCACGCAATGATCTTCTCCAATATGCCAGAACAAACCATGCAATATGAACTTTCTCTACTTAAAAGAAAGTTCTCGAATAATCTTCTAATATTGTTATAGATCTGGCAATGATCTCTCTCAAATCTGCTGGAACTATATAGAATATTCTTCCAACATGTAAAGGGCCACAACCAATGACACCCGACGCCATCTAGTAACTTCTAGAATAGTCCAGACCCAGCAGAAAAACATACACCAGAGAAGGTTCGAGAATTGGATAAATAATAATAATAATAATAATAATAATAATAATAATAATAATAATAATAATTTATTCATCAAAAAATTGATTACTACATTTAACAACAGTTATAATAATATAAATTAATAATATAATTAATTAATAACAATTAAACAGAATTAGGTACACAGAAATTTAAACTTTATACAAAATCAAACATTATGAACATTAAGAAAGCTGACTTTTTACTTGTGGGACACTTATGTGAAAATCCAATTGCGAGAAGAAGTTATTGAAATCTCTTAACATGAATGAAACTGGTTCATAAAACCCGTAGTTTGTGCGATGCTGCGGAATTCTACAAAGCTCATAATTTCGTAAAGGGCGATATGGAACATTGAAATTAATCATAGACAACAATTTGTCAGAGTCAATTATACCTGTAATTACTTTAAAACCAGAAACAACTCTGGCATGTATACGACGTTTCTCAAGGGAATCCATAGACAGCAGATTTAAACGATCAACATATGGCGGTAACCTGAGTGGATCGGACCAGGGAAGGCCCTGAAGGACAAACCTTAAGAACCGACGCTGAACTGCTTCGATCCTATCTATGTGAATGGAATAAAATGGTGACCAGATAGGACTAGCATATTCTAGGATAGATCGGACAAATGCACAATACAACATTTTCGTTGTAAAGAAATCATTGAATTCTTTCGATTGTCTCCTAACAAAACCGAGGATAGCGTTCGCTTTACCAGCAATGTGATTCACGTGATCATTAGAGGTAAAATTACAGTTGAATAGTACGCCCAAATCACGTACTTTGTCAGAACGAAGTAAAGAGCATCCATCTACAACATAGTCAAAATTCATTGATATTCTCTTCTTAGAATACGAAACAGCAGTGCACTTATTAATGTTGAGATGTAAATTGTTAAGTAAGCACCAGTCATGAAAACGCAAGATATCACTTTGCAATAATAGACAATCATTGCTGCTGGAGATAATCTTAAAGATTTTCGCATCATCGGCATAGAGAAGAATGTTCGAGTTAGAGATAAACGAACTCACGTCATTAATAAGGAGAAGGAATAGAAGTGGACCAGATGGCTACCTTGCGGAACGCCAGAAGTATTATATATTTCAGAAGATAAGGCTCCACGAAAGTATACTTTCTGAATGCGATCACTAAGATAAGACTTAATCCAAAGGACGAAAATATCAGGAAAACCAAGCAGGCGGAGCTTATGCACAAGAATGTTATGGTCAATTTTGTCAAAGGCTTTACTGAAGTCAGTGTATATGCAATCGACCTGCTGCCCGTTTTCGATAGCAGAAAGACAGAAGTTCGAAAATTCCATAAGATTAGTTACAGTAGATCTGCCTTTGACAAAGCCATGCTGGAATGATCCAATAATCGACTTGGAATGGAAATACATTACATCACACACAATAGATTCAAATAGCTTAGCAACACATGGAAGATTCGCTATAGGCCTATAATTAGTTACATTGTCTCTTTTACCAGACTTAAGTAAGGGCATTATAGTTGAGTATTTCCATGATATAGGAAAAACTCCACTACGAAGCGATGTATTAAAAAGATACCCAAGGATAGGTAAAAGGGATAAACTGCACTTTTTAATCACAGAAGAAGGAACACCATCTGGTCCTCTGGAGAAATTAATAGCAAGTTTATCAATGTATTTCAAAATAGTGGAGTCGTCAATGAAAAGATCTTTAGGAACCAAGGACGAAGAAGGAAACTTTGACATGTATTCAAAGTTACCAACGGATGTTAGCGGCGTACTGCAATTGAAGGCGGTGCGGAAATGGTTGGAAAATAAGTTGCTAATTGTAGTAGGATCAGCACTGACTACATCATTAAAAAACATACTGGAAGGATAACCATCAGAGTTTTTCTTAGAGTTGACAAAATTCCAGAATTGTTTCGGTTTATCTTTAAAAGAGTTTTTAATTCTAAAAAGGTATTGGTTATATGCAGCTCGAGACTGACTTATAAAACAATTACATAGGTTTATGTAAATTATGTAGTCCGTATCACTCCTTGAGAGCGAGTAAGTTTTCCAAGCTTTCGTTTTCCGATTTTTCAAATTGATTAAATCATCGTCAAACCAGGGAAACCTCCTAGTAGGTTTCGAACAAACTACAGGGACACAACGCAGAAAGCAGCCATTTAAAATCGTGTAAAAATTAGAAGTGGCTTTGTCAACATCAGATTCATTCAACACAGACGACCAATCGCAATTGGATATGTCAAGATTTAAAGTTTCAAAATCAGCTTTGGCGAAATTAAAATAATTACTAGCAATGCATTTCGAGTTCGTAAATTCTGTGTGAGAGTTGAATGTTGCGTGAAGCGCAGGATGAATAGGCAAGTCAGGCAGCAAAGGGCTGTGACATTTATCAATCGTCGTAAGGCTGGCATCAGATGAGAAGATCAGATCCAAAAATCTACCATGATCATTCGAAATCGGACACACTTGGAAAAGTCCTGTAGCAAGCATGTTGTCCACAAATTGTATTTCGTGTCGGGCACAGGAGGAATACGAAGGCGTCATACAAACCTCATTATCATCAGAGCGTAGCCACTGTATTTGCGGTAAATTAAAGTCGCCCAGAATTAAAATATCGTCTGATGGATGAAGAAGACCAAGCAATGTTTCAAACGCATTATAAACCGCATCGTAAACTGATGAAGGTGAAGGCGATGTGATGTATACAGTCACAACGTATAGCTTACGGTTCCCAAGTGTTACAGCTACACACAAGAACTCTAGATTCTCGGTTCCTGGGACATCGATTATCAAGAAAAAATAGCCAGAGTTTTGCGACAAGTTAGTTAGTCACTCATCGACAGTTTTATGGAAAACACCTATCGGTGTAAGTAAGCGAAAGCGATAGATCGGCGGTGTTACCGTTTTGTGCGAATTAAGTTTGTATAGCGAATTAAGTGAAGTGATCGGGAAATTGTGTAAAAGTGCAATAAATAAATTATCCTTATATCTTAAAACGAATTGTGTTTTACTTGAAATCGGCGAACCTCTAGCTCGCAACAATTGGTGTCAGAAGTGGGATTTCAAGGATAAATTCGGTTTAAAAATCGCGAGTGAAATTAAAAATTCTAGGAACGGATAATTTTGTGAGAGCGAAATCGCGAAACTAAATTCTCGAACGGACAGTGAGAATTTTGTGAAATCGAATATTCTCGAGTGCTCTAGTGAACAGTGACTTTAATTAGCGAAGTAAAATCGCGGAACTAAAATTCTCGAACGGACAGTGAGAATTTTGTGAAAACGAATATTCTCGAGTGAGCAGTGACTTTAATTAGTGACGTAAATTTAATTGAATTCGAATTGCGGAAAAACTTGCAAAAATCGGTAGTGAAAATGCCGCGTTATTTAAAAGACTTAAAAGTAACGGAGCTGAAGGAAGAGCTCAGTAGACGCGAGTTATCTACAACAGGGAGCAAGTCTGAACTTGTCAGCCGTATGATCGAGACACTTGAGGCTGAGGGTGAGAATGCAGATAGTTTTGAGTTCCAAATCGAAGAAGCTCGTAAAGAGGAGTGTTCTGGTACTTCGGATGCCTTAACACAGTTAATGCAACAAGTGATGAACAAATTAGATCAACAATCTGCGGACATGAATCAGAAATTAGAGCAACAATCAGTGGACATTAAACAACAATCTGCGGACATTAAACAACAATCAGCTGTGACAACGGACATGAATCAGAAATTAGATCAACAATCAGCGGACATTAATCAGAAATTAGAGCAACAATCTGCGGACATTAATCAGAAACTAGAGCAACAATCTGCGGACATTAATCAGAAATTAGATCAGACCTCAAGGGACCTCAACCATAAATTGGAACTACAAAATAATAAAATAGACACCATGGGTAAGGCAATAGAAGAAAACGTAGAGAAGAAACTTCGAATCTTCGAAGAACAAATTACGGAAAGGATATCCGGGATTGTACAAGAAGTCGAACGCCTAAAAAGGGACTTGGATAACGTGAAAGCAGTCGGAGTCATTAAAGCAGAGCACGTTACGCATAAGGGTTTCAAAGCTCCAATCTTCGTTGGACAGACACCGTGGGCTATTTATAAGATCCAATTTGAGGCTGCCGCCAGAAACAACCATTGGAATGATCTCGAACGAGGAACGGCTCTTATATTGGCGTTAAGAGGTCCACCAGCGGAGGTTCTTCAAACGATTCCGCAGGAGCAACAACAAGATTTTTCAACGTTAGTCCAAACATTGGATCTTCATTACGGCAGTGACCGCATGAAAGAGATCTACAAAATAGAGCTGTACAACCGAACTCAAAAGAATGGTGAAACACTTCAAGAGCTGGCACACGATATTGAACGACTGCCCAATGCGCAAACAGAGCAACGCAACGATACAGCTGTTTTCGCATTTAACAATGCTGTACAGGACAGAGAGCTGCAACAGGCGTTGAAATTGGCAGGTAAGAAAACGATAGGCGAAGCCTTGGTATATGGGCTGACGTTCGAAGCTGCCAAGCAAAGCTCACGGAGTAATTATCGAGTCCGAGAAAGTATTCACCGAAAGAAGGTTGTAAAAATAGTGCTCCTTGTTGGTCCTTGGTTCGGGTTTATATGCATTTCCTTACCGGACGCTATCTACAACATTATCCTAATTTATGACTATTGTAAGGAGGTCTAAGGAGACCTCACACGGTTGACCTCACACGATTGACCTCACACGATCGGATTCACACAATCTGCTTCGGGTTCTTTTCATGTTCAGGCCAATCTTCTTTACGTGTCACCGGCTTAGGCACGCCGCATGGGGTGGTCGGTTTCTGACCGTATGGCGAAAGGTATGTAACTGATCGGCGGTGTTACCGTGTTGTGCGAATTAAGTTTGTAGAGCGAATTAAGTGAAGTGATCGGGAAATTGTATAAAAGTGCAATAAATAAATTATCCTTATATCTTAAAACGAATTGTGTTTTACTTGAAATCGGCGAACCTCTAGCTCGCAACAATATTATTATTAAGCTATTTGTTACGGCCCATCCGTAACGTAGGTGATGATTCCTGAAAGAAGGGAAAACAATGAGTTAAAACATCGTAAATGGTTGAAATTTGAACGATCACTTACCTCGATTACGATTAGGCCACACCAACCGTAGCAGCTTCCGGCACTCCTATCATCGGTTAACTTGCACCTAAACAAAATAAGTTAAGAAATGACGACACAAGGAAGGCAAGAAAACTAAGACTCTGAGTTAGGACTATTGTAATACCAGCCCCTGAGTGCGGGAAATTTCGATCCGTGATAAATCCACGAACACACGAATTACCGCGAGTGCAAATATTTTACACGGATTATCGCCTTGCGAGCAATAACCCGGACAACTATTGTAACACTAGCCCCTGAGTGCGCGAAATTTCGATCCGCGATAAGCCCACGAACACACGAATTACCGCGAGTGCAAATATTTTACACGGATTATCGCCTTGCGAGCAAAAACCCGGACAACTATTGTAACACTAGCCCCTGAGTGCGCGAAATTTCGATCCGCGATAAGCCCACGAACACACGAATTACCGCGAGTGCAAATATTTTACACGGATTATCGCCTTGCGAGCAAAAACCCGGACAACTATTGTAACACTAAAAGAACTCGGAAAGACGACAGACGGAAGAAGGAACAAACGCAAGACACGAAACAAACCAAAAGGAAACTTACCGATATTGCTTATACTCCCGTGGAATCGTGGCGTCGTCATCCGGAACTAAGCCAGGGAATGGACCTATAGATCACGTCCAATTCCCGTCCAGTTTCCACACGTAAGACGCCGGCGGAGCACCTACACATAACCTAACCGAATTTGGGAATTTACTTACCATTCCGACACCTACACGCACCATCACTACACGTACACCACATTCACACGCGCGTTATCCTTCGCACCACGTCACTAGGAGCCACTGAACGCCAGGACCCTAGGACGACACGAAATTACGCATAACGAACCCGAAGACGAATTATAAACAACACGGCGAACTGTCAGATGAGAGATCAAACGGGTTCCGAGTATCGCCACGAGAGGCGCCAAACGCGGTTCGGAAAAACGTAAATGGACGTTATAAGAGCGGCGGATGATCGAAGGAAATAAAATTAAGAGCGGCGAATGATCAAGTTTGAACTCGATCGAACTTCCCTGGGGGGTGATTGACCAGCTTAAGGGAAACGGTGGAAATCACCGGGAGATTTTTCCCCGCAATAAGTTTTGATGGAAAGTGACGAGGGCCATAACGTCGTCTTTGGCTTAGAATTATCGAACTAGATGGATGGAAAAACTGACGAGCAACTCTTCTCGTCGAACAGCAGTTTTTTTTATAAAGTTAGTGCCATAAGTAGTTGGCGTAAAGTAGAAGCAGTGAGTGCAACGAAAACGAAAAGGAGTCGACGTCGTCAACAATTTGAATATCGAGGCGGCAGGATATTGAAGACGTATCGAGAGCGGCGAAGCAGATCCGTGGGACACCGAGGGATGATCGAAACTAGGGCCCCAACGAATAGGATAAGTAGTTTTAAGAAACCGAGTGCATTAGAGACAGTAAGTGAGTAGGTAGTTATAAGTACAAACTCTTTACAGGAAACAATCATTATTCAAATAAAAGTTAAGACCGAGCTCAAGGTTAGTGTTTGCGCATAATATAGAATTTAGTTAAAATGAAATCAGTTGTTTAAATCATCAACGGACAAAAGTTACCACTTGTGCAATCGCGAGATTTGTAAGAAAAAACCGTGTAAAGGTTTCTGGCCTCCCCTGATATTACTTTTTGGCGTTGTGACGAACTCCCCGGACTGGTGGTTCGGTCCTGGAAGAGTTACGAAGGAGCGTGGTCTACAGAAACGGACCACTGGCGCCCACGACCCGTCTCCACGGGTTGGCCGGACAGGCCACGTTCCGCCCCTTGGTGCAGGGGTTGAGTTTTATCTACGTTTTCCCAAACCGGGGAAAATCGGTAATATATTATAGTCGTATATAATAATTTTAATTATTCTGCTTATAAGAGCGACCCATAATTTTTGGGCCGATTGTATTGCATCTCTGACACCTCGCATGCATACATAGTTAATGTGCATCAATCTTTATTATAGCCAGTGATTTAAATTTTGTCGCATTCGTCGTAAAGCTGGTGGTTTGCATATAAATTCGTATTGAATTAATGGTGTTCGAACATTAAATAAACCGCTTCAAATATTACATGAAAATTAAATTGTTCAGGGTTAGTAAAGCGATGTTTCAAGTGGTATGATGGGTTTGGAACAGCATTAATGTCGTTAAGCTAGGTCAATGACATTGGAAAAATTATTAACAACAACAACAAAATAACTAACAACAAATAATTTTTGACAAAGAAATAATTTATAATTTTAATGAACATTTTCATTGTTTTGCATTAAGTTAAATTGCATTCCTTATCGCCATTCTCGATATGCTATCAGCTGAATTTTGTTATGTTTGTGTGTATATCGCTCGCCTAGATTATAGTTACTCTAAAAAGAAGAAAGAACTAGGCACCATAAATAGTTTTGCTGTTTTACCTCGGAAATATCTTTTATCTGCAGCACTTTTAAGTGGTGAAATTTAGTAGATTTTACGTAGTAATAAACAGTTTGCAGTCAAATTTGCTTAATTATAGCATACTGGAAAATCAGTGTCCGCTTTTCAAATTTAACGGAAAAGCTGGTTATCACATCGGTCTAACTCTGTAACCAAGCGTCTTAAAATAACTCTAGTCTAGATTACATCTAAAAATTTGATTTCATTTATGATAGTTTTAATTATGAATCTATGACCATAATAAATATGAGGAGTGTGAATCGTAACGCCTTTGATACTTCCCAGATTCTTACTATAACTATAAATATCAAGCAGGTATCGAAAAAGAAATAATGGTACCATTTGATTATAAAGATACACGGTTAAAAATATTGGTGTAAAAGATAAAACTCATTTATTATTTTTTTGTTATAAAAGTGAAGTATCTGATAATTGGTATGGTTTTTATGAAAAACGATTATATAAAAATTTTTTATATTAATTTGGCCTAGAGTGTATATGGATTTAAATATAAAGATTTGCCTTTAAATTAAGCAAAATAAATTTTATTCCATTATGCATAAAATTTATCCTGATGGTTATTGAATGAATACTAGAATATGGTCATTGATAATTTTATCTTCCTTTCAGTATAAATTAGATCTTAAAAACTGCTAAAGACGCTCAAAAGCTGCAAAACAAAGGGTTTTCTTATACTAACCACAATAGCTTTTATAACAACATGAGATAAACTTTTTTGGCTAGAATCGTAAGAAACAAATGAAATCACCTGGAAGATGCTTTTATAGGTCGCGGAATAGGTTTTAAAAAAGCTAGGGTGTAGCCTAGTAGGTAGCGTGTTGGTCTTGTAATGCGAAGATCGTGAGTTCAAATCTCGGTCGACGCAATATATAATTCCAGCATATTGCTTGCTTGGATATACCTTGGTCACTTCAATCTACAAAAATAAAAAAATCGTAGATAGAGGGTTATGCGAAGGGCTAACAACCCTTCCACAATGAGTACTGAAAAATGTTAAGGAACCTGAATGTCAGGAGGCCAAGGTCCGATTTGGGATTTAAAAGGTATAAAGATCTTAATAAATTAAAGGATAGATTAAATAGGAGCAATGTATACATAGTGAACATTTTTTGCTATTAATTTTATATATTTATACATATAGAACATTTTCATAAATAATGCGAATAACATTTATACTAAAATGTTATAAAATGGTTCTATAATTAAAAGTATAAATTCATTGTCAATAATTATAAAATTGATAGAGATGGATAATATTCATTTTATAAATAATTTGTAAGGATTTATATGAATATCATTTTGTTATAGAATTTACACCAAAATTTCTAACCGTGTAGCTAGCTATATTGTTTGTTGTTCGCCACCACCAGAAATGCAAATAATTGAAGGAAATATCTGATAAATTTAATAAAACATTCGACCGTGATGCAACTTTCGAATGTTTTCTATTTTTAAAGCATTCATAGGGGAAGAAAAATACAAGAGTCTAAACAACATATTGTGCGAAACCTGCAGGTATTTAATAGGATAATTTATTTTTAGGAATAACAAATTCAAAGTTTCGGTCAAATTGATTGCAGTAATTTGCATTATAATACATAGCTTGACCAATCCTGGGTAGAAAGAGATCATGTAGTAGTAGTTTTTAATTAATAGCTTGAATCACGTTCAAAAGTGTCTGTATAGAATATTAGTTTTATAAACGGAGCTGCTTAGAATTCCTATGAAATTCGGTGTATTTTATATGCACGAAACCAAACATTTTGTATAGGGTAAAGGAGGTGAAGGAAGAGTAAAATTTGTGGTGCAGTTTTATTAAGTTATTCTTGAAATATGTTCGTACAAAATTTCAAATTCGTGGCTTTTAATTTGTTGGTTATTAGTAGATTAATTGAAATTGGCCAAAATCATACTTTTGTATAGGAACTTTTGATGCATTTCTAGAAGCGTTTGTACAAAATTCGTTGATAGTTTTTAGTGGTTTGGTGATAATGGATTTCTTAAAAATGGTCGAAAATAATCCTCGGTATGAAAGGAGGTAGAAGTTTTGAAGATAATCGACCAGTTAATATTTTAAACTTTTACACACTTTTTTTTAAATGAATTTCCCAAATTTTGAAGTTTGTTACTTGAAATTTCAATCAAAAATTTTAAGTTTTTTTTTTATTTCTCATGTAACATTTCGTGCAGGTAAGGGGACCCTTACCTGCACGACAGTTTTCGTTCAAATTATTATTTTTTCTTTATGTATATCAAATGAGTAGTGATCGAATGGTAGTAAGGGTCACACAGCGTAATCGTGATCTGATACACGACGTAGCTTAGATTCTGTGAAAAGCCCACTGTAAATACTAAAATACTATCAACAGCTCTGATGCTGAATCCTATCTCCACCTCCTCGCGGTGACCACCAGGTGTTTTGTTCAAAACAGCGGACGGAGAAAGGTAAAGGCGAGTGTTCCGTGCCTCTAAACGGAACTCCCTCCAGATTGACCCTCCAGGTTGGATAAAGGGTTAAATGCTGACAACGTCTACTCGGAAAAAAAAACCCGACTGACCAGGAACCCGGATTACAGCCTCGAATTGAACGGATCAAACGGCAACGACTACGGCAACGGATAATGGACTATTCTTTTGTATCTTGGAATGTGCGTTCACTCCATCGAACGGGTGCACTTCTTCAAGAGATGTCTCGTAACAACGTCAGCATCTTCGCTCTCCAAGAAATTAAATGGCTCGGAAGTCAAGTTGACGATTGCAGATCTTGCAGATCTCACACGGTTTTTACGGTGGCAAAAGCAAGGAAGCAGAGAGTTCGGTGTTGCCTTTGTGGTAGATAATGCGTTCAAGCAACTAGTAACGAAATTCATACTGATTAACGAGCGAATCCGCTTAATCCGCTTCAAGTTGAAGTTCTACGGCGTTTGTATTATCAACTGCCATGTTCCCACAGAGGAGAAAGATGATGTCATTAAAGACGAATTTTATGCCCGACTTGACAGCACTTTTGACGGGTTGCCCTCTAATGACATCAAAATTCTAATAGGAAACTTCAACGGTAAAAATGGCAACGAACTATTTTATAGGGTCGTAACAGGAGGGCAAAGCCTCCATAATGAAATGAACGACATTGGCCAAAGATTTATTGACTTCACCAGCAGTAAGAACCTAGTCATACGCTTGCTTTCCGCATTCACAAAATGACGCGGGCATCACCAGATGGGCACACCTTCAATCAATTTGGCCACATTCTAATCGAAAAAAGGGCTGACTCCAGCATTCTAGTTCTGGTAAATCAAGTGAAAGGAATTTCTGTAAATTGGACTTCAATATTTAAGGTGTTTTTCGTAAATAACATGTCTGGCTTGCTTTTTCTAAATTGAAACCAGGAAATGATCCTTATACCTTTAACATCACGGAGCTAAATTGTCTGAATTAGCACTAAATTTACCACCGAAAGAGTTGAATTGGCAACACTGGGAGGGTGAGATTCAGTTATGTCGTTATCAAAGTTAAAATTTTAGAATAGAACGATATTGGGTTTTCATATAAGGTTAAATAAATTTTTATGGAACTATAAGAAAAGTAAGAACTCCGAACCATGTTAATTAGTTTCTACTGAAACTAAAGTGATATTAATAAATGTATCGATTTAGATATTATAATATAATATAGTACACGATACTTTATATTCTAGATGAAATCGTATCCTATACTTTATTTCATATTTTGATTATAAACCGTCAAGAAGATCAATTTCATATTACACTGTCATAATTTATTCTGTTAAATTTTTTTTTTCATTTGAAACGAGCTTATTATTTTTTTTCAATTTTAAATCGAGTATTTTATATCAAATATGAAAATAGCTTCATTCGAAGTTGTTTGTGGAGGAGACATCTGACGGAGCAGCATGACGAAAAATAAATCAATTCAAATTACCAAAATCTGTACCTCGTGGATCTGGTCCTTAGTTAGGCATTGCTGGATTTATGTTCCAATTAATTTGCTAAAAGTTTGAATTAAAGAACGGCACCTTTATCATGCAGTCTATGTGTATGTATGTATATGCGAAAATTAATACCATATGTACATATATATACACGATTTGATAATGTGTTCCCAAGATAGGGGAATTGGATCGCTAAAAATAAACTTCAAAAATCTTAAATTAGATTTTGTTGTGAGAATTTTATTTTTCAGTACCACCATTTGGAATCAGTTCTATTTCATAGTGAAGAATAATTGACAATGGATATAATAAAAAATTGTGGATTTTTTCCGGAATATTACATAAAAATTAAGGAATTATGTAGCGAAAGTGATGTTAATAATTTTAATAATCTTAAATCTGATCTAGAACGAATAGTTTACATGGGAAAAATGTCGGAAATTAGTGAAAACAAAGTCCAGATTAAAAGAGAATATACTGGAAAAAGTGAAAAAATATCACTTAACATGAAAGAAAATGCTAACGCCGCCTTCCGGAATAAACAGTGGCCGAAGGCGTTATTGTTGTATAGTAAAAGTTATATTGCTATGCCCAGGGAAAAAGGTAAATGTGTATGATAACGCTGAAATGATCAGTATTTACTATTATTTTTGTTTTACTAGCGTCAGATATCTCGATTCTTCTGGCTAATAGGTCTGCAGCATTATTCCATATGAACAAATTTAATGATGCTCTTGCTGACATAAAAAGGGCAGTAGGAAAAGGATATCCGCAAGAAATCCTATATAAACTTTATGAGCGAAGTGCGCAATGCCATCTTGCGAATAAAAACTTGTCGGAAGCACTTGAATCATTTAAGTATTGATAATTATCTAAATCTAAGTGATTCTAGAATTCTATAAGCTTTAACTTACAGGAAAACAATTACAGCATTAGATGATGCAACAACTATACCATTAGATAAGCGCAGTACAATTGAGCGCAATGCGATGATTATGATAAAGATGCTTGAAAAAGATAAATCTCAAGAGACAGTTAAAGTAAATGGTCATATCAATAGCGATGCTATGGAATGTGTAAGTGACGGATTAGTAATTGATTACAATGAACAAGAAGGACGATACGCAGCAGCGAAACGCAATATTGAAATAGGAGAAGAAATTATTGTCGAAAAACCATACACATTTGCTCTTCTTGAAAAATACTGTAAGACTCATTGTCAAAATTGTTTCAAAAGGTAATTCTGACTAAACCATTAGTTTTCTAGTATTATTACTACTTTGTTTCTTATCAAAGAACTATTATTCCACTGGCTTGTCCCGAATGCGCTGATGTTATATTTTGCTCGGAGGCTTGTCTACATCTTGCGATTTCTACGTATCACAAATTTGAATGTGGGATTCTTCCAATTTTATGGCGATCCGGTGCATCTATAAATTGCCTTATGGCATTGCGGATGACTGCTTCTAATAGTCTTCATTTTTACTTGAAGAATTTATCGTCTTTATCAAATAATATCTCTTTGGAAGAGTTGACCAAGTGAGTAAATCTGATTCGTATCGACTCACATTCTTAGCTAGAGGTTTTGTTAGCATTTAATTCTAGGAGTGAAATTTATAACATTTATAATTTTTTATTTATATCTAATCTCAAATTTGAGAGTACCAAAATTCGTTGATTTAGGGACAAACTATTATTTACAGATTACCTTCGAGAGATTATAAACGAGTGTATAATTTAATCAGACATGAGAACAATCGTACCGGATCCAGTTTTTTTCAATATTCATTGATGGCACTTTTCTTAAATGATTGCTTAGTTGAAGCGAATTATTATGAAAAACAATTTAGTTTAGAAGAGAAGCAGATAGTTGGAAGTTTGATACTAAGAAATCTTCAAATTATGCAATATAACACTCATGAAATATTCGAGCTCCACAAGTCCGAAAGCGGTAGTGCGACAAAAACAGTATTTATTGGTGGAGGAATATATCCAACCTTAGCACTATTTAATCATTCCTGTGATCCCGGAATATTGAAGTATGTGGTGATTTTATATTTTGGAATTATTCATTATCCGTTCAGCTTTCTTCCAGATATTTTAATGGAACAACTGTGTGTGTTCATGCAGTAAAACCTATAGGGGTTGGACAAACTATTGCAGAAAATTATGGTCCTCTGTATACACAGGAGACACGGCTGGAGAGAAAATCGAAAATGAAAGATTTGTATTTATTTGACTGCCAATGTACTGCTTGTATAGAAGATTGGCCAAAATTCGAGGATATGCGCAGCGATATCATTAGGTTCAGATGCGATTCTGATAGAAAATGTTCAAGTATAATTGAAGTGCCAGCAAATTGCAACGATTTTATGGTTAAATGTAATACATGTGGGCAACATACAAACCTTCTTAAAGCATTGAAAGTAATGCAGGTAAAGTTTGCGATATTAATGATCAATATATTTTTTTGTATAGTTTATAAAAATAATTACTTATAGGACTCTGAGATGATTGACAAAGTTGCAAAAAGATTGTATCAATCAGGAGATGTTCGAAAGGCGCTGGTTAAATATATTGATTTATTAAAAATTATGAACGAAGTAGTGGCGCCACCTTTCCATGATTACAGTAAATGCCAACAAAACATTAAAGACTGTTTTTTGCACTTGGGAAATACTTATATATCTTCTTAGTCGCTTACATTTTAAGAAATTGCTTCAAACAAAGTGACAATGGTTTCAGCTTTGGATATGTTGGTTAAAAATAGTTTTAAAATTTTAACAAAATACACATATACTATTCAGTCACTAATTAGCAGTTGTCGATGAAAACTAAAATGGAAAATAAAAAATTAAGAAGGAAGTGTGAACATATTTTTAGCGTTTATACCTATTGTGTATAATTAAAATAATTATCATTATTGTATTTTAGTAATAAGAACATTTAAACAGCGTTTGAAATTAAAATATAATAAATACTACACTTATACGAGTAACAAATTTAAAACATACTCAAAATAATAGCTAATATGATTTTAATATTCTATTGCTAGGTAATAATAATTACAAAAATTAACTTTTATCTTAACGTTCATATTCGATCAGAAATCATACGATGAAACATGATCATCGCCTTTACGAGCCTTGAACAAAAGCCTGTAAATAATTCCTGCTATTGCACCTCCTGCAAATGGCCCTACCCAATAAACCTGAAAAAGAACTCAATACATTTATTTATAACGAATTTGTTGTTAAATTATGTATTTACCCAATGGTTTTCCCAATAGCTCATGATAACTGCGGGACCAAAGCTCCGTGCTGGATTCATACTGGCTCCGGTGAATTTAATCTACAATATGCAGTATGAGTAATTCTAATAATTCCTAAAAGAGTGTATTTAAATACTGCTGCCAAATGACCACTCGTTATTGACAATCCAATAGCGAGCGGAGCAGATCCTTTGATATCGACACGTAAGCCATCTGATACAGCTTGAACCACAAAAGCCAATATAAAAGTTATCAAAGCTTCAATTAAAATTCCTTGACCCAGCGTTACATCAGCGTCTAAAGATGTATTTCCAAGCATACCGACTAGTTTGTCTGGAGTTGCAACCTGGAAACATTTTTGAAAGTTGATGAAGTGAATTAAAACTAAATAATTCAGTGGTCGTAAATAAATATAGATTTGATAAGTGTTAAAAAGGAATTACCTTGACTACAGCTGCGCCAGCAATAGCACCTCCGCATTGTACGATCATGTAAAATAGACCTTTTAGCAAACTCATTTGTCCAGTCAATATAAAGCTAATGGTTACAGCGGGATTTATGTGGCAGCCGCTAATGTGGCCGATAGCCTACAATTATAAAAACAATAATTTTAGTGTACAAGCAGAAGAAAATTTTTATTATTGTCCTTATTTAGATAATATTACCTGTTAGCGTGAAATTTGATTAACAAGTTTTTTAAATAATTAGTGATAATTAAAGCTGATGCTTTATACATAGCTTATATTGTTTTTTATAAATAGCTTATTTAATTATTACAAGTTAAAAATTAGAACAATTTTAAACAACTTTTGTCGCACATTATAATTTTGCCCATTTTGTCTTCTATTTAAACATATTGAATTCGTTATATATTTTTAGCGGGAATGTTGTTTTTCCCGCTTTCTATTGTGTATTTATATTTTAGACTAGCAAACGCCCGCGACTTCGTCCGCATAAAAATCGCAATAATAGGTAATTTTTGAGAATATAGCTAGTAATACATTATATGGGATATATAATCCGCTTACTTTAATGGCTCTTTGAACACAATGTTTTGTATTTTGTTGAATCAGAACCATAAATTATTAAGAATGATACCATGATACTCGTATTTGAATGGCAGAGGCTCGTGATCAAATCAATCCCGTGATTTGAGATCATATACGTATTGAAGAACATTAAGGACATGTGAATAATTATAGCTTGTGTTAATTAAAAAAATCCCCAAATAAAATAACATTAAGCTTGAAAACCTAACAGGACTACGATTGTGCGTAGAGCCCAATCATACGATACCATAGATGAAATCGTAATTTTTGTGATATTATGAAATTTTGTATGGGAAGTGGCTGCACCGAACTAATTTGTTTCACATCATGCTAGAGTAGCTATAAAAATGTTTTGTACCAAATTTAAGCTTCAAAATTCATGCAATTGATATATTTTAAATTTCAGGTCTGTATCATTCACGATTTTTAAGAAAATCGAATTTTTGTAAAGACGTGGAACTGTCACATTGTATGGGAGGGGGTAGAAGGAGTGAAGCTACTCTGTTAATTTTTTCCCGATATTAATAATGCTAATTTAGGATAGAGTGCGAAATTTGAGCTCAATGAAAGTTATATGTACTGAGAAAATTAGTTTAGAATATTTCATGAAAAAGTGCAGTTTGTATGGGTGGTGGTGGAAGGAGTAGGGGGTTTTAAGTGACTTTTTGAGAAGCAACTATAATTAATTTACAATTGACATATTTTAAATTTCAGATCAGTAACATTTACATTTTCAAGAAAATCGAATTTAAGTAAAGTCGTGGAATTGTGTCACGTTGTATGGGAGGTGGTAGAAGAAATGAAGCTAATCGGTTAATTTTTTCTCGATATTAATAATTATGCAAATTAAGGATTAAGTACAACATTTAAGCTCGATGAAAGTTACACGTACTGAGAAAATTGGTGTATAGCATTTCATGAAAAAGTGCAGTTTGTATGGGAGGTGGTGGAAGGAGTAGGTGGTTTTAAGTGAATTTTTGAGAAACAACTATAATCATTACGCAATTGATATATTTTAAATTTCAGATCTGCATCATTCACGCTTTTCAAGAAAATTGAATTTTTGTAAAGTCATGGAATTGTGTCACATTGTATGGGAGGGGGTAGAAGGAATGAAGCTACTCGGTTAATTTTTTCCCGATATTAATAATAATGCAAATTAAGGATAAAGTACAACATATAAGCTTGATTAAAGTTACACGTACTGAGAAAATTGGTGAATAGCCTTTCATGAAAAAGTGCAGTTTGTATGGGAGGTGGTGGAAGGAGTAGGGGGATTCAATTAATTTGTATGCCATAGATCACATTTCTGATAAAAATAGTATGTTCTAAATTTCAAATGATTTGCTCCAATGGTTTCGAAGAAAATTTGATTAGTATATATTTTTGAAAATGAGTCATTTTGTATGGGAGGGGATGGAAGGCGTGGGGATATTGAAATAAGACCACACGCAGATTACATCTCGGTGCACATTTAACAATCTGTGAAAGTTGCATTACGATCGGCTTAGCCGTTTTTGCGTGAAAACCGGAAAGACAGACAGACAGAGAAAATTTTTAAAAACGTTTGTTTCTGCTTAGTTATTGCTAAAATAAAGCATAAAAACTTATTTATAGTCATTTATAAACAAATAACAGACAGACACTACAAATATATACATATATTTATATATGTAGATAAAAAGTTGTTATAGATATCCCTGAACTTTCTTGTAAGAACAATTTTTTTTCCAAAATAATATAAAGAAAAACTATTCGGTAACAACTTTAATTTCAAGTTAAATTTATCATGGAGGTGTTATTTTATCTCATCACGGGCAACAATTTACTAACTATGAAATTTTCCAGAACGGAAATTTATCTCTTACTAGTATCGTTGGGTTTATTTTTACGAAAAGGATGGACATTTATTAAAGTAGTGACCTTAATGTCTTCGATACACGACGCGAGTTAACATACTTTAAATTCCTTTTTATACTCTAGATGGAATCTGAGAGTATTATAAGTTTGCTCTAAGGTTTGTAACGCCAAGAAATAAGGCTTGGAGAAAAAAATGAATGATACAGAAGTTCATAAAATCACTCAAAAACCTCAAAACCGGATGTCCGTCTGTCCGTCTGTCCGTCTGTCCGTCCGTCCGTCTGTCCGTCTGTCCGTCTGTCCGTCTGTTCGCTCTCTAGCTTGAGAACGCGTTGAGCTAGAAAGTTCAAATTTTGTATACGTCGTTTTTGACAAAAAAGTAAGGTCAAGTTCGTGAACGGGCCAAATCGCTCCACCCCTTCTACCCCCTCCCATACAAAATGACACAATTGCGCAATTTGACAATTAACGGATTTGCTCGAAAAGTATAAAAGCTATTGGCCTGAAATTTGGAATATATTACTTTTCTGATAATATCAATCTACCGTATAAAAATTATGCGTGTCCTCCCCCTCCTTCTACCACCTCCCATACAAACTCTACTTATCATGAATTACTATAAGCCAATTTACTCAGTGTGTATAAAATTTAGCGGGCTGAAATTGTGCACCATATATTTATTTAAAATTATTAGTAAGACCAAAAAAAATTAAACGATTAGCATCACCACTTCTACCCCCTCCCATACAAAATGACCCAATTTCGCAATTTGACAATAAATGGAATTAATCGAAAAGTATAAAAGCTATTAGTATGAATTTTGGGATATATTACTTTAATAATTATATAAGTCTACAGCAGAAAAAATTATCTGCGTCCTCCCTCTCCTTCCACCCCTTCCCATACAAACTACACTTTTTCATGAAATGCTCTAAGACAATTTTCTCAGAACATATAACATTTATCGAGCTCATATTTTGTAAAAAATACTTAATTAGTATTATCACTAAGATCAGAAAAAAATATTTGATTAGCTTCACCCCTTCTACCCCCTCCCATACAATATGACACAGTTACCCAACTTCACAAAAAATCTATTTTCTTGAAAAGTATGAATCTTACTCATCTAAAATTTAAGAGATGTCAATTTTATGATATTCTTAGTTATTTCTGAAAAAATCACTAAAATCCCCCCACTCTTTCTACCACCTCCCATATAAACTGCACATTTTCACTAAATTTAACACATTAATTTTCTCAGCTCCTATTCAATTTTTGGAGTAAGCATTTTGTATAAAACATTTTTCTATGTAGCTTCTTTAGCATAATGGGGAAAAAATTAGTTCAACGCTATCACCCCTTCTAATACTCCCCATACAAAATTTCTTGGGATCACAAAAAATTCTATTTCATCTAGAGTATCGTAAGATTGCGCTTTACGCGCAATCATAGCCCTGTTATGTTTAATATTACTAATGTCACTATGCAATACATAATTCAGCCTACTTCTATTGTAATTGTGAGTTAAAATGTTTTAACTCGCGTCGTGTGTCTAGGCAGGGCTGTAGTCGTAAGTAAGTATACGCTATGTATAGTATTTAACCAAAATTTTTCGAGTTCGTTCGTAACCGTTCTATAACTTCAACATCTAAAGCTGACTTAATGCGTGAGCCGCGTAAGCGTAAGCGAGAAAATGCATTACGTAGCAGCGACGAGTTTAAGCAGTTTCTTCGCGATACACTATTCAGTTCAAGTACTACAGAAACTGAAAATTTTCAAGAACTACGATTGTAGTGTGAATTGCTCAACCAAATATATATATACAAAGTTATATCCATCTTCCTTATGTACTTCCATGCAGCGGAGGCCATTTACACCTTTTTATACTCTAGATGGAATCTGAGAGTATTATAAGTTTGCTCTAAGGTTTGTAACGCCAAGAAATAAGGCTCGGAGAAAAAAAATGAATGAAACAGAAGTTAATATTATCACTCAGAAATCTCAAAACCGGATGTCCGTCCGCCCGTCCGTCCGTCTGTTCGCTCTTTAGCTTGAGAACGCGTTGAGCTAGATAGTTCCAATTTTGTACACGTCGTTTTTGACAAAAAAGTAAGGTCAAGTTCGTGAACGGGCCAAATCGCTCCACCCCTTCTACCCCCTCCCATACAAAATGACACAATTGCGCAATTTGACAATAAACGGATTTGCTCGAAAAGTATAAAAGCTATTGGCCTGAAATTTGGAATATATTACTTTTATGATAATATCAATTTCCCGTATAAAAATTATGCGTGTCCTCTCCCTCTTCTTCTACCACCTCCCATACAAACTGTACTTGGCAAGAACTACTCTAAGCCAATTTACTCAGTGTGTATAAAATTTAGCGGGCTGAAATTGTGCACCAAAAATGTATTTAAAATTGTTAGTAAGACTAAACAAAATTAGACGATTAGCTTTACCCCTTCTACCCCCTCCCATACAAAATGACACAATTTCGCAATTTGACAATAAATCTATTTAATCGAAAGGAATAGAAGCTATTAGTCTGAATTTTGGGATATATGACTTTCATAATGATCTCCTTCCACCCCCTCCCATACAAACTACACTTTTTCATGAAATGCTCTAAGACAATTTTCTCAGAACGTATAATATTTATCGAGCTCTTATTTTGTAATAAATACTTAATTAGTATTATCACTAAGATCAAAAAAAATTATTTGATTACCCTTTCTACCCCCTCTAATACAATATGACACAGTTTCACAACTTCACAAAAAATCTATTTTCTTGAAAAGTATGAATGTTCCTGGTCTAAAATTTAAGAGATGTCAATTTTATGATATTCTTAGCTATTTCTTAAGAAATTACTAAAATCCCCCCACTCTTTCTACCACCTCCCATACAAACTGCACATTCTCACTAAATCTAACACACTAATTTTCTCAGCTCCTATTCAATTTTTGGAGTAAGCATTTTGTATAAAATATTTTTATAGCTACTTTAGCATGATGGGGAAAAAATTAGTTCAATGCTATCAACCCTTCTAACACTCCCCATACAAAATTTCTTGGGATCACAAAAAATTCTATTTCATCTAGAGTATCGTAAGATTGCGCTTTACGCGCAATCGTAGCCCTGTTATGTTTAATATTATTTTCAAGGAAAGTAACAAAAAATAATCATTTTCTATAAAAAAACAAGAAAAACTTAAAAATCATACAAACATAAAAATGAATCTAATTTTATAAATAAAAAAATTAAACTGATTTTAAACAAATTTTTTCCATAGATTTTCCTTAGTACAGTTTTTTCTATTTTTATTGTATAGGGGAAGGTCATGTACCTTGAGCCTATTGTAACTTGGTCCTAATGCTGTTTTGACAAATTTAACAACGTTTCGAAAAAAATTTCAATAGATGTATGTCATCTGTTAGAAATAGCTCGTACTTCGCACAAGAAAAATAAACATTTTTTGGGCGTCAAAAGTAATTTTTCTAAGTTTTATTGTGTTTGTAGTATTTTGCGAAGCCTTGTGACTTTTTCCTCGGTAATTTGTTCGGCGTCTTGCTTGTTTGTCCTGTTTTGAATCCTCTTATTATGAAATAGATTGATCGTTCTTCTTCTTCAATGGCACGGCAGCCCAAATCGGGCCTTGGCCTCCTGATTTTCACGTTCCTTAACATTTTCATTACTTATTACGGAAGGATTGTTAGCTCTTCGTACAACCCTCTATCTGCAAATTTTTAATTTTCGTAGATTGAAGTAACCAAGGTATATCCAATCAGACAGTGTGCTGGAATTATGCGTTGACCAGGATTTGAACTCACGACCTTAGCATTGTAAACCAACACGCTAGCGACTAGACTACACCCAAGCTAGATTGATCGTTACTGTTTGTTAAAATTATATAGGTTATTTGTGTTCATAAATATTTCTATATTAGTAGATTTTTTTTATAGAGATCCAAGGTACATGCCACGTCGGACCAAGGTAAAAGTATTATTTGTACCTTGGACTGTTTTGACTTTAGCTACACTTTCGTTCATAACATTAATAATGGTGCAATATGTGAAAATGTTAAGATGACATTTTGAAGCCGAAATTTATACCTTTAAAACAAAATATGCAAGAAATGTCAAGCATTAATATTTTGTAAGTTATAGTGATTGAAGTGGAATCCAGTCCAAGGTATATGACCTTCACCTACTCTCGATCTTATGTCATTTGTGTCCGTGCTGTCGTAGCTATATTTTTCTGGTTGAAACTCCGTTTAAAATTAAAACAATAAGTTTGACTCATTTGATATTGATAAAGAACATCACAAATCAGTTATTATGTTATTCAGCTGTGGAACGTGGCAACGTTGATATCGTCCTTTAGAAAGGCTTTATTTTTTCAGGAATAATTTCGCCGTTGTCGGCAAGATCTCTCAATCTTTCAATTGCTTCGATTTTTTTTCACGTTTAATTGTCTGCATATTTCTTCTTCTTCATTTCAGTTTCCCCAAAGCTACATTTTATGGTTTTATGTTTTTGGATCTAATGTAGAAATACCTTTCAGAAGCTCTACGTTTTCAGAATTTGATTCAGAACAGGGTCTTCAAGTCATCCTATCGACCATACTTTAAAAAAAATTGTTTGCTAATAACTGGTCCGATTCTTAGATTACGGGGATTTCCTTTAATATCAAATTTTCGCTGGTCTTTATAGCCAACGCGGTTTTTTCACCAGGGGCTCAAAATTTTCTGAAATTCGGGGAAACTGTTTTGTCTCATTTTATGTAAGAAATTTGCAAAACAGTAAACATGATCGAATTTTCAATAAGAAGATGAATCTAAAAGAGAAAAAAATAGAACTGCATGGGAATGGAATATGCATGTGCAAAGGGTGATGTGTAGGTGACCATTGGAACTACCCTCTGGTGTACGATTTTCCTTGGAAATGAACAGAGAGTATACAGCATGTACCCCATATACCCTAGGATGACAGCCCTGGTCTAGGGCTTAACTGTCTAATAAGATTTTGTAAAAAAAAAAAATTTAAACTCTATACTTTTTTTAAAGAAAATTATGTATCGAGAGTACAAATTGAAATCCGCCGTTTCGCAATAGATGGCGCCAGCAGTAAATCCTGATCAAGAATGGCGGATCAGTTTTGTCACATGGTAAATTTGGGCATCTGTCAACAACTCTTCAACATTAGATTTGTTAAGTTTTATCGGTGAATATGTCGAAGTTTGAGCCAAATTAGCGTCATTTGCGGGAAGTTTTGCTTTTTGCCTTCAATTCAAAAGAAACTGCGGCTGAGGCGCATCGAACGATTGTTTAAACTTATTGTGAGGGTGTTATTAGTGACAAAACGTGTCGCGAATGGTTTCAACGCTGTAAAATAGGTGATTTCGGCGTGGAAGACAAGGAGCGTTCCGGAGCGGTTGAAAGTAGGAAGACACAGAATCGGTGGTTTTACTGGACGAATATTCATGCCAAATGCAACAACAACTTGTACATTCATTGGACGTGATTCAACAATCCATTTTACATCGTTTGAAAAGCTTGGGAATGATGCAAAAGCAAGGAAGCTGGGTGCCATACGAGTTGAAGCCAAGAAACGTCAAATGGCTTTTTTCAGATGCGAACTGTAACTGGGTGAAACCATCACGGGAGCATCGAAAGAGAAGTGGCTGCAGTACGAGGAGAGACACGAAAAGTGATTTTGCTGCACGAGAACGCTCGGCCACATGTTGCTCACGTTGTGAAAGCCTACCTTGAAACACTGAAATAGGACATTCTACCTCAACCGCCGTATTCTGCAGGCTTTTCCCCTTCCGACTACTACCTATTCCGATTGATGACGCATGGCCTGGATGATCAGCACTTTTATTCTTACGAAGAAGCCAAGAATTGGGGTGACTCGTGGATCGGCTCATAAGAAGAGCAGTTTTTTCGACGCGGAATCCGTATGTTACCAGAAAGATGGAAAAAAAGTTGCGGCTAGTGATGGGCATTTCTTTGAATCATAAATATTTAACCATTTTTGTACAATAAAAGCTCGAATTTATAAAAAAAAAACGGCGGTTTTCAATTTTTACTCCCAATATATTATGCATAATAAATAAAACAGTAAAGTTTTGTTTGTCTTTTAAAATGAAATCATAATAAAACTGGTATTATATAGTATGTTACTTCAGTGTGGTCTTTATGTCGTTTATTGATTGCAACATCATAAATCAAAATTTCTGTTTTTATATCCTTGATGAAATCTAATTATGCATTTTAATAGAAGGAGTAGGCGTTCAACAATTTTTCACAAAATGCAACTTCGAATTTGGTTGTTAGCGTAATAATACATATTAACTTCCGATATTGATATAAGAGGCTGCATTTTGTATAGGATATGATACTACTTAGTAGGGAATGGAATCATTACCGCACCATACCTTGAAGCTATTACAGCTTCTTTCTGGTGTAAAACATAGATTACTTTAACATTGCGATGTCATAGGCGAGCAACCGTTTTGGCTACTGTAAAAACATTAGAATAAATTATCATTGCAATCTATGAAAAAGAATGAATAATGTAATGTTTGGAAAGAATCGACAATATAATGGTCGCAAAAGAATCGATGGAGGAGTGGTTGCGAAAGAATTGCAAGCATAATCGTTGCGAAGGAATTGTTTCTAATATTGAAAATGTGATGAAATTGGATCCTGCTTTTGATATGAATTCAGTATTTTTAATTCTGTTGCTATATTTTTTTTCTGTCTCGTACATTTTCAACAAACGATTTCTAAAATCTCACAGGAATGCTAGAAAACAAATGGGGATATGTCATTTATGTTTTCTTTTATTAATCTTTTGCTTTGTGCGCGACACGTTTTGAAAATAATCACTTATTTTATGTAATCTCATCACATTACCATGCAATGCATATCAAATTGCCTAAATGAACTGCTACATTATGCGATACCTTCACATTACTTTCGAATGCATTGCATATTTCTTTGGTCGAAATGAATGATTTCTTGCATTGAAGAGGGAATGGATGCAAAAGTCCCTATTGAGAAGTAATATCGAAAAGCCTGACAATATTAACTCGCATCATCTGTCGAAGGTATAAGAGTTAAATTGCTAAAATAACAGATGCATAAATGTTGAATAATGATGCTTATGCGCATATGTATACATACATACATAAAAGATTAATTGTTCTCATTATTTTTCTTTAATTCGAGTATGTGATCGATATCAGCATTCCGCGATACAATACCTAATTCACATTAACAAAAATTTCAAGGTTCAAAACCTTCAGATTCAGATGTAATTAAACATGTATGTATAATACTCAGAGTTATCAGCGCCTATCAATACTTATGTTCAGGGTAATCAACATTATGCTTTGGTTTTATATTTGATTACATCTGTGCATGAGATGTGCCACCTACTTTCGATGTTGTTCGAAAACAGAGTGTAAAGGTGTAAATTAGTGCAAGAAAATTTAGTAAAGAGTCGTAAAAATTTCCAATTTACTGAACTAGACATGAACACTTCGGCTAGTACTAAATACCTGGCTCACTTATTTGACTACATTTTTCTTTACAAATGAAAATAATCCGCTAGTGATCGGACGTTGCTGTTTGAAGTGGGCTAGAAAATAGCCTCAAGCGATTTTTTTATAATACTAAAAAAAACTTGCTATAATGTCAATAAACTAGAGTTCACTTCTTGCAGTAATTTTGATCACTAGCAACGTATTTTTTGATTTAGAGTTTACAACTGAAATGGGACACAAAGACCTATGCTTTTTTTTTTTTGCAGTTTACTAAGAATAATAATTTAGCTACTTCGCGTGCAACTGTGAACTTATATATACTCGTACTCAAATGATGCTATTTTCTGCACTGAATTAAACCAGCATTAAAAATACTTTCGTTATTTGAAAAACGATTCTTTGAAAGCTTGCAGATTAAGAAAGAAATCTTATATGTTCTTAGCTTACATTCAAATAACCTTGAATTGAATCAAATACCTATATATGTGGATATAGGCCTATATGCATAAATATATGTAAACTACAAAGCAGTTCATCTGTAAATTAATCGAAGCTTACTTTCAGCACCATTTTTCAATGAGCTCGTTTCAATCAAATCAATAATATCATAGAAAACTTTTTTATTCGCTTGAATATTATTACGATCCTTATTATACTCTAGATGAAACCTGAGAGTATTATAAGTTTGCCACAAAGTTTGTAACGCTAAAAAACAAAGCTCGGAGAAAAAAATGGATGATACAGAAGTTCATATAATCACAAAAAAATCTCAAAACCGGATGTCTGTCCGTTTACACAAAATTAAGGTGAAGTTCGTGAACGGGTCTAATCGCTCCACCCCTTCTACCCCCTCCCAAACAAAATGACATAATTTCGGAATTTGACAACAAATGTATTTGCTCGAAAAGTATAAAAGCTGTTAGTCTGAAATTTGGAATGTAATATCTTTATGATAATTTCAATCTACTGTCCTCCCTCTTCTTCCACCCCCTCCCATACAAACTGCACTTTTTCATGAAATTCTCTAAACCAATTTACTCAGTACGTATACAACTTGTCGCACTCAAAAAAAAAAATAGGCGATTAGCTTCACCCATTCTAGCCCCTCCCATACAAAATTACGCAATTTTGCAATTCGACAATAAACGAATTTGCTCGTTTTGTTTAGTTGTAATGCAGTCTTTTTTGTTTCGATTTAATTTTTTTTTTTTTTTTTATATTTATTTTTATTCATTTTATTACATTTTTATAGAAGCTCTACTCCCCCTTTTAAGGCAAGCCTTGTGTTAGGGGTGAGTAGTCGTGTTGAATTTCAGAAAATAACAATCAATAATTCAATATTAATTTTTAAAAAAAATTATTCTGACAAATATTCATTTTTAATTAATTTTTTGACATAATATGAAATATCGATTACTTTATATGACTAATTGTAAAAAAATTGTTTAATTATTTCCTTAAAAATGACAAGATTTTCGCTTCGTTTTACATGATATGGCAGAGAATTAAATAATTTAATGCCTTTATAGGAATAATGAGCTTGCCCAATATTCGTGAGTCTGAAAGGCAGACTGATTTCCTGCTGGATTCCACCGCGAGTAAGATTTGTGTTGATTTTCAATATTCCATTTTTGAGCTCTTTAAATATTTGGATGCTAGCAATGATGTTAAAAACCTTATCAATGCTTAGAACATTAAGCAGTGGAAATAGAAGACAGGAAGGGTATCTACGTTTTTTTTTTAATAAAATTTTTAGTAACATTTTTTGGGCAACTAAAAGCGTATTTATCAGAGTTTGTGTGGCTACACCCCATGCAATAATACCATATTGTAGAATGGAGTGAATAGTTGCAAAATAAAACATTCTTATATTTGTTTTGGATAAAAAAGCTCTAACTTCAAGACATACTGGTATTAGTTTTCTTAATCTATTTATAACACTATTTATATGATCTTTCCATTTTAAGTGTTGATCGAATATTACTCCTAAATATTTTATTTGAGAGACTTTATTCAAAGATGAACAATTGCAGTTTAGTAGACACGATGCCGAATGTATTTTCAATCTCAAGTCTGTCGGTTGACTACGTTCTGATAAAGAGAAAGTCATGTAGTTACTTTTGCTAATATTTAGAGTTAACGAATTATAGTTCAACCACTCTTTTAATGATGATAAACTATAATTCGCTTTCAGTGTAACACTTTCCCAATCATTGTCTTCAACTATTAAAACAGTGTCATCTGCAAATGATATTAATTCACCTTGAATTGGTTGAGAATACAAATCATTTACATATAACAGAAAGAGCAATGGTCCAAGAACAGTTCCTTGAGGAACACCGTGAATAAAAGTAAGCTCGTCGCTACAAATATCATTTATCTTTACCATTTGTTTTTGATTTCTTAAATAGCTAGATATCCAATCAATCCATTTACTATTAAAATTTAGCTTATGCAGTTTTTGTTCAATATTTTTATGCGGAATAGAATCATTGCGCAAGGTTTTTTTCCTGCATCAAGCGCTGTTATAATTTTCTTGCTAAGTAGAGCAACGGCATCATGTGTACTACTTCCAGTCCTGAAGCCATATTGACAATCAGAGATTATTCTATTAAGACTTATGAACTGCATTATTCTGTTTTTAGCAACTTTTTCTATAATTTTAGCAATGTTAGATATTAAAGATATAGGTCTATAATTATTAACAAGCTGTTTGCTGGATCCTTTGTGCACTGGCGAAACTATTGCAGTCTTGTAGATTTGCGGGAATATACCTTTTTCGAAGCTAAGGTTAACTAAATGAGTCAATGGTTTTATAATAAAAGAAGATATTTTTTTTAAACATTCAATAGTAATACCATCGAAACCTGGACATGAACCACCATTCATCTTGTCAATAATAGACTTAATTTCAAGTTCACTAACTAGATCAATATTTTCAGTCAATGATGTCTTAGGGGTTATACTGGGTGAATTTGTAGAAGCAGTAACTATTTTGTCTGCAATATTTTTTCCGACTTTTGTGAAATAATCGTTAAAAATGTTTGCAATTTCTTTCGCATGTTCGTCAGTATTTAGTTTCTTTTCCTCAACGGTTAAGCATGGTATTGGTGTATGTCTACTTCTTTTCCCTATACTGAGATTGATAACATTCCATATTTTTTTCCCGTCGCTACCGGCGTTGTGTAATAGCGTAGCAAAAAAATTATTTTTAGTAACAGTTATAAGTGTAGTTAATTTATTTCGATATTTTTGGTAATAAGACCTCAATCGTTCATTTTGGGGACTCTTTTGAAGAGCCCTACTTAATTTATCCCTCTTTCTAATTGAAATTAGTAAACCCATGGTGATCCAGGGCTTCAATCTTTTGTTTTTACTTGATGGTGTCTTATAATTTAAAGTACTACTTTTAATTAGTTCATTTAACTTATTATAAAATAAAATGGCACTATCTTCTACATCCTTATTCAATAGTATATTATCCCAAGAAGTGGTTCTAAGCTTGTCAATTAATAAATCATAACTCAATCTTTCGTGCTGGCTTTTGCGAGCAATGTATGGGATCGAAAGCTGAAGATAGGAAATCATTAATAAATTATTAGAAAAAGAGGGAAGAAAGAATCGAACCCTAAGGGACACCAGCGGTAATTTTATAAGAAGAAACTACGCCATCCAATTTGTTTAAATTTGTTGTAAGTAATGGTTAAAATTATGTTTTTATAAGTTTAGTATTAAGATTGTTTTTAATCCTATTTTGTAAAATAGATTTAACTTGTCTGCCTATGTTAAATAAATAAGGCTATTCTCACAAATTGGCGCTGGATTGATTCAATTCTGCCAATGTGCTATCATAATAAGGAGACCAAACTTGAGAAGCATATTCAATATGAGAGCTAACGAAGGTGCTATAGAGATTATATTTAACAAAGGAATTATTAAACTCCTTCGATAAGTGTATGGTGAGTTCCGACATAGGTATAATTACCCTTTGGACAATCTTATTTATTATCAAATTAAAATCAATGTTATGGTCAATAATGGAGCTGACACGATCCAAAATACAATCATTAAGACTATATATTATTACAGAACGGTGAGACTTTACCAGTATATGACTTAACATGACATTTATCCAAATTCAAACGAAGATCATTGTGGCGATACAAATTACTAAAATTAATCAAATCGTCCTGAAGAAAATTATTGAAATTGGAACTAAGAGACCTAAAGATCTGCCTGCATAAATAATAGTCGATCGGTTTGATGAAGGTCTGAGCAGAGACCGAAACGTCACAAATAATAGAGCGTAACGGTGTAGAATTCGGAAAAACCCATCCAAAAACCCAGCCAATTTTTCCGGTTTCTGAGACTAGACACCTTCAGTTTTAAAATGAGATTAGTCTCGGAATGGAATAATGCGGAATAACGTAACTAAATCAATTTTGAATATGAAATTTAGAGGCAAATTTACGATCCGAAATCTGAATGTTTTTAATTAATTATAACATTAAACCTAGACCAAATTTTAGTTATATTTTTTTTTTATTATCTAATTGTAAATAATGTATGTTTTGAAAATAAAAAAAGCCGGTTCCAAGAATATACCATGTATGTATAATCTTCGAGAAAAGTCAAAAGAATGATTACTGAACAATTTTCCCTTCAATTTATATTACTCGAAAGTGGACTTTGACCTGCTACTATTTTTAAACGGTAATTTTTGGGAAAAAACTAATTCGGAGTTTTTTTAATTGGATAGTTACCTAAATAATCATATAGTCAATTTGTGTAATGTTTGACTTGAATTTTGAATTAAATCCAGCTAGATTGCGAAAATGTCACACTGTGCGCCGTCCGCCGATGAGTACGCTCATCGCACATTAACTCCCAAAACCCTTAATTTTTCATCATTTTTGGGTGGATTGTAGATGGTTGGATCTCAGGCGGAAACCCATTTTGCTGGTATACGGATTAAAGGGGAGGTGGGAGAACGCTAAAAAAAATTAAGAATTCGAATATATCAATCATGGTTTTAGCTAGGAAGCTGAAAATTAACGTATACATAGAGGGGTTTGAGGCACAAACTTTAAAAATAATTTAATTTTTTTATCCGAAAAGGGGGGGGGGGGGCTAAAACAAATTGTCGGCCGAATTTTTCCTAAATGATGATATCTTCGAAATTACTTACCATAAAAAATTCATATCTTAGGACCATTACGGTGGCATACAGATCTACTAAAATCAGCTTAGAGGGACGCTAATTACTGTAAGGGGGAGGATCATATGTCGGCTATTTCTTAAGCTATGCAATTGAAACTTGGAACATATATTAAGCCATACTAGCGAATTATGGAAAAATATATTTGGACATAATAGTAGTGGGGAAAAATGGGGAGCATTTCAAAAATGGTGCGCTTTCCAAAATTTTAAACCGTTATATCTCAAAATTGAGTACAGATATCTAATTGAAATTTTGTCATATTGTAGAGGAAAATAGTCTTTAATTTTCTTAAATTTGTTTTTTCACCCCCTCTAGTGTAAGGAGAGGGATGTGTTTGGCAAAAATGTCGAAAATTTGGAATAATTTTTTTAGGGCTCTGGTGAAAGGTGTTTCATGTGGAATGAAAAAAACGCATAAACTGAAAACTTTTGAATGAATTTTTAAGGTAGGTAGATAATTAAAAATTTGGAAAATGCATTTAAAAAAAATTTCTTAGAGTATGAAATAATTAACTGGTCGAATACCTTCAAAACTTCTACCCCCTCGCATACAAAATAATTTTTACGACCATTTTTAAGAAATCAATTATCACCTAACTATCAAAAGCTAAAAATCTGAAATTTTTCACAAAAACGAAACTGCGTCAAAAGTTTTGAGATCGCGCCTGCCCTTCTAACCCCTCCCATACAAAATCATGATTTCGACTAATTTCATTAAATCAACTTATAACCAAAAAATTAAAAGCTATGAACTTGAAATTTTGTAAGAGCACCTTACAAGACAAATGAAATAAAACTGCATCAACAAAATAAAACTGCATAAAAAAAAAATATTTCCTTTACCTCCTCTACTCCCTCCCATACAAATGATCGATTTAGTGAATGTAAAATACACCAAATTTTATGAAAATTCTATACAACTTCGTCTATGAAACTGACATTTTATCTAGAGAATACTGGAAGTGATTCAAGCAATCAATTAAAAAATTATTAACTTCCACCACCCTTGGTATCATCCCTCCCCCCTCCCCTCATAAAAACCCAAACTTGCATAAACGAATGAAATATTGATTACATGTACTGTAGCTATTGATCGTATTCGCAATTAATTGTTAAATTGACAGCAGCCCTGCCCTGAAGGGGGTTCCACTTAGTCTTCCTTAACCACTTTAACTAACCTGCGTATTGACTTTCCATGCATCCTCAACTTGTCCAAAAAATAATAAAATTACGCGGCAGTAGTCTGCCAACAAGTTTATTTTAATCAAACTTTATTGCAGTGCCTCGTCGAAAAAAATTAAATTATTTTGGTATGAAAGAGCAGCTTTTTATCTCGAAGCTTTTGACATCTAAAGAAAAAATAATCTTGCGGATTTCTTCGAACCTATGAAAACTCTACTTTCCGTTTCCGTTTGGTAGCGACTCATAATTTGTGTGCATAACGTTTTTCCTGTGCATAACAGAATAAATGCCGTTGTATGCAAATTTTATTCGCGCGGTACACACGTCCTTGAAACTTAACGTCTCATTTTTAGCGTCAAGAAAATAGTGGAGTGGGTAGTGAGCGGCGATCCCAAGGAGGATATATAAAAAGGAGTGACTATTAGCATGCTTTGCCTTGTAAGCACAATGGGAATGAATGTATTTCCCTCCCTTACTACCGAAATGCTCGAAATTTTTCGAAAAAAATCGTTTCGCTATCTTTGTCTGCCACACTTAAAAATATTGCAACTAACTCTTTCCCACGATAAATTGTTCGAAACAGTTGTCAAATTTTCGAAAAAATTGTTTCGCTATCCTTGTTTCACATACTTAAACCCAAAGTAAGTCTCTGTCCCGCGTTAAATTGTCCGTTGCTAAAGTACTTAGCTTAAACACAAACCAAAACTAATAAAAATTGAAAAAATAAAAATTTCTGAAATGAAACAGCAAACACCATTGTATTGAAAATTACTTTATTGCTGACTGAATATTAGCAACCAAGAAAGAATACAAATTATTGTATTTTTTTTGCAAAAGTTTGAAGCCAAGTTAAGCTTGGACACAATTTTCGAAAATTTCCGAATCAAAAAATATTCCCACATGAGACAGACTATCAGGTACTCCTTTTATATATCCTCCTTGGGCGATCCTATTACGGGTGAGCGATGGGTGGAAAAGGAGAGAGGGGGAGCGTGCAACAGCGTCTTAGTGAGCTTACCACTACATTCGTACGTTCATAGATGTACCGCTAGAGTTTAACAAAATATTGAATCTAATCAGACCCTTCGCACAAGTTTGCAAGGTGATTAGTAAAATTTCAGGAAAAAGAAATTTGCATTTGAGCTTAGACTCATGTGACAAACATTTTCGAATTTTTACGCTTATTGAAAATTTTCCCCATTTCTTGACCTACAATTAGAATAAGTGGAGGCAAATAAATAATCTTAAAAAAAAAATAATAATTTGCTATTTTTGTAAATTTATTATCACTCGAAAAGTGATTGTAAAAAAATTTCAAATTCGTAGCTTTTAATTTGTTGGTTATTGGTTAAATATTTTAAATTGGTCCAAATTATTCTTTTGTATGGGGGCTAGAAGGGCAAGAGGGTTTCAAAACTTTTAATGCAACTCCTTTTCAAATATTTTTAGAAGAGCTTGTGCAAAAATTCTAGTTGATAGCTTTTAATGGTTTGATGATAATTGATTTCTTGAAAATGGTCGAAAAAATACTTTTGTATGAGAGAGGTTTAAAGTTTTATGGCTATTCGACAAGTTAATATCTTAAACTGTAAATCATTTCTTATGATGAATTTCACAAATTTTCTAGTTTGTAGCTCAAAATTTCAATCAAAAATTTTGGGTACTTTTCTTTATCTATGTCAAATGGATGCATGCACGAGCAAAATTTGAACTTTGTATCTTTTACCAGAGCCATAAAAAAATTAGTGAAAGTTTTCGACATTTAGCCTACCGTCTCCCACCCCTTGCACCCCCCAACTTAAATCAAAATTAAAGTTCATATATGTAGCTCTACAATCTGATAAAACTTCAACTTGATACCTGCATTGAATTTTGAGATATAACGGTTTGAAATTTTGAAGAGTGTACCACTTTGGGAATGCTTCCCATTTCGCCCGATACTACGAGTATAAAGTTCAAATGTTAAATTTTTCTCATATTTCGCTAGTATAGCTTAAAATATGTTCCAAGTTTCAATTACATAGCTACTAGTACTAATTTTTAAGTGTTTTTATTTGCACCTCCCTGACCAGTTATTGGTCTCCCACTAAGTTAATTGAGGTGAATCTGTATGCCACCTAATTGGTTGTAAAATACAAAATTTTTATATTAAGCAATTCAGAATGTATAATCATTTAAAAAAAAAAGAATTCGGTCGAAAATTTGTTCTTAGCCCCCTCTTTTCGAACGCCAAAGGATAAAAAAAAGTTTTGCCCGAGAAATCCCTCTAAATGTGTGTGTTGATTTTCCGCTTCCTAGCTAGAGCCATAGTTGAGATATTCGTATTCTTATTTTTCGGTTCTAGTGCCTCCCCTTTATCCCTACACCCCCAAAATGGGTGTCCGCCTGAGATCAGCACCCATCTACAATCCACTAAAAAATTACTTTCTATCTTCAAGGGTTTGGGAGTTAATGAGCGCTGTTATTTCGCGCTAAAACTAATTTCAGGGTAGCAATATGTTTTCCATGTCGATCACAATGCTTTGTTATTAGAATAATAACAAATTCCAAAGTTTCTATTTGCTCTATTGGTATACGCATCTTTTTTATTCACTTACCTGTGCTAATGTAGCCACAACTAGGCCGAATGTGAACGCGATTTGAACGACTGTTGGACTGTATAAAGGACCAAATCCTGTTGTACTGCATATTCCCACGAATACCAGGAAAAAAGTTCCAATAAATTCCGCCAAAAGCGATCTCCAAATATTACGATTATCCGTTATATCTGTTATACCAATAACACGTTGTATACCTAAATTTAAAATGTATAAATTAAAAAATGAAATATAAACATCTGCAAATAGATAGATTTTCGTTGTACTATTTATTTGAATTGGACACCAGAAAGAAATTTTTTCATACCATAGAAAAATTTTAGAGGAGGTAATTGTGTGGCGTTTTTCGCCCATTTTATTTGTACTACTTATTTCAATTTAACAATTGAGTGAAGTAAGCAAAGAATTATTGGCCAGAGTTCAAGTAGTAAAACCTTTCATTAATTTGAGTAATTAGCTAGGTCTCTGCTGAAATCATTTTAAACTTTTCTTAGAATTATCAGAATCCCCATACTCCTTTCTCCACTTCCTATACAAACTGAGCTACTCACAGAAATACAATAAACGAATCTTCTAAGTACATATAACATTGATTGAATTTAAGTTTCGAACAAAGTATTTCAATAGCAATTTTAATAAGATAAACATTATTTTTATAATCCCATGCTATTGACACAATTTTGCCACAGATAATTACTATATTATTATACTCTAGATAAGATCTGAGAGTATATTGTGTTTGCCTTAACGCTAAGAAATGTTGCTCGCACAGAGCCGCCAAGGGTACAGAAATATTTGTTGTCGCTCGAAAACCTCGATTCCGAGTTGCTGTCTGTCCGTCTGTCCGTCTGTCTACAGCATAACTCTCGAATGCTTTGAGCTATAGTGCTAAAAATATGTATGTGTCATTTTTAGCAAAAAAGTAACTTTAAGTTCGTGAATGGGCTACATCCCACCACTCCTTCTACCCCCTCCCATACAAATTTCATGAAATTCCGAAATAAAAAGAAATTGATTTTTCTTTGAAACTATCTAAGCTATCGACTTGAAATTTACGTCAAAGTATTATGATATAGATGGCATTAATATCACGGAATATTGACCCGATCCCCTTACTCCTTCTACACCCTACCATACAAATGGACAATTTTGAAAAATACATGTTTTCGATTTTCATTGAAACTAGTAAAGCTGAAAAGACGACATTTTGTCAGAATTGATTTTCCTGTAATTGCAATTTATTTCAAAAATAATTATTAATTTAACCTCACTCCTTCTACCCCCTCCCATACAAATTTCACGAAATTTTGAAATTTAAATTAAATTATTTTTCTTCGAAACTGTTAAAGCTATAACTTGATATTTTGTATAAAATATACAAATAGAAAAATTAATAATACGAAAAAAATTTGTTTTGATCCGTACACTTCTTCTACCCCCTCCCATACAAATGCATAATTTTTGTTAAATGCATTGTATCGATTTCCATTAAAACTAGAAAAAGTACAAGCTTCAAATTTGGCCAGAATTTGTTTCTTAATAATTGAAATAAGTTGTAGAAAAAATTATCAGCTCCGCTTCACTCCTTCTAACACCTCCCATACAAATATCTATATTTTAAATTCAAGAAAAGCATATCTCCTTCAAGTATATGAGAGCTATCGACTTTGAAATTGAATCAAAACATGATGATAAGGATGATGATAAGCAGTTTCAAAATCATCTTAAACGCTCCACTTCCCCTGCCACCTCCCATACAAATGCCCCAATTTCAGGAAAACTATGACCAATTTCTTTAAAAATAGTGAAAACTAGAAACTTTAAATTCAGCAAAAAACATTTTGCATGCCATGTTCGGTGTCATATACGAAAAATACAAACCTCCCCCTCTACTTCTACCACCTCCCATGCAAAAGTCACTATTCACTATTCGAAAGAATTTGAGATGACATATTTTCCGGTATATTAAAGTAATTTCCATCTCATCTAGAGTATCATATGATTGGGCCAATCATAATTCTGTTATGTTTTTTATAATCAAGTATTGTGAGCGACTTCGAAATAAAAATATGTTACCCTGAAATGTTGTTTTTTTCCTGTTTCATAACTAAATTAGCCTAAAAATACAAAAAAAAAAACAACATTCCGGCTGGTGTATGCCATCCGGTCACGTGTACGCTCCGCGCACATTATGTTAACTCCCTAACCCTAGAAGATAGAGAGTTAAATTTTGAGTGGATTGTAGATGGATGCTGATCTCAGACGGATACCAATATTGAGGGTTAGTGGGGAGTCGCGGAGGGGGAGTGCTAAACCGAAATCGTAGAATCCGAATATCTCAACCACATATAGAGGGATATCCTCATATTTTAGGTCCATTTAGGTGGTACAAAGGTCCACCATAATCAGCTTAGAAGGTGGCCAATATATATAGCGGGATATCCTCATATTTTAGGTCCATTTAGGTGGTACAAAGGTCCACCATAATCAGCTTAGAAGGTGGCCAATATATTGCATCAAAATTTTCTTAATCCAATCACTTCTTCTACCGCCCGCCAAGAAAGAAAAATTTCGACCACTTTCAATAAATCAACTGAAACTTGAAATTTTATACTATTTTCCTTTTTTTTTAATTTTCCTAGTTTCAAATTGAGCTAAAATTTCGAATATAACGTTTTTATGACAATTACAGTGGACGAAATAAAAAGGTAATCTAATGATGTCATCTCTTCTACCACTCCCAATAAGAATTTCTTTTACGCGCAATCGCAGTTCTGTTATAATATTACATTAATCTATTAAACTTTTCCATTAGGTTGCATACAATATAATTTAAATTCCTCAAAAATACTTATATAAACTTAGTTTAGTGATATCAAATCTTATACGAGAATGTACTTGTAGCTAACATATACATTCAAAAATATTACCTTTAATTGTTATCTAATATAATTTATTACTGTATTATTCTAATAATAAAATATTTTGATCGACTTAAAAAAAAACTCGTGGTCAGAACATTTATTGACATGTGCGTGATCGTTTTCGTTTTTCCGCAAACATCCAAAGATTTTTTTTGGTGCGCACAGATTTTAATACTCTAGATGAAATCCGAGAGTACTATAAGTTTACCGCAAAATTTGTAACGAGGTTTAGGTTGTAGGAGGGTGATTTCGTGGAACCACAATGCACTGGGGCCATCTAGTTGGGCCCATTGTGCTCCCCTATTCATTATGAGATGGTTTCTTTTGCTCCTGTGCTAGCAAACCAAGATTTGCAAATCGAAGAGGGCTCGAATGTTTGACGGGTCTGAGGTCGTCTAGTTCTGAGAAGAATCTATAGCCTAAACATAAGAGACGATTGTTGGAGATTAGCGGACAGTGACAAAGATAATGTTCGATAGATTCTTTGTCTTCATCGCAACCTCTGCAAAGGCTGTCGCTAGCAATCCGCAGCTTAAATGCGTGCAGCTTTAGCAAGCAATGACCTGTGGTGAGGCTAACAATACTTCAGACGGTATAGCGATTACGTTGTAACAGTTGAGCTGTAATATTTATACTGTAGATGAAATCTGAAAGTATTATAAGTTTGCTGTAAGGATTGCGACGCTAAGAAATAAAGTTCGGAGAAAAAAATGAATGATACAGAAATTCATATAATCACTCAAAAATCTCAAAACCGAATGTCCGTCCGTCCGTCTGTGCGCTGTCTAGCTTGAGAACGCGTTGAGCTCGATAGTTTAAATTTTGTACACGTTGTTTTTGACAAAAAAGTAAGGTCAAGTTCGTAAACGGGCCAACTCGCTCCACCCCTTCTACCCCACAATGACACAATTTCGCAATTTGACAATAAACGGATTTGCCGAAAAAGTATAAAAGCTATTGGTATAAAATTTGGAATATATTACTTTTATAATGATTTTAATTTATTGTATAAAAATGAATTGTATCCTGCTCCTTCCACCACCTACCATACAAACTGTACTTTTTCATGAAACACTCTAAACCAATTTGCTCAGAGCGTATAAAATTTTGCGAGCTTAAATTCTGATCTAAATATTTATTTAGAATTATTAGTAAGACCAAAAAAATTAGACGATTAGCTTCACCCCTTCTACCCCTTCCCATACAAAATGACACAATTTCGCAATTCTACAATAAACGGATATGCTCGGAAAATATAAAAGCTATTGGTCTGAAATTTGGAATATATTACTTTTATAATGATTTTATAATTCATAATAAATTTATTCATAGAATTTCTTAAATGACTATTAACAGTGGAACTTATTTTAGAGATTAGAATGATCTTTACAGCTATGTTATTCAAATATTTAGCACTTGGCTGTTAATTATACTCTAGATGAAATCTGAGAGTATTATGAGTTTGCTCTAAAGTTTGTAACGCTAAGAAATAAGGCTCGGAGAAAAAAATGAATGACACAGAAGTTAATATTATCACTCAAAAATCTCAAAACCGGATGTCCGTCCGTCCATCTGTGCGCGCTCTAGCTTGAGAACGCTCCACCCCTTCTAACCCCAAAATGACACAATTGCGCAATTTGACAATAAACGGATTTGCACGAAAAGTATAAAAGCTATTGGCCTGAAATTTCGAATATGTTACTTTTATAATAATTTCAATCTATCGTATAAAAATTATGCGTGTCCTCTCCCTCCTTCTACCACCTCTCCATGTCAAAAACATGATGTTTACAGTTATTTCTGAAAAAGTCTTTACGACTTACAAACAGCACAATTTCACTAAATCTTTTTCTTCTACTTCTACAATGGCACTACAGCCCAAATCGGGCCTTGGCCTCCTGACCTTCAGGTTCATTAACATTTTTCATTATTTATTGTGGAAGGGTTGTTAGACCTTCGCACAACCCTCCATCTTCGAATTTTCATTTTCGTAGATTGAGGTGGCCAAGGTATACCCAAGAAGGCAGTGTACTGGAATTGTACGTCGACCGGGATTTGAATTCACGACCTTCCTATCGTAGACATTGGTAGCGGTAGTAGGTAGTAGGTAGCGTATTGACGCTACCTACTAGGCTACAACCTACCTCAATTTCACTGAATCCAATACACTAATTTTCTCAGAACGTATTAAATTTTTGAATCCTAAATTTTGTATAAAACATTTTGATAGCAACTTTAGCGTAATGAAAAAAAAAATACTTCAATGTCTTCAATAAGGCTCGGAGAAAAAAAAAAGTTCGTTAACGGTCCGAATCGCTTCACCCCTTCTATCCCCTCCCATACAAAACGGCACAATTTCGGCATTGGACAATAAACCAATTTTTTCGGAAAGTATAAAAGCTATTGATTTGAAATTTGAAATACATTATTTTTATAGCAATTTCAATCTACGATATAAAAAATTATTCGAATTCCCCCTTTCCTTCTACCACCTCTCATACAAACTGCAAATTTTCATAAGATACTATAAACCAATTTACTCAGTACGTATAAAATTTATCGAGGTGAAATTGTGCACTAAATATTTATTTAGAATTATTAGTAAGACGGGAAGAAATTAGATGAACTCCATCCTCCTGGGAGGAGGTAGAAGAAGTGAAGCTAATCGTCTAATTTTCTTTGGTTTTACTATTATAATAATTTTAAATAAATATTTAGTGCACAATTTCAGCTGGATAAATTTTATACGTTCTGAGTAAATTGGCTTAGAGTATTTCGTGCAGAAGTTTCATGATGAGGGGGGATTCAAGTCATTTTTCTACCGTAGATTTAGATCATCATAAAAGTAGTATATTCCAAATTTCACATCAATAGCTTTCACACTATCCGAGAAAGTCCGTTTATTGTCAAATTACGAAATTAAGTCAAGTGTTTAAAAATGTTTTATACAAAATTTAAGCTACAGAAATTTAATATGTACTGAGAAAATTAGTCTATTAGATTTACTGAAATCGGGCAGTTTGTTTGGGAGGTGGTAGAAGGAGTAACGAGTTCTTAATGATTTTTCAGATATAACTATAAACATCATGCATATAACCTGTTTTAAATTGCAGATCAGTAGCATTCGTACTTTTCAGGAAAATTGGCTTTTTTAAAGTTGTGAAATTATGTCCTATTGTATGGGAGAGGGTGGAAGGAGTATAGCTAACCGTTTTATTCTTATTAATATTTTAAATAAATATTTAGTGTTCAATAATTTGTATGCGTACTGAGTAAATTTGTTTATAGTATTTCAAAAATATGCATTTTGTATAAGAGGTGGCGGAAATAGTGAGGGGATTCGGATAATTTTTATACCGTAGATTTAAAATATCATAGAAATAATACAATTACAATTTCAGATCAATAGCTTTTATACTTTTCGAGAAAATCCGTTTATTTTAACTTTCCGGAATCGGATCATTCTGTATGGGAGGGAGTAGAAGGAGTGGAGCGATTTCGCCCGTTCTCGAACTTAATCTTACTTTTTCGTCGAAAACGACGTGTACAAAATTTGAGCTGCCTAGCTCAAGGCGTTCTCGACCTTAATTAATTAACATGAATTGAAATTGACTCCTCTTTCCTGGGGTATGCGTGCCATACGGCGCAGGCAAATTTACGAATTCTTTTGTGTTATACTATTGGATACATAGCGCAGCTAAATTATAATTAAGGCCTAAATTATTATTTAACGGCTGTGTGTCAGACGCTAGTTTAGCTAAATTACCAAAATAGTGGTCATTTATCTGCTAAATCATCTCACCAGCTGAGAGCAGCTAAATCATCTCATTTAGCTAAATCATTTTTCTCATAATTTAGGGTATAACGATGAAGAATATACTAGAGTTGGAGCTTTCTTCGAAGCTTTTTCGTGCAAGAGAGAAGAAGAAAAGTAATTTTCTGACAGCTCTGAATTATACAAAATCTTTGAATCGTGATTTAAACGTCCAGCTTTGAAGGACAACTTGCAAACGATTCTAAAACAGGACTAGGGATCGTTTTTCATCTTTTGTCGTCTTCCTTGAAAAATTTTATTGCCTGTTGGCTATGCAATTCAACTTTTTAAAAATATGACAAATGAGGGAGTGGCTCTTCATAATTAGCAAGGTGCTGTGTGTCACCAATCTACTAACGATGAAGAGGAGCTAAATTATAATTAGGACCGCTATGTGTCAATGGTATTACTTTAACGAAAACACTCCTAAGTTCAGTATAATTATCCTGAGCATATTCGCCATTCCAGTGCCTGTGTGCGAACATCTTGTAGCCGTCGAATGAACTTTGAGCAGCCAAAACATTTTAAGTATTAACCGAAAGAGTTCCGGTGCGTAATTCCTGATGTATATAACATCATCCCCGCTTGAATCGCATAGTTAATTGTAACCGATCAGGTTGCTCCTGATCCGCGTTGAATGTCTGATAGTCGGGGCTGACGGTTCTTCATCGTTTGTACGAGCAGTCGATGCTTCGGTGGATTCTTGAAGATCCGGAATGGTATCATCTTGATTCGCAATTACATCTTTTACTTTGCTTATGGTTTCTTACGCAGGTCGAGGTATGTCAACTACATCGGTTTGTCGGTTGTGATCACTGTTCATGTCTTGTGTAATGTATGGTTTGTCGTTCGGCTTGTCGCATTCGGTTGACCTAATCTGTCAGGAAAATACACGAGCGGCGCGATCTTTGTATCATCAAAGATTTCCTAATCGTCGGATACCTTACAGGAGAGTATTCCAAGACGTGTACAGAAGGATTCGGGAAACAGGCAGCGTTCGGAAAAGCAGAGTAAATGCAAATCCTGCGCCGATAATCGCTGTTCCAATCGATGAAGGAATACTACATACAGTTCAAAATGATCATTCAATCAGTATCCGACGCTTGGCATTGCAGTTAAACGTCTCTACGTGGAAAGTTTGAAGTTTCCTAAAAGCAGAGCGTTTGCATCCCTACCACCACACACCAGTGGAGGAGCTGTTACCCATTGATTTGCCCAAAAGGATGGAGTTTTGCAATTGGTTCCTTGAACGACAACTAAGTGACGAGAATTCTATGAATAACATTCTTTGGACGGATTTAGTCCCAATTCGCCAGGGACGGTATCACAAACTTCCACAACTATTCACGTTGGCTGAGAGCAATCCACATTCAAGAAGAGAGGCATCATTTCAGCACAGATTCAGTGTCAATTTATGGGCAGGTGTGCTTGGTGACGATTTCATTGGTCCTATTAGGCTTCCGCCTACCCTAAATAGTTCCAATTACTTGCATTTTTTGACAAATGATCTACAGGAGTTATTGGATGATATGCCAATCCAACGATGGGCTTCCATGTTTTACCACGATGGTGCTCATTACGGCTGATAAATCACAGATTGGATAAATTCCAATTGAATATCAACTGATATTCCGACCGCCCTGTAGTACAGTCGTGTTTCTATTTAGCTCCGCGAAATAATAATTATTTGCCTATAGCGTTCAATTATTTCGTTCCATTTTTTTTTATTGGAGTTACTCGGTCGTCTTGTGTTGTTTTTGTGTTGTTGTAACTTGTTGTGTGTGCCGCTTACCTGTGCGTTTTGGTGGACTGATTGAATTAAATTAACTATCGGTAATCATTTCTGCAAACTTGACCTATTTCCATTTTCTACATTCGATTTCGATGACTTGCAGTTATTAACCGATAGCATATAAAATTAATATAACAGTGGACTCTTTTTAATTACTTGTGCGTGCAAACTCGACCTATTTCATCTAAATACGCTGTGTTTCCCTGACCCAGAGACTCTAATTTTGAATTGCGATATGTCTTCTTCATCACCATCCTTTGAAGTATGTGGTGTTTGCGCAAAGGTACTGAGCAATGACAATCGTATCACATGTGATGGAATTTGTGAGCATAGCTTCCATATTGTTTGTGTCACATCTTCTCGGATCTCGAAAAATTCAAGTAGCTTTACATGCGCCGAGTGTAGTGCTATTAAGCCGTGTCACGTTTTGAGATTGCTTAACATTACTTCATCGCGAATTGACTCGAACAACACTACCTTAGAAGATCTAAAAAGTGTTTGTAGCGATTATATCGAAGAATTTCGTAATTACGGATCTCAACTGGACAAACTACACTCATGTTGCAATTTAATTCAACACGACACATCCAAATTGCAGAAGAAATGGATGCAATCGGATTCGAAACTGACGACGATAATAAATAGTTTATCGGACGACATCTCTGCTACGTTAACAGACAACGTTTCGCTTCCGGAAGGGCATGATGTTATATCCAAGCTCAACAACATTCACGATGAAGTTAGGCCAATTAAGGTGTTTGTTGCCAAGGCCGACAAATCTCTTGTGACCGTGTCAGATCAGCTACGTCACACTTCTGGATTCGAAATCAGGCAGCCCGATGATTTAGCAACAAAACTTGCTGATTTTGAACGCGAACTGGCCATCACCCGATTTGTTTGTGGGGACAAAACTGATGAATCACGAGACTCCTTTTCATCTCAGCTCTCGCAAGAAAACCTTCATATTCAGACAGTTTCGTTATCGCCTGTTAAAACGTTCTCGCTGCCAAAAGTGCACCTACCTGAAAAAAATCTTGACGCACCGAAGTCATCGCTGGTCAAATTCAACACAACTTGGTCTCAAGCTGATTGGGACGCAAGACTCAAGAAGCTCAATAGCATTAATAAGAAGGAAATGAAAAAATCACCAGACACATTTGTTTATTTTGTCACTAGAGCTCCACCGAACTTGAATGAATCATGGCTGTGTAAAACCCTTACAGATCAATTTTCTATAACGGGCTGTAAATGCGAGAAGTTACCGAACCGCAGACCTAGTGGGATTAAGTACACAAATTTCAAACTGTACATGCCCAGACAGTATGACTGGCTCTTCTTCAGCACGAAATTGGGCGTCTTCAAATGGAACAACATGAAAATCAGCCACTGGAAGTCAAGTTTGAAGCGCAATAAGTATAGCAATGACAATAACAATATTAGTAATAAGAATAACAACAATAATAGCCAAAAAATTAATAATAGGAATAACATCAATAGTCAAGAAATTAATAGTAACAATAATTCTAGGAATAAAATAGTTACGAATACAAATAAGAAAAAAACTTCTCCCAATTCTTTGCCCCGAAAGCCTAATGCTAACACTACCTCTAAAACCAGAACTAATCGCATGAACTCCGGTAAAAATTCTTTGCCTCATTCTATGAAACCTCCTATTTCGAATCCGCTACCGACTTCAAACCTAGTCCCAGTTCCTAGTTCGATTCCACTTCCTACCTCAAATTTAGACCCAAATCCTACTTCGAAGCCTGACCTAGCTAGCTTCTGGTCCGTACAATAATTTCGTGCATGGAGAAACAATTAATTCTTACCCTTCGTCGTCAGTAACACATACTGGGGATAAAAATGAAAAATCACGTTGCGTAAATCTTAAATCTGCAGTCGCTGTTCACAATAACTCCTCTTTCATTGACCCACTTTTTCCTCCAGTCGTAAAGCTCTCGATGAACTCTGCAAATTCTGAGGAACAGATATTTAGTATCACGATTGAGAGAGCACAGAATATTTGACAACGTGCGGCTGTATCTTGCGTATATGCACAACGAATCTGATTCAACCTGCATTAACGGCAAAACAAAATTGACCATCTCCGTAGAACAATTTTTTTCTCAAAATATGTCTAGGAATAACTTCTTACAAGGTGGTGCACGCAGTACCATACACCCTGTATATTGAGTTATTGGTTAGGAACAGTGTGGAGTGTGTAATGTGGTTAGCGGTATGCTTCTGACTGACATTTGAATAACGTGGTGTTGATCTCCATTGCTGACATCTGCTCAGCGAGTGCTGGCAGACTAGGTGGATATATATAACAGCGTGACGTTTCGGTTTCTGCTGAGACCTTTATCAAACTAATCATATCTTCTTCACGTTTTCTTCAATTTCATATTATTTGCAATTGGTGTTTTATTTGCCAAAACTCACCATTCATTTCTATACCATTTGGCGAAAGAGAGTTCTAAGTGGCCATAATACCTAGCGGGATATTAATAAGACGCCGTGAATGATAATTTAATCGAAAAAAATATACAGTGGCCGACAAAAGTCTACATACGACCCCTATTTTCGCTACTTGACGAACCCCATAGCACTAATTTAAAAAGTAAAGATGCAGTTATGTTCTAAGTCTATTTTAATTGATATTTAACAAAAAAAATTTTCTTCAATATAAACTTTACAAGTTATTCATACATAACTAAGAAAATGTATCGACACCAGTCTACATACGGCTAGGTAAATCATTCTTTCGCTACAATGCGGTTCTGTTTTATAACGGGAAGTACCGTTTATCAAGGCATTTGCGCTTCGCGATAGGCTGCAATTTAGGCAGTTTCGATAACGCCACAACTGTGACGATGGCTTTTCGGAAGGAAATCTCATCAGAAGTACGGAACTTGGTGGTAAAACATCGAAACGAAAGAAAATCTTTCGGAGAAATAGCCAAATTGTTTAATTTACAGTGGCTCACAGCTTATTTCGTGCAGTGTTATTTTAAAACTATAGAACACTGTATCTTAAAAACTAATTAGAAAATCATGCAATTTCGAATGTAGATATAGAAAAACATGATTATTGATTACAATAAATAAAAAAAAGTTTACAAAAATAAATTCTGACACTCTTAAGGCTGAAAAGACCGATGGTGCAGCAGAAACGCAGGTCACAGCTTATTTCATGCAGATACTTGTCTCCATTTCTCTCCAATTGTGTCGCGCTGTGTAACGGGACTAGCTGTAGTATTTAGTGTGATATTTTACGTATAAAGGACAAGAAATGCTTTTTGAAAAAATGGGTCGTCGCACGACAATTGAGCAGCGAGAATTAGTGATAAATCTTTCAAGGACGGGCTATCCCAGCGGGAAATTGCTCAATTTTTTAATTTGAAACCCACCACAGTGCAGAGTATCATTGAACGCTTCGTTCATGAAAATCGTATTCAAGATAAGGGCAGAAGCGCGCCAAACAATATTTTCAACTCGTCTGACGAACGATTTATTGTACGTAAAATTAAGGCGAACCCAAAGTTAACGGCTCCAAAACTAGTCGCGAAGATACAGCAAGGACTAGGTAAGTCATGCAGTGCACTAACTGTCCGCCGCGTGCTCCGAGACCACAATTTCAATGGTCGAGTAGCTAGAAAAAAGCCATTCATAAGCAGAAAAAACCAGCTGAATCGCCTTGCCTTTGCTAAAGAGCACGCCAACAAAAATTCGGACTTCTGGAACAGCGTTATATTCTGAGACGAGTCTAAATTTAATATCTTTGGCTCTGATGGCATGGCATACGCATGGCGGAAACTCAGTACTGAGCTACAAAAAGAAAATTTAAAAGCTACAGTGAAGCATGGCGGCGGAAGCGTAATGGTTTAGGCCTGTATGTCGGCAGCCGGGAATATAAATTTTGAGTTCATTGAAGGTAACATGGACAAAACCATATACCTCAACATTTTGAAAAGAAATTTGCTCCAGAGTGCTGCTAATCTTGAAATTCCAAACATATTCCGTTTCTACCAAGACAACGACGAAGCATAAGTCTGGTATTGTGCAATCTTAGCGGATTTGGAACTGCCCGCATGTTATGTCCCCGCCAGCACAGAGCCCAGATATGAATGTAATAGAAAATTTATGGGCAATTTTGGAAAATAATATTCGGCAACATAGTATTTCCAACAAGGAACAATTGAAAAAACTATTTTGGAGGAGTGGACGAAAATTACCCCAGAAACTACACAAAAACTTGTGGATTCCATGCCAAAGAGACTTAAAGATGTAATAAATGCAAAGGGCTACCATACCAAATACTGAATTTTGTATAAAATTTAACTTTTTTCTGTAAATTAAGGCGTTTAAGTGCATGAAATAACCTGTGTCATAGAATTAAGCAGTATTTTCATAATTTTTGTTAATTAAGTATTACAAACAACGATTGTGTTATTTTTGAAGTTCCTAACTTAAACAATAAATATTTGTTTAAAAGATGGCATTTAAATCTTGTCAATATTTTACATAGTTTTCAATAACAGCGTAACAAATTTGTAACTGCACGAAATAAGCTGTGAGCCACTGTAAGTAAATCGACAGTTCAAACCATATTCAATAACTACAAAAGCAGGTTCTCTGTTGGAATCAAGCTGCGCAGTGGTCGACCGAAGAAGCTGGTTCGCAGAGATGTCTCCTTTATTTTGAAAGAAGTGAACCAAAAACCAAAGGCGCATGCCACAAAATTGGCGGAGGACATAGCAAAAGGAACAGGAACCACGGTGCATCCAAGAACAGTTCAAAGAACACTAAATAATAATGGTTATCACAGCAGAACACCACGCAAAAAACCCTTTATAAGCGAAAAAAATCGCAAACTTCGCTTAAAATTTGTTAGAAAGCATCTAGACAAAGGACTTGATTTTTGGAAGAAGGTTTTATTCACCGATGAATTGAAGTATAACATATGTGGAAGTGGCGGTAGAGATAAAGTTTGGAGAAAGGAAAATACGGGAATGAACCCGAAACAGCTAATTCCTACAGTCAAACATGGCGGTGGCAATGTGATGGTTTGGGGTGCTGCCACAGCGTCGGGTGTAGGAAATTTGGTGTTCATTGATCTTGTCATGGATCGCCATCTACAAAACCATCTTGCAACACAATTTAAGGGAATCGGTCGATAAGTTGGACCTTGGTGAGAGCTGGATATTCCAACAAGACAATGATCCCAAGCACACCGCTCACATTGTGAAGGACTGGCTACATATTATGCTCCATGACAGCTTAATATACCCACACGATTGAGACTTTCTGGATCAAAAAATAAAAAAAACAGGACATTAGAAGCGCTACAATGCTAAAAAAGAAGGTCATTGAGGAATGGGGTCAAATAACGCCTAACGAGTTAGAAAATTTGGTCGCATCAATGCCTAGACGCTTGCAGGCAGTTATAGATGCCCATGGTGGACCAACAAAATATTAATATTAAGTTTTGAAATGAAATGTAAATTTCTTAATGAAGTTTTTGGTGGATCTCATGATCGTACGTAGACTTTTGTCAATGCTATTTTTTAGTTTTTTTATGAATAGATTGTTAAGTTTATATTGGAGAAAAGATTTTTTTGTTACATGTGAATAAAAGTAGATTATAAACAAGACTAGATCATTACTTTTACTTTATTATTCTAATAATAAAATATTGTGATCGACACAGAAAAAAAGAATTTGCTACCCTGAAATTTTGTTTTTTCGCGTTTGTTTTTTTCTGCCGTACGCCGTACATATGGACTCGTACCTCCAAGACCGTTAAAGGTAGAATGTTGGTTTTTAGGTGGATTGTTGATTTGGTAAATGAGCTCCATTATCCAAATTTTGGGGAGTGTCAGGTGCAAGGGGGAGGCGGGGGGATGGAAAAAGTCAAAAAATATACTTGTTAACCACGAATGCAGATAGGAAGATGAAAATCAGCATACGTATAGAGAGAGTTGTGGGACAAACTCCAAAAATTATTTGTTTTTTTTACCCATTGGCATCCGAAAAGGGGGGCTAAGAACAAATTGTCGGCCGAATCTTTTTTTTGAAATGGTTATATCTTCGAAACTACTTACCATAAAAAATTCATATTTTGGGACCATTAAGATGGCATATAGATCCATCACAATCAGCTTATAAGTAGGCTAATTATTGTAAGGGGAGGGTCAGAGGGGGGTGCAAAGGAAAACACTTAAGAATTAATATCTCAACTATCTCTTAAGCTATTTCACTCAAACTTAAAACATATACTAAACTATACTAGCGAAATACAAAAAAAGTATAAAATTTGGTCATAACAGTAGTGGGAGGAAATTGGGGGCATTTCAAATAAACTGCCAACAAGTCGAGCGAAACTTTATTATTTTTGGGACAAAATGCGCATGCATAGAAAGTCAATATGCAGGTTAGAAGGGTTAGGGAAGACTAAGTGAAAGGAGCTTCTTGGGCAGGGCAGTTCTCAATTTAACACTTTCCGGAAACGTTCAAAAGCTCCATATTTCATTGGTTTATTTATGCAAGTTTGAGTTTTCATGAAGGGACGGGGGAGGGTGATAGTAAGGGTGGGTGGATGTTAATAGTTTCTTAATTGATTGCTTGAACCAAATCCAATATTCTGTGTATAGAATGTCAGTTTCATAGACGAAATTGCATAGAATTTTCATTGGATTCGGTGAATTTTAAATTCACGAAACCAAACATTTGTATGGGAGGGGGTAGAGGAGGTAAGGGAATCGTAAAATTTGTGGTGCAGTTTTATTTCTTTTTTTTTGTGAGGTGCTTGTACAAAATTTCAAGTTTGTAGCTTTTAATTTGTTAGTTATTAGTTGATTTAATGAAATTGGTCGAAATCATACTTTTGTGTGGGAGGGGGTAAAAGGGCAAGTGGTATCTCAAAACTTTTAACGTAATTTTATTTCAATTATTTTTGTAAGTTCTTGTGCAAAATTTCAAATTGATAGCATTTAATAGTTAAGTGATAATTGATTTCTTAGAAATGGTCGAAAAAAAATTTTTGTATGGGAGGGGGTAGAAGTTTTAAAGATATTCGACCAGTTAATATTTTAAACTCTTGGGGATTTTTTTTAAATGCATTTCGCAAATTTTCAAGTTTGTACCTAAAAATTTCATTCAAAAATTTTCAGTTTATGTGTTTTTTTCATTGCACATGAAACACTTTGTGCACGTTAGACCCCCACTTCGGTGCATAACAATTTTGGAACAAATTATTATTTTTTTTCTATGTACATTAAATAGATGTGTCGACGTGCAAAATTCCAACTTTGTATCTTTTACCAGAGCCATAAAAAAATCACTCAAAATTTTCAACATTTTCGCTTTCCACCTCCCTCCCCTTACACCCCCCAACTTAAATTTTTTACCAAAATTAAAGATTATATAGCTCTACAATCTGACAAATTTTCAATTTGATATGTGTACTCAATTTTGAGATTTGGTGATTTGTAGTTTTGGAAAGTGCGCCATTTTTTAAATGCTCCCCATTTCCCCCCACTACTATTATGTCCATATGTTATATTTTTTTCATATGCCACTAGTAAAGCTTAGTATTCGTTTCAAGTTTCAATTACATAGCTTAAGAGACAGTCGAGATATTAATTTTTAAGTGTTTTTCCTTGCACCCCCCCTGACCCTCCCCCTTACAAGAATTAGCTTCTATCTAAACTGATTCTAGTAGATCTTGATGCCATCTTAATGGTCTCAAAATATCAATTTTTTATGAGTTGTAATTTCGAAGATATAATCATTTGAAAAAAAAATTCGGCCGCCAATTGGTTCTTAGCCCCCCCTTTTCGCACCCCAATGGATAAAAAAATTAAATTATTTTTAAAAGTTGTCCCACAAACTCTTCTATAAGTGTGTTGATTTTTAGCTTCCTAGCTGTAACCATGGTTGAGATATTTGAATTCGTATTTTTCGGTTTAAGCGCTCCCCCTGCCTCCCCCTGAACCCGTACACCCCCCAAAATGGGTATCCGCCTGAGATCCGCAACTACCTACAATCTCTCCAAAAATGAACTTTCTATCTTGAAGGGTTTGGGAGTTAATGTGCGCTGAGCGTACACGTCGGCGTACGGCGTACGGCGTACGGCGGACGGCGTACAGACAGACGGATTTTTTTTTTTTGCTTTTTATACTCTAGATGAAATCTGAGAGTATATTGTGTTTGCCTTACCGTTTGTAACGCTAAGAAATAATGCTCGCACAGAGCCGCCAAGGGTACAGAAATATTTGTTGTCGCTCAAAAACTTCGATTCCGAGTTGCTGTCTGTCCGTCTGTCCGTCTGTCCGTCTGTCTACAGCATAACTCTCGAACGCTTTGAGCTATCGTGCTGAAATTTGTTGTGTGTCATTTTTAGGAAAAAAGAAACTTTAAGTTCGTGAACGGGCCACATCCCCCCACTCCTTCTACCCCCTCCCAGACAAATTTCACGAAATTTTGAAATTTTCAGAAATTGATTTTTCTTTGAAACTATTTAAGCTATCGATTTGAAATTTGGGTCAAAGTATTATGATATAGATGTCATTAATATGAGGGAATATTGATCCGATACAGTCACTCCTTCTACCCCCTCCCATACAAATGCATAATTTTGAAAAATGCAGTTTTTCGATTTTCATTGAAACTAGCTAAGTTATAAAGACGAATTTTTGTCAAAATTAATTTTAATATAATTCCAATCAGAGTTGAAAAAATTATCAACTTCACCTTACTCCTTCTACCCCCTCCCATACAAATTTCACGAAATTTTGGAATTTAAATTAAATTATTTTTCTTCGAAACTGTTAAAGCTATCAACTTGATATTTTGCATAAAGTATAAAAATAAAAATATCAATAAAGAGAAAAAAATGTGATTTGATCCGTACACTCGTTCTACCCCCTCCCATACAAATGTATAATTTTTGTTAAGTGCATTATATCGATTTCCATTAAAACTAGAAAAAGTATAAACTTAAAATTTTGCCAGAATTTTTTTTTTAATAATTGCAATAAATGCTAAAAAAAATTATCAGCTCCTCTTCACTCCTTCTACCCCCTCCCATACAAATGCATAATTTTGAAAAGTGCAGTTTTTCGATTTTCATTGAAACTAGCTAAGTTATAAAAACGGATTTTTTCCAGAATTACTTTTATTATAATTCTAATCAGAATTGAAAAAATGATCAACTTTACCTCACTCCTTCTACCCCCTCCCATACAAATTTCACAAAATTTTGGAATTTAAATTAAATTATTTTTCTTCGAAACTATTAAAACTATCAACTTGATATTTTGCACAAAGTATAAAAATAGAAATATCAATAACGAGAAAAAAATGTGATTTGATCCGTACACTCCTTCTACCCCCTCCCATACAAATGTATAATTTTTGTTAAGTGCATTATATCGATTTCCATTAAAACTAGAAAAAGTATAAACTTAAAATTTTGCCAGAATTTGTTTTTTAATAATTGCAATAAATGCTAAAATAAATTATCAGCTCCTCTTCACTCCTTTTACCCCCTCCCATACAAATATCTGTATTATAAATTCAAGAAAAGCATTTCTCCTTCGAATATATATATTAGAACTATCGAATTTGAAATTGAATCAAAGCGGATGATGATAAGCAGTTTCAAAATCATCTTAAACGCTCCACTTCCTCTGCCACCTCCCATACAAATGCCTCAATTTCTGGAAAACTATGTCCAATTGAAAATAATGAAAGCTACAAATCTTAAATTCAGCACGAAATATTTTGCATACCACATGAGGTGTAATATCCAAATATTACAAACCTTCCTCCTCTGCTTCTACCACCTCCCATACAAAAATCACTATTAATTATTTAAAAGAATTGGAGGTGACATATTTTCCGGTACATTGAACTCTTTCTCATTTCATCTAGAGTATCATATGATTGGGCTTTACGCCCAATCATAATTCTTTTATGTTTTAGGCTAATTTAGTCATGAAACGCGAAAAAAAAAAATTTCAGGGTAGCAAATTTTTTTTTTTTCCCAAGTCGATCACAATACTTTATTATTAAAATAATAAAGTAAAATGGTGCACTTTTCAAAATTAGAAATCGTTATATCTCAAAATCGAGTACAGATATCGAATCAAAAATTCGTTAGATTATAGAACTATATAATTTATAATTTTGATAAAAATTTTAAGTTAGCGGGTGCAGAGGGAGGGATGTGGTAAGCAAAAATGTCGAAAATTTTGAGTGATTTTTTTAGGACTCTGGTCAAAGATAGAAACTTTAAATTTTGCATGTGGATACATCTATTTGATATACATAGAAAAAAAATAATAATTTGATTCACAATTGTTACGAACCGACCACCCCGGTCTAACGGGCACAATGTGTTTCATGTGCAGCGAAAAAAACACGAAAACTGAAAATTTTTGGATGTAATTTTAAGGTAGAAACTTGAAAATTTGGGAAATGCATTTAAAAAAAATCCCTAAAAGTATGAAATATTAACTGGTCGAATACTTTCAAAACTTCTACTCCCTCCCATAAAAAATTATTTTTTCGACCATTTTGAAGAAATTAATTATCACCCAACTATTAAAAGCTATCAATTTGAAATTTTGCGAAAAAACTTATAAAAATAGTTGAAATGAAATTACTTTAAAAGTTTTGAAATCGCACTTGCCCTTCTACCCCCTCCCATACAAACGCAGGATTTCGACCAATTTCATTAAATCAACTAATAACCAACAAATTAAAAGCTACGAACTTGAAATTTTGTACGAGCACCTTACAAGAGAAAGAAAAGAAAATTTCGTCACAAAAATTGCAATTCCCCTACCTCCCATACAAAATTATTTTTTCGAGCATTTTTAAGAAATCAGTTATCAGCTAACTTTTAAAATTTAAATTTAAATTTTGCATGAAAACTTACGAAAATAATTGAAATGAAATTCCTTTAAAAGTTTTGCAATCGCGCTTGCCCTTCTACCACCTCCCATACAAAAGTATCATTTCGACCTATTTCATTGAACCAACTAATAACTAACAAATTAAAAGCTACGAACTTGAAATTTTGTACGAGAACACTACAATAGAAAGGAAATAGAATTGTTTCACAATTTTTACGATTCCTCTGCCTCCTCTACCCCCTCCCATACAAATGTTTGGTTTCGTGAATGTAAAATACACAGAATCTTATGCAAATTCTATGCAACTTCGTCTATGAAACTGACATTCCATACAGAGAATATTGGACGTGATTCAAGCAATCAATTAAAAATCTATTAACATTCACCCACCCTTACTATCAACCCTCACCCCTCCCCTCACAAAACACAAACTTGCATAAATAAAGGAACGAAATATTGATTATAAGTACTGGAGCTTTTGAACGTTTCCGCAAAGTGTTAAATAGACAACTGGCCTGCCCAAGAACCCTCTTTCACTTAGTCTTCCATAACCACTCTAACCTGCATATTGACTTTCCACGTATCCGCAACTTGTCCCAAGAATAATAAAGTTTCGCCCGACTTGTTGGCAGTTTATTTTAAATGTTGGGCTCGTCAAGCACTGAAAATAGGGTCCGTATGTAGACTTTTTTCGGCCACTGTAAATCGAGCCATGTGCCAGAAAACTTTGAGGGGCTCTGTCAAGAGATACAAAGTTTAAATTTTGCAGGTGCATACATCCTTTTGATGTTCATAAAAAAATTATAATTTGAGCCAAAATTTTTATGCACCAAAGCGGCGTCCTAACTTGCACGAGGTGTTTCATGTGCATTGAAAAAACACAAACACTCAACATTTTTGATTGCAAATTTTAGCCACAATTTTTAAAGTTTGTTGAATTAATTCGAAAAAGAAAAGATTAAAAGTCTAAGATATTAACTAGTCAAATATCTTGAAAACTTCTACCCTCTCAATTAAGAAAGTATGTGAAGCATTTGCATGAAATCAATTAATATATCACCAAATTATTTAAAGATATCAATTTGAAATTCATAACAAACACTTTTGAATGTATTTAAAACAAAGCTGGATCAAAAGTTTTAAATTCCCTACTTCCCGCCCCACATACAAAAGTATGATTTCGATCAATTTCAATAAATCAACTAATAACCAACAAATTAAAAGCTACGAACCTTTCTCTGTATCTTTTATTTTACTTTATTATTATAATAATAAAGTATTGTGATCGATACAAAAAAAAAAAAAAGTTTGCTACCCTGAAATTTTTTTTTTTCGCGTTTCATGACTAAATTAGCCTAAAAATGCAAAAAAAAAAAATCCGTCTGTCTGTACGCCGTCCGCCGTCCGCCGTACGCCGACGTGTACGCTCAGCGCACATTAACTCCCAAACCCTTCAAGATAGAAAGTTCATTTTTGGAGGGATTGTAGATAGTTGCGGATCTCAGGCGGATACCCATTTTGGGGGGTGTACGGGTTCAGGGGGAGGCGGGGGGAGCGCTTAAACCGAAAAGTACGAATTCAAATATCTCAACCATGGTAACAGCTAGGAAGCTAAAACTCAACATACATATAAAGGGGTTTGTGGGACAACTTCTAAAAATAATTTAATTTTTTTATCCATTGGGGTGCGAAAAGGGGGGGCTAAGAACCAATTGTCGGCCGAATTTTTTTTTCAAATGATTATATCTTCGAAATTACTTATCGTAAAAAAATTATATTTAGAGACCGTCAAGATGGCATATAGTTACATCGGAACCAGCTCAGAAAGCAGCTAATTATTGTAAGGGGGAGGGTCAGGGGGGGTGCAAAGAAAAACACTTAAAAATTAATATCTCAACTATCTTTTAAGCTATGTAATTGAAACTTAAAATGTATATTAAGCTATACTAGGCAAATACAAAAAAATATAACATGTCGAAATAATAGTAGTGGGGGGAAATGGGGAACATTTCAAAAATGGCGCACTTTCCAAAATTACAAATCCTTATATCTCAAAAAATAGTACAGATATTAAATCAAAAATTTGTCAGATTGTAGAACTACATAATGGTTAATTTTGGTAAAAATTTTAAGCTGGGAGGTGTAAGGGGAGGGAGGTGATAAGCAAAAATGTCGAAAATTTTGAGTGATTTTTTTAGGGCTCTAGTGAGAGATAAAAAGTTAAAATTTTGCATGTGAATACCTATATTTAATGTACATAGAAAAATAATATTAACTTGATCCATATTTATTATAAACCGACTCCCCCGGTCTAACGTGCACAAGGTGTTTCATGTGCATTGAAAAAAACACATAAACTGAAAATTTTTGAGTGAAATTTAAAGGTAGAAACTTGAAAATTTGCGAAATGCATTTAAAAAAAATCCCTAAATATATGAAATATTAACTAGTCAAAAACCTTTAAAACTTCTACCCCCTCCCATACAAAATTATTTTTTCGACCATTTTCAAGAAATCAATTATCACCTAACCATTAAAAGCTATCAAATTGAAATTTTGCAAAACAACTTACAAAAATAATTAAAATGAAACTGCGTTCAAAGTTTTAAAATCGCGCTTGCCCTTCTACCCCCTCCCATACAAAAATATGATTTCGACTAATTTCATTAAATCAACTAATAACCAACAAATTAAAAGCTATGAACTTGAAATTTCGTACGAGCATCTAACAATCAAAATGAAAGAAAATTGCATCACAAGTTTGACGATTCCCCTACCTCCTCTACCCCCTCCCATACAAACTTATTTTTTCGAGCATTTTTAAGAAATCAGTTATCAGCTAACTCTTAAAAGCTATCAATTTCAAATTTGGCATAAAAACTTATAAAAATAATTCAAATGAAGTTGCTTTAAAAGTTTTGAAATCGCGCTTGCGCTTCTACCCCCTCCCATACAAAACTATGATTTCGACCAATTTCATTAAATCAACTAATAACCAACAAACTAAAAGCTACGAACTTGAAATTCTATACAAGCACCTTACAAGAGACGCGAAATAAAACTGCGTATCAAATTTTACGATTGCCCTATATTCTCTACCCCCTCCCATACAAATGTTCGGTTTCATGAATGTAAAATATACCGAATTTTATGAAAATTCTATGCAACTTCGTCTATGAAACACATTCTATACAGAGAATATTGGACGTGATTCAAGCAATTAATTAAAAAGCTATTAACATCCACCCACCCTTACTATTACCCCTACTCCTCCCCTCATAAAAACCCAAACTTACAGACACGAATGAAATATTGTTAACAGTCCTGCCCAAGAACTCCCTTTCACTTAGTCTTCCCTAACCACTCTAACCTGCATATTGACTTTCCACTCATCCGCAACTTGTCCCAAGAATAATAAAGTTTCGCCCGACTTGTTGGCAGTTTATTTTTTTTTAAAACCAAAAGAGATCTGCGTTAAGTTTTACGATATCCCCAACTCTTCAATATATAAAATGCACCGAATTTCATAGAATTCGTCTGAAAAACTAACATTCTACATAGAGAATCCTGAACGTATTTCAAGAAACTTTGCATGGGGAGAGGTAGAAGGGGTGGCGGCATTGTACCAAATTTTTCACATCATGCTAGAGTTGCTATCAGAATGTTTTATTGAAAATGTAAGCTTCAACAATTTAAGAGGTACTGAGCAAATCAGTGTATTGGATTTAGTTTACTTGTGCAGTTTGTATGGGAGGTGGTAGAAGTAGTAGGAAGTTCTTAGTGAATTTTTCAGAAATAAATATAAACAGAAGTATGTGACATGATTTCAATCGCCTTTTTGGAAAGTTGTGAAATTGTGTCTTATTAAATGGGAGGGGGTAGATGGAGTGAAGCTAATCATCTATTTTTTTTTTCGGTCTAATTCTAAATAAATATTTAGTGCACAATTTCAGCTCGATAAATTTTATACGTACTGAGTAAATTGTTTTATATATATTTCAAGAAAAATTGCTTTTTGTATAGGAGGTGATACTTTTACCTTTTCGTCAAAACCGACGTGTACAAAATTTGAACTTCCTAGCTCAACGTGATCTCGAGAGCTAGAGAGGACACGGACGAACGGACATCCGGTTTTGAGATTTTCGAGTGATCATATGAACTTCTGTATCATTCATTTTTTTCTCCGAGCCTTATTTCTAAGCGATACAAACTTTAGAGTAAACTTATAATACTCTCAGATTTAATCTAGAATACGAGTATAAGCAGCGGTCATTTTTTTTCATGAAAATAGTTAAATTTTCGTTTTTTTTTTCTAAATTGTGGACTACTGATTTGCAAGCTAATAAATTTGCAGCCGGATTGCCTTTGTTGATATATATTTTTAAAAATTATTCTGCAAAGTATAAAACATGAATTACAAAAAAAAAATAAATCTAACACAATTTGTTTTTAATTTCAATCATAAGAATAAATCTGCAGAGTTAATTGAAACCAAAAATGGTTGAGTCTCGGGCCCGTTGAATTGATAGAACCATGTACAATATCTAAACATATCTTGATACATGGTTCAAATAAAATTTAATTGAAAATGGATTTCAGATTTAATTATATGATATTTTTTGGAAAAAGCCTTCTCACTTGATATTTCGGCTCAAGTGATTTGTATTATCGTAAAATACAAAATTTATCTGTACATTTCTGATTAATTATCATTCGTTTACAGAAAATAGCTTGTCTTATCAGTTATTGGGGAAAGCATTTTCAAGCCCCTTAAAAACTTGGAATATAGCCGACTTGTTTAAAATGTTGTCACATGTCAGTGAGTTTATGTTTTGCTGATCAGATCAGATTGTACGAGTACAAGTCTGATAAATATGTATTTAAACGAGTCTATAACGTTTTTTATATGATCGCTTGAAACCGAACAAAATGAGACTTCTCTTCTTCTTTAATGCCGCTATAGGATAATTTTCAAATGGACCTCTCGTTGTGATTATAGTACTATTGCTAGTACTAATATGCACATTTACATAGTTTGTTGTATTGTTAATGCATGTAGCAATATGTTGAAGAGTCTCAAGATTAAGAGGTTAAGAGAAGAAGAGAAGTCTCAATTTGTTTGAATTCAAGTGACCGCATGAAAACGTTATTGACTCGTTTAAATAATTATACTCTAGATGAAATCTGAGAGTATACTGCGTTTGCGTTATTGACTCGTTTAAATAATTATACTCTAGATGAAATCTGAGAGTATACTGCGTTTGCCTTACCGTTTGTAACACTAAGAAATAATGCTCGCACAGAGCCACCAAGGCAACAGAAATATTTGTTGTCGCTCAAAAGCCTCGATTCCGTCTTTACGTCTGTCTACAACATAAATCTCGAACGCTTTGAGCTGTCGTACTGAAATTTTTTGTGTGTCATTTTTAGCAACAGAGAAACTTTAATTTCGGGAACGAGCTACATTCCCCCCAAGTTCTTCTACCCCCTCCCACGCAAATTTCATGAAATTTCGAAATTTTAAGAAATTAATTTTTCCTCGAAACTAATCTATCGATTTGAAATTTGGGTCAAAGTTTAAATAAATATCAATAATATCACAATGAAATGGATGTAATCCCTTCACTCCTTATACCCCTCCTATACAAATGCACAATTTTGAAAAATTCATATTTTCGATTTTCATTCAAACTACAAAAGCTGAAAAAACGAATTTTTGTCACAATTTATTTTATTATGATTTCATAATTTCAATCTTTTTTGAAAAAAATTATCAATTTAACATCATTTCTTCTACCCCCTCCCATACAAATTTCACGAAATTTTGAAATTTCAATTCAACAAAAAATAAACTGCCAACAAGTCGAGCGAAACTTTATTATTTTTGGGACAAAATGCGCATGCGTAGAAAGTCAATATGCAGGTTAGAAGGGTTAGGGAAGACTAAGTGAAAGGAGCTTCTTGGGCAGGGCAGTTCTCAATTTAACACTTTCCGGAAACGTTCAAAAGCTCCATATTTCATTGGTTTATTTATGCAAGTTTGAGTTTTCATGAAGGGAGGGGGGAGGGTGATAGTAAGGGTGGGTGGATGTTAATAGTTTCTTAATTGATTGCTTGAACCAAATCCAATATTCTGTGTATAGAATGTCAGTTTCATAGACGAAATTGCATAGAATTTTCATTGGATTCGGTGAATTTTAAATTCACGAAACCAAACATTTGTATGGGAGGGGGTAGAGGAGGTAAGGGAATCGTAAAATTTGTGATGCAGTTTTATTTCTTTTTTTTTGTGAGGTGCTTGTACAAAATTTCAAGTTTGTAGCTTTTAATTTGTTAGTTATTAGTTGATTTAATGAAATTGGTCGAAATCATACTTTTGTGTGGGAGGGGGTAAAAGGGCAAGTGGTATCTCAAAACTTTTAACGTAATTTTATTTCAATTATTTTTGTAAGTTCTTGTGCAAAATTTCAAATTGATAGCATTTAATAGTTAAGTGATAATTGATTTCTTAGAAATGGTCGAAAAAAAATTTTTGTATGGGAGGGGGTAGAAGTTTTAAAGATATTCGACCAGTTAATATTTTAAACTCTTGGGGATTTTTTTTAAATGCATTTCGCAAATTTTCAAGTTTGTACCTAAAAATTTCATTCAAAAATTTTCAGTTTATGTGTTTTTTTCATTGCACATGAAACACTTTGTGCACGTTAGACCCCCACTTCGGTGCATAACAATTTTGGAACAAATTATTATTTTTTTTCTATGTACATTAAATAGATGTGTCGACGTGCAAAATTCCAACTTTGTATCTTTTACCAGAGCCATAAAAAAATTACTCAAAATTTTCAACATTTTCGCTTTCCACCTCCCTCCCCTTACACCCCCCAACTTAAATTTTTTACCAAAATTAAAGATTATATAGCTCTACAATCTGACAAATTTTCAATTTGATATGTGTACTCAATTTTGAGATTTGGTGATTTGTAGTTTTGGAAAGTGCGCCATTTTTTAAATGCTCCCCATTTCCCCCCACTACTATTATATCCATATGTTATATTTTTTTCATATGCCACTAGTAAAGCTTAGTATTCGTTTCAAGTTTCAATTACATAGCTTAAGAGACAGTCGAGATATTAATTTTTAAGTGTTTTTCCTTGCACCCCCCCTGACCCTCCCCCTTACAAGAATTAGCTTCTATCTAAACTGATTCTAGTAGATCTTGATGCCATCTTAATGGTCTCAAAATATCAATTTTTTATGAGTTGTAATTTCGAAGATATAATCATTTGAAAAAAAAATTCGGCCGCCAATTGGTTCTTAGCCCCCCCTTTTCGCACCCCAATGGATAAAAAAATTAAATTATTTTTAAAAGTTGTCCCACAAACTCTTCTATAAGTGTGTTGATTTTTAGCTTCCTAGCTGTAACCATGGTTGAGATATTTGAATTCGTATTTTTCGGTTTAAGCGCTCCCCCTGCCTCCCCCTGAACCCGTACACCCCCCAAAATGGGTATCCGCCTGAGATCCGCAACTACCTACAATCTCTCCAAAAATGAACTTTCTATCTTGAAGGGTTTGGGAGTTAATGTGCGCTGAGCGTACACGTCGGCGTACGGCGTACGGCGGACGGCGTACAGACAGACGGATTTTTTTTTTTTGCTTTTTTAGGCTAATTTAGTCATGAAACGCGAAAAAAAAAATTTCAGGGTAGCAAATTTTTTTTTTTTCCCAAGTCGATCACAATACTTTATTATTAAAATAATAAAGTAATTAGCGCGGTCTGTTAATCAGTTTGTTTACAGCAACGATTCTCACAAGCAACTTGGTTGGAGACACAAAATTGGAGACAAACTCTTTGTTCCTATATTTATCAATTGTAAAAATCGCTGTGGACTACTGAGGTGTATCTATTCAACCAGCTGCTACAAGCAAAATGATAAAGAAACTGCGCTAACTTTTGGAGTAATAATTAAGGACAGTCCTACCTGGTTACCAAACAAACAAATTTTGAAATATCATTTCCCAGACTAATTTTAATTACAAATTCCCGGTACTTTATGGTCACAATGTATATAAAACGCAAGAAATATTCTGGACATGATTTTGTATGCACCACGATGTCCGCTATTACACATCTACATGAACGATATGTTTGCAGTAAATTTGATTTAGGCTATAAAATGCATACTTTACTATCGCCGTCGAAATAAGACTTAATTTAGTCTTGTTAAAGTGTAGAGTTCATATCAAAACCAATATAAGTTTAAATCATATATTATTTTGAACCCTTGAATATTTTCCTAATACTAAATACTGTAAGTCGTTTCATGTGCAACGAAAAAAACACGAAAACTGAAAATTTTTGGATGTAATTTTAGGGTAGAAACTTGAAAATTTGGGAAATACATTTAAAAAAAATCCCTAAAAGTATAAAATATTAACTGGTCGAATACCTCCAAAACTTCTACCCCCTCCCATACAAAATTATTTTTTCGACCATTTTTAAGAAATTAATTATCACCTAACTATTAAAAGCTATCCATTTGAAATTTTGCATAAGAACTTATAAAAATATTTGCAAAGAAATTATTTTAAAAGTTTTAAAATCACACTTGCCCTTCTACCCCCTCCCATACAAAAGTATGATTTTGACCAATTTCATTAAATCAACTAATAACCAACAAATTAAAAGCTATGAACTTGAAATTTTGTACGAGCAGCTTACAAGAGAAAGGAAATAAAATTGCGTCACAAATTTTGCAATTCCCCTACCTCTTCTACCCCCTCCCGTACAAAATTATTTTTTCGAGCATTTTTTAAGAAATCAGTTATCAGCTAACTCTTAAAAGCTATCCATTTCAAATTTTGCCTAAAAACTTATAAAAATAATTGAAATGAAATTCCTTTAAAAGTTTTGAAATCGCGCTTGCCCTTCTACCCCCTCCCATACAAAAGTATCATTTCTACTTATTTCATTGAATCAACTAATAACCATCAAATTAAAAGCTACGAACTTGAAATTTTGTACAAGCACACTACAAGAGAAAGGGAATAAAAATGCGTCACAAATTTTACGATTCCCCTACCTCCTCTACTCCTTCCCATACAAATGTTTGGTTTCGTGAATGTAAAATGCACCGAATCCTATGAAAATTCTATGCAACTTCGTCTATGAAACACATTCTATACAGAGGATATTGGACGCGATTCAAGCAATTAATTAAAAAGCTATTAACATCCACCCACCCTTACTCCTCCTCCTCCCCTCATAAAAACCCAAACTCGCAGAAATGAATGAAATATTGTTAAATTGACAACAGCCCTGCCCAAGAACTCCCTTTCACTTAGCCTTCCCTAACCACTCTAACCTGCTTATTGACTTTCCACACATCCGCAACTTGTCCCAAGAATAATAAAGTTTCGCCCGACTTGTTGGCAGTTTTTTATACTCAGGATGGAATAAAATAAAATATTAGTTTATTGTCGTCACCCCTTGGGAAATTTTTTTCATCTAGAGTATCGCATGATTGGGCTTTACTCGTAGTCCTGTTATGTTTATACTCTAGATGAAATCTGAGACTATTATAAGTTTGCCACAAAGTTTGTAACGCCAAGAAATAAGGCTCGCAGAAAAAAATGAATGATACAGAAGTTCATATAATCACTCAAAAATCTCAAAACCGTATGTACGTTCGTCCGTCCGTGTCCTCTCTTGATTGAGAACGCGTTGAGCTACACTTCGTTTTTGACAAAAAAGTAAGGTGAAGTTCGTGACCGAGCCAAATCGCTCCACCCCTTGTACCCTCCCCCCCCATTCAAAATGACACAATTTCATAATTTGACAAAAAACGGATTTACTCGAAAAGTACATTGTTACCATAAAGGAAAGGCACTTTGTAAATAAAATTACTCTGGGAAATGATATTTAAAAAATTTTTTTTTTGGTAGGCAGGTAGGACTATTTTCGCGGTCTATAGTTTGAATTACCCATTCAATCAGCTGCTGTAAACAAACAGACCGTAGTAATTTTATTTACAAAGTGCCCTTACTTTCTGGTCACAATGTATTCATATATAAATGCTATTGTTCTGAAATTTGGAATGTAATACTTTTATGATGATTTTAATCTACTGTATAAAAATAATTTGTGTCCTCCCCCGCCTTCCACCACCTCTCATACAAACTGCAGTTTTTCATGAAATGCGCTAGACCAATTTACTCAGCGCGTATAAAATTTATCGAGTTGAAATTGTGCACCAAATATTTATTTAGAACTAGCAAACGCCCGCGTCTTCGTCCGCGTAAAAATAGAAATAATAAGCAATTTTTGTGAATGTAGTTAGTAATACATTATGTGGGATATATAATCTGCTTACTTTAATGGCTCTTTGTTTGATTTGTTTTGTATTTTGTTGGAATCAGAACCAGTAATTATGAAGAATGAAAGCATGATACTCGCATTTGTATGGGACAGGCTCGTGATCAAATCAAACCTGTGACTCGAGATCATATACGTGTTGAAGAGCGTTAAGGACATGTGAATAATTGTAGTTTGTGTGAATTAAAAAAAATCAAATAAAATACCATAAAGCTTAAAAACATAACAGGACTACGATTGTGCGTAAAGCCCAATCATACGATACTATGTATAGATGAAATCGAAATTTTTGTGGTGTTAAGAAATTTTGTATGGGGAGTGGTAGAAGGGGTGACAGCATTGAACTAATTTGTTTCACATCATGCTAGGGTAGCTATAAAAATGTTTTGTACCAAATTTAACCTTCAAAAATTGAGTAGGTACTGAGAAACTTAGTGCATTGAATTTAATGAAATTGTGCAATTTGTATGGGAGGTGGTAGAAGGAGTGGGGGTTTTTGGTGATTTTTTGAGAAACAACTATAATCATCATGCAATTGATATATTTTAAATTTCAGATCAGTAACATTCACACTTTGCAAGAAAATCGAATTCTTGTAAAGTCGTGTAACTGTGTCACATTGTATGGGGAGGGGGTAGAAGGAGTAAAGCTAATCGGTTAATTTTTTCCGATATTAATACTAATACTAATTGAAGATATAGTACAATATTTTAGCTCGATGGAAGTTACACGTACTGAGGAAATTAGTGTAAAGTGTTTCATGAAAAAGTGTAGTTTGTATGGGAGGTGGTGAAAGCAGTGGGGGAACTCAAATAATTTGTATTTCAGAAGACTGCATTTGTAATAGAAATAATATATTCCAAATTTCAAATTAATAGCTCTTATAGTTTCCAAGAAAATTTGATTAATATATATTTTTGGAAATGAGTCAGTTTGTATGGGAGGGAGTAGAAGGCGTGAGGGGAGTGAAATAAAACCAAAAGCAGATTACATCTCGGAGGACACCTAACAAACTGTGCAAGTTTCATTACAATCGGTTCAGCCGTTTGTGCGTGAAAAGCGACCGGACAGACAGACAGACAAAAAAAGGTGTTTTTGTGCTTAGTAATTGTTAAAATAAAGCAAAAAACTAACTTATAGCCATTTATAAGCAAATAACAGACAGACACTACAATTATATTACTATGTACAGATTATAAGTAAAACAAAAAATAAATAAGATGATAAGCTTTACTCCTTCTCCCCCCGCCCATACAAAATGATTTGTTCGAAAAGTATAAATGTTATTAATCTGAAACTTGGAATGTACTACTTTCATGGTAATCCAATCAACCGTATAAAAGTTGTTTGAGTTCTCCCCTTCCTTCCACCATCTCCCATACAAACTGCACTTTTTCATGAAATACTATAAACAAATTTACTCAGTACGTATAAAATTTATCGAGCTGAAGTTGTACACTAAATATTTATTTAGAATTATTAGTAAGACAAAAAAAAATTAAATTAGACGATTAGTTTCACTCCTTCCACTCCCTCCCATACAATCCGACACATTTTAACAACTTCACAAAAAATCGATTTTCCTGAAAAGTATGGATGCTACTGATCTGCAATTTAAAACATGTAAAAAAATGATGTTTTTAGTTATCTCTAAAAAGTCATTAAGAACTCGCCCCTCCTTCTACCACCTCCCATACGAACTGCACAATTTCACTAAATTCAATACACTCATTTTCTCAGTGCCTATTAAAATTTTTAATTGTAAATTTTCTATAAGACATTTTGGTGGCAACTTTAGCGTGATGTGAAAAAAGAAGTTCAATATCGTCACCCCCTTCACCACTTCCCCTAAAAAATTTCTTAAAATCAAAACATTTTTCTTTCATCTAGAGTATCGCACGATTGAGCTTTACGCTCAATCGTAGTCCTGTTATGTCTTTTATCTGGCTTGTACTTCTATTTTTCATTAAAAATGTTATCAGTTATATGTTTATAAAAGCGTTTAAAGACATTTCTGTCATATGTAATTACTAGTTTTCATGTGTTTAATACTCGTATATTTTCTAAAGGTACAATATATGTATGTATTAACAGATTTGTTAAATATTGTTTTACGTACAGTCTTTACTCACATTGTAATGTTGTATTGTATTTATAATACATACAAGGAGGTCTATAAATTTCTTGTAAACTTAATTTAAATTTAAGGTCAATTCAATGTGGTCTAAGAATAAAATATTCCGTGCAGTGATGAGTTGCGATTAATGTTTTAAGAAAAAACATAGCAGGACTACGTTTGGGCGTAAAGCCCAATCATGAGATACTCTAGATGAAAGAGAAATTTTTTGATGTTAAGAAGTTTTGTATTGGAAGTGGTAGAGGGAGTGACGACATTGAACAAATTTTTTCACATCATGCTAGAGTTGCTAGTAAAATGTTTTATACACAGTTTAGGATTCACAGATGTAATAGGTACTGAGAAAATTCGTGTATAAGATTTAGTGAAATTGTGCAGTTTGTAGGGAGAGGCGAGTTCTTAATGACTTTTTCCGAAATAATTATAAACATCCTGCTTTTGACATGTTTTAAATTGTAGATGAAAATAGACTTTTTGGAAAGTTGTTCAATTGTGCCGTATTGTATGGGAGGGAGTAGAAGGAGTGCAGTTAATCGTCTAATTTTTTTCGTTTCACTAACAATTTATACATACAAACACAATTGTAGTGTCTGTCTGTTATTTGCTTAGAAATGGCTATAAGTTAGTTTATTGCTTTATTATACTCAAGATGAAATCTGAGAGTATATTGCGTTTGCCTTACCGTTTGTAACGCTAAGAAATAATGCTCGCACAGAGTCTGTCCGTCTGTCCGTCTGTCTGTCCGTCTGTCTACAGCATAACTCTCGATAGCTTTGAGCTATCGTGCTGAAATTTGTTGTGTGTCATTTTTAGCAAAAAAGTAACTTTAAGCTCGTGAACGGGCTACATCCCCCCACTCCTTCTACCCCCTCCCATACAAATTTCACGAAATTCCGAAATTTTCAGAAATTGATTTTTCTTTGAAACTCTTTAAGCTATCGATTTGAAATTAGAATTAAAGTATTATGGTATAGATGTCATTAATATTACTGAATATTGATCCGATCCCGTCACTCCTTCTACCCCCTCCCATACAAATGCATAATTTTGAAAAATGCAGTTTTTCGATTTTCATTAAAACTAGCAAAGTTATAAAAACAGTATACAAATATTATTTTCCAGAATTAATTTTATTATAATTCCAATCAGCATTTAAAAAATTATCAACTTCACCTCACTCCTTCTACCCCCTCCCATACGAATTTCACGAAATTTTGAAATTTAAATTAAATTATTTTTCTTCGAAACTGTTAAAACTATCAACTTGATATTTTGCATAAAGTATAAAAATAGAAATATCAATAACGAGTAAAAAATTTGTTTTGATCCATGCACTCTCTACCCCCTCCCATACAAATGTATAATTGTTGTTAAGTGCATTATATCGATTTCCATTAAAACTAGAAAAAGTATAAACTTAAAATTTTGCCAGAATTTGTTTTTTAATAATTGCAATAAATGCAAAAAAAAATTATCAGCTCCTCTTCACTCCTTCTACCCCCTCCCATACAAATATCTGTATTATAAATTCAAGAAAAGCATTTCTCCTTCGAATATATTAGAACTATCGAATTTGAAATTGAATCAAAGAGTGGTGATAAGGATGATGATAAGCAGTTTCAAAATCATCTTAAACGCTCCGCTTCCTCTACCACCTCCCATACAAATGCCTCAATTTCAGGAGAACTATGTCCAATTGAAAATAATGAAAGCTACAAATCTTAAATTCAATACGAAATATTTTGCATACCACATTAGGTGTCATATCCAAAAATTACAAACCTTCCTCCTCTGCTTCTACCACCTCCCATATAAAAGTCACTATTAATTATTTAAAAGAATTGGAGGTGACATATTTTCCGGTAGATTGAACTCTTTCTCATTTCATCTAGAGTATTATATGATTGGGCTTTACGCCCAATCATAATTCTTTTATGTTTTTAACAATAACTAAGCATAAAAACACGTTTTTGAAATTGTTGTCTTTCTGTCTGTCCGGCCGTCTTTCACGCAAAAACGGCTGAACCGATTGTAATGAAACTTGCACAGTTTGTTAAGTGTGCTCCGAGATGTAATTGGCTTTTGGTTTTATTTAACTCCACTCACGCCTTCTGCCTCCTCCCATACAAAGTGACTCATTTTCAAAAATATATATTAATCAAATTTTCTTGGAAACTATAAGAGCTATTAATTTGAATCCCATACTCCTTTCACCACCTCCCATACAAACTACTCTTTTTCATGAAATATTATACACCGATTTTCTTAGTACGTGTAACTTTCATCGAGCTAAGTTGTTGTACCGAATCCTTAATTAGTATTATTATTACTATCGGGAAAAATTTGCCGATTAGCTTCACTCCCTTCACCCCCTTCCATACAATGTGACATAGTTCCACGACCTTACAAGAATTCGATTTTCTCGATAAGTGTGAATTTTACTGATCTGAAATTTAAAATATATCAATTGCATGATAATTATAGTTGTTTCTCAAAAAATCACTAAAAATCCCCTCTCCTTCCACCACCTCCCATATAAACTGCACTTTTTCATGAAATACTATGAACTAATTTTCTTAGTACGTATATGTATAACTTTCATCGAGCTAAAATTTCGTACCCAATCCTTAATTAGCATTATTATTAATAGTGGGAACAAAATTAAACGAGTAGCTTTACTCCTTCTACCCCCTCCCAAACAATGTGACAAATTTCCATGGTTTTAGAAAAATTCGATTTCCTTAAAAAGTGTGAATAATACAGATCTGAAATATGAAATGTATCAATTGATGATTATAGTTTTTTTTTCGATAAATCATCAAAACCCCCCACTGCTTCTACCACCTCCCACACAAATTGCGCAATTTCATTAAAATCAGTGCACTAAGTTTCTTAGTACCTACTAAATTTTTCAAGCTTAAATTTGGTACAAAACATTTTTATAGATACTATAGCATGATGTGAAACAAATTAGTTCAGTGCTGTCACCCCTTCCACCACTCCTCATACAAAATTTCTTAACATCACAAAAATTTCGATTTCATCTATAGTATCGTATGATTGGGCTTTACGCATAATCGTAGTCCTGTTATGTTTTTAAGCTTTATGTTATTTTATTTGGTTTTTTTTTTAATTAACACAAGCTACAATTATTCACATGTCTTTAATGCTCTTCAATACGTATATGTTTTCGTATCACGGGATTGATTTGATCACGAGTCTGTCCCATTCAAATGCGAGTATCATGGTTTCATTCTTAATGATTTGTGGTTCTGATTCCAACAAAATACAAAACATTGTGTTCATTGTGTTCAGATCGTCATAAAATAAATAAGGTCCAAATTTCAGATCATTTGCTTTTATACTTTTTCAGAATATCAGTTTAATGATAAATTGCGAAATTGTTTCATTTTGTATCGGAAGGGGAAAGGGGTGAGGGCTAATCGTCTAATTTTTTGTTTTCTTACTAGAAATTCTAAATCAATATTTAATGCACAATTTCAGCTCGATAAATTTTATACGTACTGAGTAAAATGGTTTAGAGTATTTCATGAAAAAGTGCAGTTTGTATGGGAACTGGTGGAAGGAGAGGGAGTCCTGGAATAATTTTCATACAGTATATTGAAACCGTCATAAAATTAATGTATTCCAAATTTCAGATCATTAGCTCTTTTACTTTTCCAGAAAATCCGTTTTAAATTGATTCATTTTGTATGGAAGGGGGGTAGAAGGGGTGGAGTGATTTGGCCCGGCCACGAACTTGTCCATCCTTTTTTGTCAAGAATGACGTGTACAAAATTTGACCTTTCTAGCTCAACACGTTCTCAAGTTAGTGAGAACACGGATGGACCGACGGACGTACATCCGGTTTTGAGATTTTTGAAAGATAATATGAAATTCTGTATCATTAATTTTTTCTCCGAGCCTTATTTTTTAGCGTTACAAACTTTGTGGCAAACTTATAATACTCTCAGATATCATCTAGAGTATTATAATTGAAAGAGTTATTTGACTCTAGTAAGCTAAGTTTTTACACTTCTTGTCAAATAAAAATTGTGTATATTACGATTATTTTTTAACTAAATATGTTACGAGCACAAATAAAGTAGGTACATACACATATCTGTTTTAGTTTCTTTTAGTAACCTTGACCGAATTCTTTTATAAATTAACAACAATAATTTGAGATAAACTTGAGTATATCGTACTGTAGCCTGAGGGATCTCGTAATTTTTAGCAGAACAATCGGTGGACCTACATATTCAGCCAGATTATGTTATATATAGTTATATGTACATAGATGTGTTTGTGAACGATTTGAATATATCGATGATGTGATATGTGAATACCCGTAGTAAGCAAGATTTGTAATGTTTTATTATTATTATTAATTTTAATTTAATCCCAACTCAAAATCGGTTGAAAATTATGCAAAATTGGAATGATAGTATCTCGCTCTCGAATTAAATGATTCAGTTTGTTATTTAGCCCTTGGCTCTTGTGTTTTATACAATTTTTTTTAATACGGACATAACAATTTTGTATATTAATACAAACACATCCTTAAAGTTAGTTTTTTTTGATCTGTTAATGCCAACACGTCAGTCAAGGTTTACATTTTTATAATGGTCAAGTTGACCAACAAGCAACGTTTAGAAATTTTTAAAAATTACTTCTGAGTTAGTAGTCGCAACTTTAAGAGCGTTTACTTCAATTTTCGGTCGTATAATCGACAGACACCAGACAGGCTGTGCGTGCTACAGTGGGAATCGGGAATCTCTCACTCCACGTTGTGGCGAATTTTGCGTAAAGTTATTGGCCTACACCCTTACAAGATCAAATACTGAAGCCTCTTGATCATTTAAAGCGCCGAAACGTCTGCGATTGAGCTCTGCAAAACTTATGTTATGTCTTTATAGAATAGTAAAATCAGTTCTGTATGCTATGCGATTTATGATTAATTGAAAGCAGTCAGCTTAAATGTTTATACTCTAGATGAAATCTGAGAGTATTATAAGTTTGCGAATGATACAGAATTTAATATTATAACTCAAAAATCTCAAAACCGGATGTCCGTCCGTCCGTTCGCTCTCTAGCTTGAGAACGCGTTGAGCTAGAAAGCTCAAATTTCGTACACATCGTTTTTGACAAAAAACTAAGGTCAAGTTCGTGAACGGACCAAATCGCTCCACCCCTTCTACCCCCTCCCATACAAAATGACACAATTGCGCAATTTGACAATAAACGGATTTGCTCGAAAAGTATAAAAGCGTGTCCTCCCCCTCCTTCTACCACCTCCCATACAAACTATACTTGTCATGAATTACTCTAAGCCAATTTACTCAGTGCGTATAATATTTAGCGAGCTGAAATTGTGCACCAAATATTTATTTCAAATTGTTAATAAGGCCAAAAAAAATTAGACGATTGGCTTCACCCCTTCTACCCCCTTCCATACAAAATGACACAATTTCGCAATTCGACAATAAATGGATTTACTCGAAAAGTATAAAAGCTATTAGTCTAAATTTCGGGATGTATTACTTCCATAATGATTTCAAACTACAGTAGAAGAATTATTTGAGTCCTCCCTCTCATTCCACCCTTAGCTTCACTGCTTCTACCCCCTCCCATACAATATGACACAGTTGTACAACTTCACAAAAAATCTATTTTCTTGAAAAGTATGAATGTTACTAGTCTAAAATTTAAGAGTTGTCAATTTTATGATATTCTTAGTTATTTCTGAAAAAAATCACTGAAATCCCCCCACTCTTTCTACCACCTCCCATACAAACTGCACATTTTCACTAAATCTGACACACTAATTTTCTCAGCTCCTATTCAATTTTCGGAGTAAGCATTTGGTATAAAACATTTTTATAGCTACTTTAGCATGATGGGGAAAAATTAGTTCAATGCTATAACCCCTTCTAACACTTCCCATACAAAATTTCTTGGGATCACAAAAAATTCTATTTCATAGAGAGTATCCTAAGATTGCGCTTTAAGCGCAATCGTAGCCCTGTTATGTTTGTAATTAATTTTAATGCCAATAGAAGAATCTTTAGAACTATTAGAGAAGAATACATCCGCAAACTTCTAACGCTATTTATTTTTATAGTACTGCCCTTAATAATGAAGACATAATTTTCGTTTTGATCTATTTTTTCAGAGCTTTATATACTTTTTTTGCATGAACAGAAATTAAGGGACATATATTAAAAAATTAAGAACTTTAGCTTCCGAAAAAAAGGAAAAGTCTGAATTAGAATGTTTTTGCATCGGAATATAAAATTTACTTACATACAAAAGTGAACTTTTGTAAAAACTAAAATGGGCTAGGTCAAGAATGAATTTTTAAACGCATACCACAAGAGAATATTAGAAATAAAAAACAAATAATGTAATAGCAGAAAAATAGTTAATACATAAAAATGCAATTAGTTGCATATTTTTTATAACCTTAAGGTATGCCACTGCCGATACAATGGTTAGGTAATTTTGAATTTATACAACCATTACCAAATTCACCACTTCCGATACAACCGCTGACAAAGTTCAAATACAATTTTAAACTTTCGTGAAAGATACCTTACGCCAGAGTTAAAAATAAAATGTAAAACATATTTTCGGGCCGAACTTTAAAATTAAAAAAAAAATTTCCATTAAAAAATAAAAAATGTAAATAAAATTTTGAAAATGTCTGAAAAACTTCGAAAAATAATGCTAGAGTAGCTCAAACTAAATTGTCATTTTTTCTTCTTGGCGTTTTCTAGTATCATCTATTTTTTATATTTGTATGTATTTTTGTATATCAAATAAACATACATATATTATTTCAATTCTACAGTCCGAAATGTTATATTTTTGTGCTTCATTGGTCTTTAAGCGCCTAAAAGTGAGCATGGCATATCATTCAAATCCATTTATATAAATCCAGACAAAGATTTAGTATAGTTTTTAATTCATCGAAAATAATATAAATTTAAAATTTTGTATGTTCCAGAAATTTCTTTGTTCATTGTATTTTTCTACAATAAATAATGAAAAAAATGTTAAGGAACCTGAAGGTCAGGAGGCCAAGGCCCGATTTGGGGTGTAGTGCCTTTGTAGAAGTAGATTGAGGTATATGCCCACGTAAGTAATGTGTGGGAGTTATACGTTGACCGGGACTTGAACATAAGACCTTCACATTGTAGACCAACACGCTACTCACTAGGCTACATCCAGGAATTTTTCATCGAGTACTAACAAAATATATTTTTTTTATTCTTTACAATGTTTTGATTTTAAATTTTAAACGAATAAGGCTATATTGTAATTTATTGCAACTGAAAAATATAATTGCAATGACTGATGTTGCCGAGGTAATGTAAATATGTGGTTTGGTTAAGTAAAATGATGTGAAAAACGAAATACGACACATATTTAAGACTTCTCTTTACTTTTTTTCCTTATCACGATACTTATCGCGTTTTTCAATATACACAAACCTGTACACAATAAAATTATAAATTAAACATAACAGGGCTACGATTGCGCGTAAAACGCAATCTTAAGATACTTTAGATGAAATAGAATTTTTTGTGATCCCAAGGAATTTTGTATGGGGAGTGTTAGAAGGGGTGATAGCATTGAACTAATTTTTTCCCCATCATGCTAAAGAGGCTATAAAAATGTTTCATACTAAATGCTTACTCCAAAAATTGAATAGGAGCTGAGAAAATTAGTGTGTTAGATTTAGTGAAAATGTGCAGTTTGTATGGGAGGTGGTAGAAACGGTGGGAGGATTTTAGTGATTTTTTCAGAAATAACTAAGAATATCATAAAATTGACATATCTTAAATTTTAGACTAGTGACATTCATACTTTTCAAGAAAATAGATTTTTTATGAAGTTGTACAACTGTGTCATATTGTATAGGAGGGGGTAGAAGCAGTGAAGGTAGTCAAATATTTTTTTCTGATCTTAGTGATAATGCTAAATAAGTATTTATTACAAAATGTGAGCTCGATAAACGTTATACGTTCTGAGAAAATCGGCTTTGAGCATTTCATGAAAAAGTGTACTTTGTATGGGAGGGGGTGGAAGGAGAGGGAGGACGCAAATAATTCTTATACTGTAGATTGAAATCATTATGGAAGTAAGGTATCCCGAAATTCAGACTAATAGCTTTTATACTTTTCGAGCAAATCCATTTATTGTCGAATTGCGAAATTGTGTCATTTTGTATGGGAGGGGGTAGAAGGGGTGAAGCTAATCGTCTAATTTTTTTTTGCCTTACTAATAATTTTAAATAAATATTTGACGTTCAATTTCAGCCCGCTTAATTTTATACGCACTGAGTAAATTGGCTTAGAGTAATTCATGACAAGTACAGTTTGTATGGGAGGTGGTAGAAGGAGAGGGGGGACATGCATAATTTTTATACGGTAGATTTATATTGCCATAAAAGTAATATATTCCAAATTTGAGGCCAATAGCTTTTATAGTTTTCGAGCAAATCCGTGTATTGTCAAATTGCGCAATTGTGTCATTTTATATGGGAGGGGGTAGAAGGGGTGGAGCGATTTGGCCCGTTCACGAACTTGACCTTACTTTTTTGTCAAAAACGATGTGTACAAAATTTGAACAATCTAGCTCAACGCGTTCTCAAGCTAGAGAGCGAACAGACGGACGGACAGACGGACAGACGGACGGACAGACGGACATCCGGTTTTGAGATTTTTGAGTGATAATATTAACTTCTGTATCATTCATTTTTTTCTCCGAGCCTTATTTCTTGGCGTTACAAACCTTAGAGCAAACTTATAATACTCTCAGATTCCATCTAGAGTATAAAAATATTAGTCTACAATATACATACATATGTTCATAAACTAATATTTTTAATTTATAAATCATGTATTAAATACAAAATAATATAAATTTCTTTTCTTGCAGCCATGTACAATTTTAGGTGGAACATTCTTAAATATTTACAAATGCACAATTATATCGATGTAGATAAGGAGAGACGAAAATCACGTAGTTTTTTTTTAAACGTGGCAAGTTATGCTTATTTGGATGGCATAGTATATGGGTTTGTGTTCCACAGTCCTTCGAGGATATTTTAAACTTCACTTTGTCACTTCAGTGTCCCAAATGTAGCCTGAATTTTTCGATCAAGTTTTGAGCTCACAAACCCCGTTTAGTAATCCAACATACTAATCCTCTTGAATGGCATGTGGCGAAACTTTACAAGTCCTAAATTGGAAAATAATATTATGAACAATGGATAATGTTACGGTGGATCAAATAAATGGTATAAGGAAGGAAAAATGTGATCAGTGCAATTGTGTGATATAAATTGCAATGATCTTAAGCATGCTCAACCTGTGGGATGGGGCAGTAGAACACACCCACTGGTAGTCCTGCTTGGCCTAAAAATGGCAATGTTACATTTACCGGATTATGTGGTTATCATGATCATAAAGTCTAAATGATACAAGAAACGAATGCAGAACCTCGGATATGGACGGATTCAATGGTAACGACTTTTGGCATTTGAAAACGGAATATGATTGGCGAAACAAGTCCTGGCTCAGTACATCGCCTTTTGGAAGAAAACTGTTCCTGTTCTATGTGCCTATAGGAGATCTTAACAGGAAATTGATTGAAAGCAATTAGTGTAGAAGATTAGAGAATGGCCTTGCATGTATTCTAGTGGATTTTATTATAGAGGTAAACGATTTTACTTTACTATTCTAATAATAAACTAATGGTTGATTGATTTGGGGAAAAAAGAACTTGTTATTCTGAAAATAGTTGGTTCACGTTTCTAAAAAGCCCAAAAAGGTACGTGAGCGCTAAGTGTACAATAACTTCCAAACTCTTGAATATATGTCAAAAGTTCATCTTAGGGTGGGTTATATTTAGATGGCGTATGATGTTCGACGGACTTTTGAAGGTGTAGGTGTGGCTAGAACCGAAAACTACAGATGTGAATATATCAACTACTATGGCTACAAAAAGAATGAAAAAAATCAACGTACATACGAGTATATACGAGTTTGTGGAACTAACTTCAAAAATAATTTAATTAGTTTTATCCATTGCGATCGAAATAGGAAGGCGGGGGAAGGTAAAAATGAAATGTCTGTCGATTTTCTTGTTCAAAGAGGGTAAGAGGGTATAAAAACGCTTTAAAACTAATATCTATCTTTTCACTACAAAGTTGAAACTTACAACAATAAGCTATAATAACATAATATATTGTATATTAGACAAATGAAAGATTTATGCATAACAGTAGTGCGTCGAAATAGGCGGGTTTTCAAAAATGAAGTCCGTTGTATCTCAAAATGGGATACAGATATTAAGTTGAGAATTGAGTTGGGAGCGAAAATATCGCAAATTTTGAATAATTATTTTCTGGCTCCGGTACAACCATAAAGCTCAAATTTCGCATACGTCCATATATTATAGATATATAAATCAGTAATATTAAAAACACGAGCCCCCGAGTGGCACAATGCCTTCAAGGACGTTCGAGAGATCCTTGAAGACTAGTCTCGTTCTGGACGACCTTCAACTTCTTCAATTGACGAAAACAATCAAAAAGCGAAGGAAATGGTGCTGGCAAATCGTCATACCAGTATTAAGGAGATAGCAGGAGAGCTAGACAACTCTTGCGAATCCGTTCATTTGACGTTGGTGGATACTTTGGCCATGAAACGCGTCCTTTTTCGACTTTTTCCAATACAGATGAATTTTCTTTAGAAAACATAAAAGAATTATGATTGGGCGTGAAGCCCAATCATATTATACTCTAGATGAAATGAGAAAGAGTTCAATGTACCGGAAAATATGTCACCTCCAATTCTTTTAAATAATTAATAGTGACTTTTGTATGGGAGGTGGTAGAAGGAGGGAAGGAAGGCTTGTAATTTTTGGATATGACACCTAATGTGGTATGCAAAATATTTCGTGCTGAATTTAAGGTTTGTAGCTTTCATTATTTTCAATTGGACATAGTTTTCCTGAATTTGAGGCATTTGTATGGGAGGTGGCAGAGGAAGTGGAGCGTTTAAGATAATTTTGAAACTGCTTATCATCATCCTTATCACCGCGCTTTGATTCAATTTCAAATTCGATAGTTCTAATATATTCGAAGGAGAAATGCTTTCTTTAATTTATAATACAGATATTTGTATGGGAGGGGGTAGAAGGAGTGAAGAGGAGCTGATAATTTTTTTAGCATTTATTGCAATTATTAAAAAACAAATTCTGGCAAAATTTTAAGTTTGTACTTTTTCTAGTTTTAATGGAAATCGATATAATGCACTTAACAAAAATTATACGTTTGTGTTGGAGGGGGTAGAAGGAGTGTACGGATCAAAACACATTTTTTTCTCGTTATTGATATATCAATTTTCATGCTTTATGCAAAATATCAAGTTGATAGCTTTAACAGTTTCGAAGAAAAATAATTTAATTAAAATTTAAAAATTTCGTGAAATTTGTATGGGAGGAGTGAGGTGAAGTTGATAATTTTTTCAATTCTGATTGAAATTATAATAAAATTAATTTTGGCAAAAATTCGTTTTTATAACTCTGCTAGTTTCAATGAAAATCGAAAAACTGCATTTTTCAAATTATGCATTTGTATGGGAGGGGGTAGAAGGAGTGACGGGATCGGATCACTATTCCGTCATATTAATGACATCTATATCATAATACTTTGACCCAAATTTCAAATCGATAGCTTAAATAGTTTCAAAGAAAAATCAATTTCTAAAAATTTCGGAATTTCGTGAAATTTGTATGGGAGGGGTAGAAGGAGTGGGGGGATGTGGCCCATTCACGAATTTAAAGTTTTTTTTTTTTGCTAAAAATGACACACAACAAATTTCAGCACGATGGCTCAAACCGTTCGAGAGTTATGCTGTAGACAGACGGACAGACGGACAGACGGACAGACAGCAACTCGGAATCGAAGTTTTTGAGCGACAACAAATATTTCTGTACCCTTGGCGGCTCTGTGCGAGCATTATTTCTTAGCGTTACAAACGGTAAGGCAAACACAATATACTCTCAGATTTCATCTAGAGTATAAAAAGTACCGTGAACAGGTCACTTTGGACATACTTGATCGTGCGAATTCTGATTCCACATTCATTGAGCGCCTCATAATTGATGAAACATGGGTCTATAAATTTGACATCCAAACCAATCAATAATAATCGGAATGGAAGAAACCGGCGAAACCGAAAAAACCTCGCCAAAGCCGCTCAAAAATCAAGATGATGCTTATTGTTCATTGTTTTTTTCGATATTCGAGGTTAGAATTCGTTCCGGAGAGACAGATGGTCAATAAGGAGTACTATTTAACCATATTGAAGCGTTTGTGTCGAAAGAGAATTCATGGATTTTACACGCTGAAAATGGGCCTAAATTCTGATATTAAGGTCAAAAAAGCAACAGATTCCATCACTCTACCACCTTATTCACCAGATTTGGCCCCGTGTGACTTTTTCCTATACCTGAAACTGAATCCGTGGAATCCGTTTTCAGTCGATCGAGGGCATACAACGAAAATCGCCGAAGGAAAATTGGTTCGAGGACTGGAAAAAACGTTGGCATATGAGTGTTGCACCTAATGGGGATTTCTTTGAAGGCAAAAAAATAAATATTGACAATTAATTAAATATTTTGCGTTCTTTTTTACAAAATTCCGGTACTTTATTGTCACAATGCATTCTTAAAGATATTCGGAACAAAGTTCTATCAACGATTTTGAAATTGAAAATTTTGCACAAAAACTTAAAAAAGAAGAAAAAAAACCGAAAAAAATATTAAATTCTTATTCGTCCAAAATTATACTAAAAACTCAACCTGACTTTAAACGCATCCTCAAGTTATCACAAGATCAAGGTCTAACTCGATTTATTGGTAGATATTTTAGTGATATTACTGAAAGAAAATATATTAAGAATAATTGAAGGTCTTATGTTACCTGTATGTTCACTATCAAGCGGTATTAAATCTGTACAAAGCAAAACACATTAAACTCAATGTAAAAACATAACAGAATTATGAAAATAAAAAATTCGTAGATAGAGGGTTGTGGGAAGGTCTAACAACCCTTCCACAATCATATAATACTCTAGATGAAATTGGAAATAGTTTATTGTACCGGAAATATGTCATCTTCAATTCTTTCTAAAAGTGAATTGTGACTTTTGTATGGGAGGTGGTAAAATCATAGGGAAAGGTTTGTAATTTTTGTATATAACACCGAACGTAGCATACAAAACGTTTCATTCTGAATTTAAAGTTTGTAGCTTTCATAATTTTCGAGGAAATCGAACAATTTTTGACTGAATTTATGCATTTGTATGGGAGGTGGCAGAGAAAGTGGGCGGTTTTGGATGATTTTGAATCTCCTTATCAACATTCTAATCACATTGCTTTGTTGGTCATATGTTCGAAGGAGAAATATTTTTCTTGAATTTTCAATACAAAAATTTTTATGGGAGATGGTAGGAGGAGTGAGTTCATATTTTTTTTAGCACTTATTGCAATTATTAAGGGACAAATTGTGGCAAAATTTTAAGCTTACACTTTTTCTAGTTTCAATGAAAATCGACTAAATGCATTTACCAAAATTGTGCATTTGTATGGGAGGGGGTAGAAGGAGTATTCGAATCAAAACCAAATTTTTTGGCATCAATGATACTTGTAATAGTATACTTTTCTCAAAATTTAAAGTTGATAGCCTTGACGATTTTGGAGAAAAATAATTTTGTTCAAATTCTGAAATTTCATGAAATTCGTATGGGAGGAGGTAGAAAGAGTGAGGTGAAGTTGACAAATTGGTTGCAATTGTAATAAAATTAATTTTGGCAAAAATTGGTCCTTTTAGCTTTGCTAGTTACGATGCAAACCGAATAAATGCATTTTTGAAAATGGTACATTTGTATGGAAGGGGGTAGAAGGAGTAAGGAGATCACATCAATATTTTTTGACAGTAATGATCTTTACATTATGATATTATTGCCTAATTTTCAAGTCAGTAGCTAAAACCGTTTCGGAGAAAAATAAATTTCTTTAAATTTCGAAATTTCATGAAATTTGTATGGAAGGGGGGAGAAGAAGTGGGGGGATGTGGCCCGTTCACGAACTTAAAGTTACTTTTTTGGTAAAAATGATATATGAAAAATTTCAGCACGATAGCTCAAAGCTTTCGTGAGTTATGTTGTAGACAGACGGTCACTCGGAATCGAGATTTTTGAGCGACAACAAACATTTCTGTACCCTTGGCGACTCTGTGCGAGCATTATTTCATAACAACACACAATATACTCTCAGATTTCATCTAGAGTATAATTAGAGGATATATAGCTATACGACGGACCAACTCTTTTGACAATTAGGGTACCACGCTTCCAAAAACTAAGTTTCGTTGTGACGTCTATTTGTATAACTGCGTCTCTGTGCCTGTGTGTCTTGATGATAACTCAAGCCTCTACAGAAAAGGTTGGGAGTGGTTGCAAAAGATGGAGTACATCGCAGGGCAGACCTGTATTACGCCAACTGGAAGCGGAATTTACTTAAATGTAATCAAAACAAAAAAAAAAAAAAATTTGTATGACAAAGCTTTAGAACAGTTAAAAATATTTTTTATTCTACTGTGTTTTTTCCATTTTGACTCATGGCTGTCGACTGGAATAACTTTCTGGTCAAATTCTTTCCCGATTCTCAGTAAAATTTTAATGTGTTCCAATAACAAAAACTTTTTCATATCCACTTCCTCCATATTAGCTATTTATTTTTGTTTCGACGATTGATAGATAAATCATAGTTGTTTTAGAGATCAAATGAATTATTTGAATCAAAAAACATAACAGGGCTACGATTGCGCAATCTTACGATAAAGCGCAATCTTACGATACTCTAGATGAAATAGAATTTTTTGTGATCCCAAGAAATTTTGTAGGGGAAGTGTTAGAAGGGGTGATAGCATTGAACTAATTTTTTCCCCATCATGCTAAAGTAGCTATAAAAATGTTTTATACAAAATGCTTACTCCAAAAATTGAATAGGAGCAGAGAAAATTAATGTGTTCGATTTAGTGAAAATGTGCAGTTTGTATGGGAGGTGGTAGAAAGAGTGGGGGGATTTTAATGATTTTTTCAGAAATAACTAAGAATATCATAAAATTGACATCTCTTAAATTTTAGATGAGCAACATTCATACTTTTCAAGAAAATAGATTTTTTGTGAAGTTGGGAAACTGTGTTACATTGTATGGGAGGGGGTAGAAGGGGTGAAGCTAATCAAATATTTTTTTCTGATCTTAGTGATAATACTAATTATGTATTTATTACAAAATATGAGCTCGATAAATATTATATGTTCTGAGAAAATTGTCTTAGAGCATTTCATGAAAAAGTGTAGTTTGTATGGGAGGGGGTGGAAGAAGAGGGAGGACGCAGATAATTTTTCTACTGTAGATTTATATCATTATTAAAGTAATATATCCCAAAATTCAGCCTAATAGCTTTTATACTTTTCGATTAAATCCATTTATTGTCAAATTGCGAAATTGGGTCATTTTGTATGGGAGGGGGTAGAAGGGGTTAAGCTAATCGTCTAATTTTGGTCTTACTAACAATTTTAAATAAATATATGGTGCACAATTTCAGCCCGCTAAATTTTATACACACTGAGTAAATTGGCTTATAGTAATTCATGACAAGTACAGTTTGTATGGGAGGTGGTAGAAGGAGGGAGAGGACACGCATAATTTTTATACGGTAGATTAATATTATCAGAAAAGTAATATATTCCAAATTTCAGGCCAATAGCTTTTATAGCTTTTCGAGCAAATCCGTTAATTGTCAAATTGCGCAATTGTGTCATTTTGTATGGGAGGGGGTAGAAGGGGTGGAGCGATTTGGTCCGTTCACGAACTTGACCTTACTTTTTTGTCAAAAACGACGTGTACAAAGTTTGAACTTTCTAGCTCAACGCGTTCTCAAGCTAGAGAGCGAACAGACGGACGGACGGACAGACGGATATCCGGTTTTGAGATTTCTGAGTGATAATATTAACTTCTGTATCATTCATTTTTTTCTCCAAGCCTTATTTCTTGGCGTTACAAACCTTAGAGCAAACTTACGGGGAACTGATATATCTCGACTGCCGGAGACTTATTTTCACTATCTATCGGTGTCTGAGAGGAGTTTCATTTGTAATGCGTTAAAAGGAATCGAGTCTAAGTTAAGAGTAATAGCTGGTTGATGTATATATACACATATCAGACATAAACATATAAAAACGCATTTTTTTTGGTAAAAGAAGTACTTTAAATTCCTAAGAATTAAAAGAAACGCAATAACTAACTTAATCAAGGTCAAATATTCTACGGAACGATAAAATATTGTTTTTACGAGCTTATTTTCAAACTTTGGGTGATCTTTATATGTAACTGCAAGTTTTATTTTTAATCCTTGTAAATACAAACTTTCAACGTATTAACTCGTGGTCTCTACTGCCCTGTCGTTTATGCACATGAGAAAAACAAACATTTATGTTTAATTTGAATGGGTTCGTGCCTTGTTGTTCAACATGAAACAAGCTATATATTTTATATTTTTACAAAAAATTTATGTCGAGGATATACGAATATTTGCACGGGAAAATCACAAAAACGAAACAAATAAAAATTTCTGTATCACCTTTTAGTTCCATAGTTTGTAATTTCTTTAGAGTCCACCAATCTTTCACTGTTCACTAAACTAACTTAAAGTTAAATTTACACTGGATAACTGCTTTTATTTTATTTTTATAAAATATATGAATAATGGTACTGAAACGAGTTGTAGCAAACGCGTGTAAGCTCTTCAAAAGTTCAAGCCGGAATACCTGCAGATTAATGCCTATAGGTCTAATATATTAAAAACTAGGCGACTGTTGTGCACTTTGCCATAGCCTTGCCTTAGTGTAGTATCTCGTTTCTGTTACCGTTGAATGAAATTAATCGTCAGTTTAATTTTTCGTTCGCTAATTTCAGCAGTATTCGCCTCTCACATTCTCGTACATACTCGTAAGTATAATATATAGTAATACAACGAATTGTATTTATTTATCTTAATACTTTACTTGTATAAAATTTAGTCGAATGTTTTTGCTTTATCTTAGAATACTAATTGAGAAAGATATTTACAATTAGAATATTAATAGTCAATTATAACGCAAGCCCATGCTGCACTTTTTTATGCAGAATTTGAAAATTCAAATCGCTTTATAACTTTGTTATTTAAACTCATAATGTATCACTATTATAGATAACGAAATATTGACTTAAATAATGAGTTTTCACACTTTACAATGGGAAATTCGCACAAATTAATTTCACGCACTCAAGAAAAGAGTACTCGCATAGTGTCGTTGAGAGCCAAAACTAGTTCTTTTTCGTTGATGTATCGAGGCAATGATATTGTGTTGCAGCATAATTTGAAAAATGTGTGTGTTTATACTCTAGATGAAATCTGAGAGTATATTGTGTTTGCCTTACCGTTTGTAACGCTAAGAAATAACGCTCGCACAGAGCCGCCAAGGGTACAGAAATATTTGTTGTCGCTCAAAAACCTCGATTCCGAGTGACCGTCTGTCCGTCTGTCTGTCTGTCTGTCTGTCCGTCTGTCCGTCTGTCCGTCTGTCCGTCTGTGCGTCTGTCTACAGCATGACTCTCGAACACTTTGAGCTATCGTACTAAAATTTGTTGTGTGTCATTTTTAACAAAAAAGTAACTTTAAGTTCGTGAACGGGCCACATCCCCCCACTCCTTCTACCCCCTCCCATACAAATTTCACGAAATTCCGAAATTTTCAGAAATTGATTTTTCTTTGAAACCATTTAAGCTATCAACTTGAAATTTGGGCTAAAGTATTATGATATAGACGTCATTAATATAACTGAATATTGATCCGATCCCTTTACTCCTCCTACCCCCTCCCATACAAATGGACAATTTTGAAAAAAACATATTTTCGATTTTCATTGAAACTAGTAAAGCTGAAAAAACGAAATTTTCTCAGAATTAATTTTGCTATAATTCCAGTTTATTTTAAAAATAATTATCAACTTCACCTCACTCCTTCTACCCCCTCCCATACAAATTTCACGAAATTTTGAAATTTAAATTAAATTATTTTTCTTCAAAATCGTTAAAGCTATCAACTTCATATTTTGTATAAAGTATACAAATATAAATATTAGTAATACGAAAAAAATTTGTTTTGATCCGTACACTCCTTCTACCCCCTCCCATACAAACGTATATTTTTTGTTAATGCATTTTATCGATTTCCATTCAAACTAGAAAAAGTACAAACTTCAAATTTTGCCAGAATTTGTTTCTTAATAATTGAAATCAGTTTTAAAAAAAATTATCAGCTCCGCTTCACTCCTTCTACCACCTCCCGTACAAATATCTGTATTATAAATTCAAGAAAAGCATTTCTCCTTCAAGTATATGAGAGCTATCGACTTTGAAATCGAATCAAAGCATGGTGATAAGGGTGATGATAAGCAGTTTGAAAATCATCTACAACGTTCCACTTCCGCTGCCACCTCCCATACAAATGCCCCAATTTCGGGAAGACTATGACCAATTTCTTTAAAAATAATGAAAACTAAAAACTTTAAATTCAGCAAAAAACATTATGCATGCCATGTTCGGTGTCATATATGAAAAACACAAACCTCCCCCTCTACTTCTACCACCTCCTATGCAAAAGTCCCTATTCACTATTCGAAAGAATTTGAGATGATATATTTTCCGGGATATTAAAGTCATTTCCATCTCATCTAGAGTATCATATGATTGGGCTTTAAGCCCAATCATAATTCTGTTATGTTTTGATATTGCAAAATATAATATTACTTTTTTTGCAGACGAAAACAAAGGAAGTACCATAATGACAAGATACAAAAAATGGACGACGACATGAGAAAAAATAATACGCGGGACGCATACGCCATAGTAAAAGACTTGAAAAAGGGATATAAACCAAAAACCAGTCTCTGCAAAGACGCAGAGGGCAATATCATCAGCGACACAGAAGAAATCAAAAGGAGATGGGCTTCATACTTCGAACATCTTTTGAATCCCATCCCAGTAGCACCGATAACGACAGACAACATTTCAATTCAAGCCTCAACTGACGAAGATGAACCATCATCGACACCACCCACGCTTCCTGAAATCAAAGCAGCCCTATGTGACCAAAAACGAAACAAAGCGCCGGGAATTGACGAAATACCAGTTGAACTTCTGAAAAACGGTGGAAACTGTGTCGCTGAAATACTGCACAGCATGATATGCAAAATTTGGACAGAGGAAATCATACCCGACGACTGGCGAAAAAGCATTATATGTCCAATTTACAAGAAAGGAGACAAACTCTGCTGTGAGAACTACAGAGGTATATCATTGTTGTGTACGTCCTATAAAATACTGACAAAAATAATTGAACGTCGTCTTAAGCCCTATACTAATCAAATAATTGGCGAATACCAAGGCGGATTCAGAACCGGACGATCTACAACAGACCAGATATTCTCGCTGAAACAGGTGCTTGAGAAATGCTGGGAATATAACACAGACGTGCACCAAATATTCGTAGATTTTAAACAAGCATACGACAGTATCGACAGGAGCGTACTGTACCAAATCATGCTTGACTTTGGAATTCCTCCAAAACTAGTCCGACTAACAAGACTCACAATGACGAACACTGAATCCCAAGTGAGAATACAAACCGATTCCACAACCAGCTTTCGAACGGAATGTGGTTTAAAGCAGGGAGATGGTCTAGCTCCTATGCTTTTCAACTTGGCACTAGAGTATGTCGTCCGAAAAATCCCAGTCGACACCAACGGGACACTACTATTCAAGTCCACCCAACTAGTAGCATACGCTGACGACATTAACATTCTAGCAAGATCCTTCCCTAGTGCTAAGGAGGTATTTGTCAATCTTGACTCCGCCGCAAAAGAAGTCGGGTTGCGCATTAATGAAAGCAAAACAAAAGTAATGACGCAAGCAAGAAGGAGAACGCCAATCAGACAAAACATAACAATTGCGGAATATAATTTGGAGAGTGTGGACAACTTCATATATCTTGGGGCTAATCTAGCAAAGGACGGTAATGAAACAGACGAAATCAAACGACGGATAATACTAGCAAATAAGACGTATTATTCGGTACTTCCAATAATGAAATCCAAGAAAGTGCACAGGAACAATAAGCTGCGGATTTATAAAACTATTATACGACCTGTGCTCTGTTATGGCAGCGAGACGTGGACATTAACGCGAACTTCCGAAAAAGCAGTTAACGCATTCGAAAGAAAGGTCCTCCGAAGAATTTTGGGACCTGTGAAGGAAGGAACGGAATGGCGAATAAGATACAACCATGAGTTGTATCAACTCTACGACGAGCCAGAAGCTTCAACGTTCATCAAGCTACGTAAACTGCAGTGGGCTGGCCATGTAGAGCGAATGGAAGACAGAAGAATCCCCAAACGTGCTCTTAAAGGCAAAGCGAGTGGTAACCGGCCAGTAGGCAAACCACGCAAGCGATGGGAAGACTCGGTTGATGAAGACAGCAAAGCCATTCTAAAAATTAGCAGCTGGAGGACGCGGTCTTTGGATCGAGACGATTGGCGGCGACGACTTCAGGAGGCCAGGGCCCGATTTGGGCTGTCGCGCCATTTATGATGATGATGACTTACGTAATTTATTGTGGTACCAAAGGCACCATTTCAGACATGGTTGTTTGATAATTATCTCAAGAACCATGAAAATTGAAAAAGATCTGCTTTTGATTTTCAAATAAACTAAATATACTAAACTATACATATATTCCTAGTGGCTGGCGTGTTGGTCTGCACGCGACACATATATAGTTCTAGTACATAATAGCAGTACCTATTAGTAAACCTGCGCGGAGTCGCGCAGAGTTAGAGGCACTCAATGCAACAAGAAGACGCTCTAGTAGAGCCCGATCAAAATGTTAAATCAAAATCAAATCCTTTCGGATTCACCATTATGCGAAGGTCCGATGTGGTGTGAACTAGTTTTGCTCCGGAAAATTCATGAGGTCAAGATATTAATTTTACTTTATTATTCTAATAAAGGGGGGGGAGGTATGTGGGGGGAAGCGCCTTTACGGAGCCACTGCATTGACTCCTGGTTTGATTCAGGCTCATAATAATGAACCCAAGAACAAGTTTCTCCACTTTTTCTACAATTTATATAAAATAAATCATCATTTTTCCAGGGCATAAACATAAACAGATAACATTTCTTCTAATATGATTTGTGATATTACTTTATTATTTTAATAATAAAGTATTGTGATCGACTTGGGAAAAAAAAAAATTTGCTACCCTGAAATTTTTTTTTTTCGCGTTTCATGACTAAAATAGCCGAAAAAAGCAAAAAAAAATCCGTCTGTCTGTACGCCGTCCGCCGTCCGCCGTACGCCGTCCGCCGTACGCCGACGTGTACGCTCAGCGCATATTAACTCCCAAACCCTTCAAGATAGAAAGTTCATTTTTGGAGGGATTGTAGGTAGTTGCGGATCTCAGGCGGGTACCCATTTTGGGGGGTGTACGAGTAGTGGGTATAGGGGGCTTCTGGCTTTCTCCTTAGCGACACTAGCGCCACGAGCGGAGGTGGCTAATAGCAATACTAATTAGTGGGGTGGCCGATAGCAATACTAATTAGTGGGGATCCAAACCGGTAGTTGGACTTCGAGAAGGCTTTCGCTGTTTCTTTAGAGATGGCAGTAGCAGTACCCCTAACTGACTCTTTTTTTGAAATGTCAAGATTGATAAGAGTTTTATAAATTATGCCCCTAACTGACTCTTTTTTGAAATGCCAAGATTGATAAGAGTTTTATAAATTATGCCCCTAACTGACTCTTTTTTGAAATGTCAAGATTTATAAGAGTTTTATAAATTATGCCCCTAACTGACTCTTTTTTGAAATGCCAAGATTGATAAGAGTTTTGTAAATTATGCCCCTAACTGACTCTTTTTTTGAAATGCCAAGATTGATAAGAGTTGTACGAATTATGATTCATATATGATGAAATTGATATTTACATTGATAGGAATGAACACGTGGGTTATATTTGTAGTTGGACTTTAAGAATGCTTTCGTTGTTTATATTGTGAAATAGGTTTTGATCAGCTTGTTTAGTTTTATGAATTAGGTGTCATATACATATGATGAAAATTGATAGATTGTGTGTATGGAGATTGTTATTGTTATTAATAACGTGATATTATTTTATGACGTCATCATCGAGTAGGAATAATTCTTTCGAATTGTTTATGGTTTAGAGTATTCATATGATAGGTTGTTTACATTTTTTTTTGTGTATGGAATTTTTTGGTTTACGAGTGAGATTGATATGAAAATTTCACCTCAATTCGCTAACATATATGATCATTTTTTTTGATAAACGAGTTCAAGCTCTTGCACATTACCTGCTTAGATACACCTTGGTACCCCTTTACCTGTCGATATTAATTTTAGAGTAGATTATTGGTTGTAAGAGATTATTGGTTATTGGTGAGTATACATATTGGTTAATGGAAGAGAGAGAGAGAGAGAGAGAGATGATGTATTGATATTGATCCAGATAGGATGCTGGATAGGGGGATGTTGTATTAGTACAGATGGGGTATAGATTGTGGTGTATGTGTATATATATGTGTGTGTGTGTGTGTGTATGTGTGGAGATTGTTATTGTTATTAATAGCGTGGTATTATTTCATGACGTCATCATCAATTGGGGTTGCCATAATGTCAAAAAAAATAAAAAAAAAAAATAAAAAAAAAAAAAAAATAAAAAAAAAAATAAAAAAAAAAATATAAAAAAAAAATAAAAAAAAATAAAAATAAAAAATAAAAAAAAAATAAAAAAAAATTTAAAAAAAAATAAAAAAAATTATAAATTACATTATTTTGCTTTTCTTTTTATTATTCCACTTTTACTTAATATTATTCCACTGCTTCTTCACTTACGAACAGGAATAAACACGATCGTTTGTTATTGCAATTAGTTTTTTCTTGTGTGGTCAGCATATTTCCGATTGTATGGAAAAAGATCCATTCTGCTTGTTTGTGTGTGGTCAGCATATTTTCGATGATGAAATTGATATTTACATTATCAGGAATAAACACGTTCGTTATCAATTGAAATTTAAGTTTGGTGGTTTTAGGTTTCATATAGGCTAAAGTTAGCGATTGAATTCTGTGTGAGTAAAAGTAGATAAGGGTTTTTTTTTTATTTTTTGTTATTATTATAGGTTGTTTATGAATAATTGTTTATAGTTTTGCGGTTCTTTGTTCTTATGGAAAAAAAGATCCATTCTGCTTGGATATACGTTGGTCAGCATATTTTCGATGATGAAATTCATATTTACATTAACAGGAATAAACACGTTCGTTCGTTCGGCTGTTTATGAATAATTGTTTATAGTTTTGTGGTTTTAGGTTTCATATATGCTAAAGTTGAAAAATTCCGAAGAAGGGCGACCTTCGGGATTGTGGCAATTGGCGTGGTATATGTCTACTTACTGCCGTATCAAAAATTATGGCTAAGGTAATTCTCAATAGGATTAGTGATGTCGTCGAGAGCACCCTCGAAGTTTATCAGGCTGGATTCCGTAAAGGGTCGTCTTGTACCGACCACACAAATACCCTACGGATAATATTAGAGCAATCAGCCGAAATGGGTTCGCCACTACATCTCATGTTTGTGGACTTCGAGAAGGCTTTCGACAGCGTTAAGCGAGATTACATATGGAATGCTTTGCGTAGGAGAGGTATTCCAGATAAGGTCATAGCTATGATTAAAGAATCCTACGAAGATGCAAGGTGTCGTGTCTTGCATAGAGGAGAGCTGTCCGAGAGCTTTCCTGTGCGAACAGGTGTCAGACAAGGCTGCATATTATCACCAGCCCTGTTTCTGGTGGTAATAAATGACATCTTAAAAGCTGCACTGGAAGGTGGGGAAGGTAAAGGTCTTCAATGGAGACTATTTAACATCTTAAGTCACCTTGATTATGCTGATGACGTGTGTTTGCTTGCACATACCCGTTCGGACTTAGAGTCAAATGTTTGCTCGTTGCATTCTAAATGCAAAGAGGCGGGACTGAAAATAAATGTGCGTAAAACCAAGTACATGCACATGGGTTCGAACGCAAGCACACCGATTGTTCTTAATGGACAGGATGTGGAAGAGGTGCAAGATTTTTGCTATCTCGGAAGCATTGTCAGCATGGACGGCGGAGCCGAAAAGGATGTTGAGGCTCGGCTAAATAAAGCCCGTCAGGCCTTCGGTATCCTTTCCCCTTTCTGGAGGTTAAGAGAGATCTCCCTTCGCACGAAGCTGCGAGTTTTTGACGCATGCGTCAAATCCGTGTTGTTATATGGTTGTACTACGTGGAAAGTGACCGTTCGACTTACCAAGAAACTACAGACTTTCGTAAACCAATGCCTCCGGCGCATTTTAGGAATATTCTGGCCAGAAGTAATCTCCAACGACGAACTTTGGAGTACAACTCGCCAGACTAAAATAGGTATTGAGATTCAACGGCGAAAGTGGCAGTGGATCGGTCATACTTTGAGGAAACCAGAGCAAAACATCGCAAAACAGGCTCTGGATTATAACCCTCAAGGAAGACGTCGGGTTGGTCGACCATGTAACACATGGAAGCGAGCAGTTGAGCAGGAGGCCAGAGGAATAAACAAGTCCTGGCAACAGCTTAAAGCCGATGCTCAGGACCGCGCCTTGTGGAAGAGAGTTGTTTCTGTCCTATGCCCCTATAGGGGGTCTTAACAGGAATTTGATTGATATGCTAAAGTTAGCGATTGAATTCTGTGTGAGTAAAAGTAGATAAGAAATTTGTGTTATGATAGGTTGTTTATAAATAATTGTTTATAGTTTTGCGGTTCTTTGTTCTTATGGAAAAAGATCCATTCTGCTTGTATGTGTGTGGTCAGCATATTTCCGTATAAATAAGATTTTATTGTGAAATAATTGTAGATAAGAGTTTTAGTCGATGAGGTTCGGTTATAGTTTGTCTTAGAAATTCGTCAAGTGAAGTTAATCAAGTCAAGAAATATAATTCAACAAACAACCATTAGGTAAGCATATATTATATAAACGAATATGCAAATAATAATAAAAAAAAATTTATAGAAAGCAACAGTATTTATACACGAAAAACCATCTGCTCCATAATCATTATGGCAACTTACGTTATCGATATGCAAGGATTTAGAGGATACAACAATACCTTCATCATTAAAGAATTAGCTATCGTAAATGTGTATGGGAATTATAATCGACATTTTGTACTCAAACCTCCCTTCAGTTTTGCAAAACTCTCAAGAAAGCTACAATGTCAAGCGCATTGGTTATACGAAAATCATCACGGATTGAAATGGGAAGATGGATCTACAACGTTCCGGAAACTGAAAGAGTATTTACTCCTAAACATGAAAAGTGGTTCAATATACGTTAAAGGATTAGAGAAGAAAAACTGGCTTGTTGATTTGTTGGGGAATACAACCATGATATTCAATTTGGAGGAATATTACGACTGTCCCAATCTGAAAACACTGAAAAAGCAGTATCCTGGAATAGAAAAGAGCATTTTACATAGTCGTGCTCATCAAAATGCACTACTTCTGAAACATTATATTTTAAAAAACAATAAAAACCTAATTGAATAAAACTAAAAAAAATAAAAAAAACAGATTTTTATTATTGTAGTAGATGATGATGATGATGATCCGAGGATCATTCTTGAAAGCAGTAATAAAAGCTGTATAAAAAAATAAAAAAAAAATAAAAAATAAAATAAAAAAAAAAATTAAAAAAAAATTTAAAAAAAAAAATCATAAATTTACAGATTAGCATGACAATATTCCTATGCCTAATACTGATAAACCCGATTAATGGGCTATTTAACGTACACGAACTGACAGGATTTACAGAAATACAACTTAACAAAGTAGAAATAGTGACCAAAGCAAATATTATCATCCACATAATTGACATAAAAGAAATTTTAGACGTAATAAACGAATTTTCAACCAATACAGTTAATTTTAACGGAGAACAGAAGAACTTACTTATTACAGAACTAAAACAATTGACAAACAAATTGTAAACTGATAAGAAATAATAATAATACGGAAATCATTTGATTTATTTCAACGGCTTTCTAATAGGTTTAAGCTCTCATTCACTTTTTTCCAGTACTGTTTTTCAGGATTTTTTTTTATTTTTTAGTTCATTGTAAGTCAACACCTGTCTTTTGCCAGTATGAAAAATAATTATATTTAACCATATCAACTACAACAACAACAACTACAACACTAGAAAATACAAACAACCATACAACCACCTGCTACCAACTCGTAACCATATGATACCAACTTACCTTATTAAATTTTACTATAAGTTAAGAAATAAAAGAGTCTTGTGTGTTGTTATACTTGTATACCAAATTCTGGTTAATATGCATATTTCAAGAAAAAAAACAAACTGAATAATGGTTTTAAGCATATTTATTATCAAGATATTTTTTTAAGTAAATAAACATAAGAAAATTACGATATGTATCGGTTATATTATATAGAATAGCTATTTTCTTTAACACTGAAACAGTTTTCAGAGAGTTTCAGCATTAACTCTACCGATTTTTAATTGCTTATATTTTTTACGTATCGAGTTAGTAGACTTTATAACTTGTCTAAGAATATCTTTATCGGTCGACTTCTGCATTTTTCCTTCTTACACAACAACAACAGATTAACAGATATCGTACAGCTTTAATACTGCTTCTGTACTGAGGTGTACTGCTTTGATACTGCTTTGTACAGCTTTAATACTGCTTTAATACTGCTTCTGTACTGCTTTGTACAGCTTTGATACTGCTTTGTACAGCTTTAATACTGCTTTAATACTGCTTCTGTACTGCTTTGTACAGCTTTAATACTGCTTTGTACAGCTTTAATACTGCTTTGATACTGCTTTGTACAGCTTTAATACTGCTTTAATACTGCTTCTGTACTGAGGTGTACAGCTTTAATACTGCTTTGGACAGCTTTAATACTGCTTCTGTACTGAGATGTACTGCTTTATACAGCTTTATTACTGCTTTCAGGTTTTTAAAATATAGTTTTTCAAACTTTTTTCTCATATTACTGGATCAAAGTCTTCATATTGATTATATATAGTTGTATTTATTTGATATTGGAATCAAGATAGGAAATAACTTCTCTTGGATGCTGAAAGTGAACAGAATTCAAAGCATATATACAGTATTCATATAAATCTAGAAACATGACTGCTGAGTGTTGAAGGGAAAAGTATAGATTTTTTTTTTTTGATTTTTTTTGTTATTCGAGCCTCAATGTGATTACAACCAACTATACAGCTATACAACCACACAGCTGTACAACCAACTATACAACCACACAGCTGTACAACCAACTATACAACCACACAGCTGTACAACCAACTATACAACCACACAGCTGTACAACCAACTATACAACCACACAGCTGTACAACCAACTATACAACCACACAGCTGTACAACCAACTATACAGCTGTACAACCAACTATACAACCTCACAGCTGTACAACCAACTATACAACCACACAGCTGTACAACCAACTATACAACCACACAGCTGTACAACCAACTATACAACCACACAGCTGTACAACCAACTATACAACTATACAGCTATACAACCACACAGCTGTACAATCAACTATACAACCACACAGCTGTACAACCAACTATACAACCACACAGCTGTACAACCAACTATACAACCACACAGCTGTACAACCAACTATACAACCACACAGCTGTACAACCAACTATACAACCACACAGCTGTACAACCAACTATACAACCACACAGCTGTACAACCAACTATACAACCACACAGCTGTACAACCAACTATACAACCACACAGCTGTACAACCAACTATACAACCACACAGCTGTACAACCAACTATACAACCACACAGCTGTACAACCAACTATACAACCACACAGCTGTACAACCAACTATACAGCTGTACAACCAACTATACAACCTCACAGCTGTACAACCAACTATACAACCACACAGCTGTACAACCAACTATACAACCACACAGCTGTACAACCAACTATACAACCACACAGCTGTACAACCAACTATACAACTGTACAGCTATACAACCACACAGCTGTACAACCAACTATACAACCACACAGCTGTACAACCAACTATACAACCACACAGCTGTACAACCAACTATACAACCACACAGCTGTACAACCAACTATACAACCACACAGCTGTACAACCAACTATACAACCACACAGCTGTACAACCAACTATACAACCACACAGCTGTACAACCAACTATACAACCACACAGCTGTACAACCAACTATACAACCTCACAGCTGTACTTGGTTGATTGTAATCACATTGAGGCTCGAATAACAAAAAAAAATCAAAAAAAAAAAATCTATACTTTTCCCTTCAACACTCAGCAGTCATGTTTCTAGATTTATATGAATACTGTATATATGCTTTGAATTCTGTTCACTTTCAGCATCCAAGAGAAGTTATTTCCTATCTTGATTCCAATATCAAATAAATACAACTATATATAATCAATATGAAGACTTTGATCCAGTAATATGAGAAAAAAGTTTGAAAAACTATATTTTAAAAACCTGAAAGCAGTAATAAAGCTGTATAAAGCAGTACATCTCAGTACAGAAGCAGTATTAAAGCTGTCCAAAGCAGTATTAAAGCTGTACACCTCAGTACAGAAGCAGTATTAAAGCAGTATTAAAGCTGTACAAAGCAGTATCAAAGCAGTATTAAAGCTGTACAAAGCAGTATTAAAGCTGTACAAAGCAGTACAGAAGCAGTATTAAAGCAGTATTAAAGCTGTACAAAGCAGTATCAAAGCTGTACAAAGCAGTACAGAAGCAGTATTAAAGCAGTATTAAAGCTGTACAAAGCAGTACACCTCAGTACAGAAGCAGTATTAAAGCTGTACGATATCTGTTAATCTGTTGTTGTTGTGTAAGAAGGAAAAATGCAGAAGTCGACCGATAAAGATATTCTTAGACAAGTTATAAAGTCTACTAACTCGATACGTAAAAAATATAAGCAATTAAAAATCGGTAGAGTTAATGCTGAAACTCTCTGAAAACTGTTTCAGTGTTAAAGAAAATAGCTATTCTATATAATATAACCGATACATATCGTAATTTTCTTATGTTTATTTACTTAAAAAAATATCTTGATAATAAATATGCTTAAAACCATTATTCAGTTTGTTTTTTTTCTTGAAATATGCATATTAACCAGAATTTGGTATACAAGTATAACAACACACAAGACTCTTTTATTTCTTAACTTATAGTAAAATTTAATAAGGTAAGTTGGTATCATATGGTTACGAGTTGGTAGCAGGTGGTTGTATGGTTGTTTGTATTTTCTAGTGTTGTAGTTGTTGTTGTTGTAGTTGATATGGTTGAATATAATTATTTTTCATACTGGCAAAAGACAGGTGTTGACTTACAATGAACTAAAAAATAAAAAAAAATCCTGAAAAACAGTACTGGAAAAAAGTGAATGAGAGCTTAAACCTATTAGAAAGCCGTTGAAATAAATCAAATGATTTCCGTATTATTATTATTTCTTATCAGTTTACAATTTGTTTGTCAATTGTTTTAGTTCTGTAATAAGTAAGTTCTTCTGTTCTCCGTTAAAATTAACTGTATTGGTTGAAAATTCGTTTATTACGTCTAAAATTTCTTTTATGTCAATTATGTGGATGATAATATTTGCTTTGGTCACTATTTCTACTTTGTTAAGTTGTATTTCTGTAAATCCTGTCAGTTCGTGTACGTTAAATAGCCCATTAATCGGGTTTATCAGTATTAGGCATAGGAATATTGTCATGCTAATCTGTAAATTTATGATTTTTTTTTTTAAATTTTTTTTTAATTTTTTTTTTATTTTATTTTTTATTTTTTTTTTATTTTTTTATACAGCTTTTATTACTGCTTTCAAGAATGATCCTCGGATCATCATCATCATCATCTACTACAATAATAAAAATCTGTTTTTTTTATTTTTTTTAGTTTTATTCAATTAGGTTTTTATTGTTTTTTAAAATATAATGTTTCAGAAGTAGTGCATTTTGATGAGCACGACTATGTAAAATGCTCTTTTCTATTCCAGGATACTGCTTTTTCAGTGTTTTCAGATTGGGACAGTCGTAATATTCCTCCAAATTGAATATCATGGTTGTATTCCCCAACAAATCAACAAGCCAGTTTTTCTTCTCTAATCCTTTAACGTATATTGAACCACTTTTCATGTTTAGGAGTAAATACTCTTTCAGTTTCCGGAACGTTGTAGATCCATCTTCCCATTTCAATCCGTGATGATTTTCGTATAACCAATGCGCTTGACATTGTAGCTTTCTTGAGAGTTTTGCAAAACTGAAGGGAGGTTTGAGTACAAAATGTCGATTATAATTCCCATACACATTTACGATAGCTAATTCTTTAATGATGAAGGTATTGTTGTATCCTCTAAATCCTTGCATATCGATAACGTAAGTTGCCATAATGATTATGGAGCAGATGGTTTTTCGTGTATAAATACTGTTGCTTTCTATAAATTTTTTTTTATTATTATTTGCATATTCGTTTATATAATATATGCTTACCTAATGGTTGTTTGTTGAATTATATTTCTTGACTTGATTAACTTCACTTGACGAATTTCTAAGACAAACTATAACCGAACCTCATCGACTAAAACTCTTATCTACAATTATTTCACAATAAAATCTTATTTATACGGAAATATGCTGACCACACACATACAAGCAGAATGGATCTTTTTCCATAAGAACAAAGAACCGCAAAACTATAAACAATTATTTATAAACAACCTATCATAACACAAATTTCTTATCTACTTTTACTCACACAGAATTCAATCGCTAACTTTAGCATATATGAAACCTAAAACCACAAAACTATAAACAATTATTCATAAACAGCCGAACGAACGAACGTGTTTATTCCTGTTAATGTAAATATGAATTTCATCATCGAAAATATGCTGACCAACGTATATCCAAGCAGAATGGATCTTTTTTTCCATAAGAACAAAGAACCGCAAAACTATAAACAATTATTCATAAACAACCTATAATAATAACAAAAAATAAAAAAAAACCCTTATCTACTTTTACTCACACAGAATTCAATCGCTAACTTTAGCCTATATGAAACCTAAAACCACCAAACTTAAATTTCAATTGATAACGAACGTGTTTATTCCTGATAATGTAAATATCAATTTCATCATCGAAAATATGCTGACCACACACAAACAAGCAGAATGGATCTTTTTCCATACAATCGGAAATATGCTGACCACACAAGAAAAAACTAATTGCAATAACAAACGATCGTGTTTATTCCTGTTCGTAAGTGAAGAAGCAGTGGAATAATATTAAGTAAAAGTGGAATAATAAAAAGAAAAGCAAAATAATGTAATTTATAATTTTTTATTAGAAATATATATTTTTATAATAATTTTTTTTTTATTTTTTTTTAAATTTTTTTTTATTTTTTTTTTATTTTTTATTTTTATTTTTTTTTATTTTTTTTTTATATTTTTTTTTTTATTTTTTTTTTTTTTTATTTTTTTTTTTTATTTTTTTTGACATTATGGCAACCCCAATTGATGATGACGTCATGAAATAATACCACGCTATTAATAACAATAACAATCTCCACACATACACACACACACACACACACATATATATACACATACACCACAATCTATACCCCATCTGTACTAATACAACATCCCCCTATCCAGCATCCTATCTGGATCAATATCAATACATCATCTCTCTCTCTCTCTCTCTCTTCCATTAACCAATATGTATACTCACCAATAACCAATAATCTCTTACAACCAATAATCTACTCTAAAATTAATATCGACAGGTAAAGGGGTACCAAGGTGTATCTAAGCAGGTAATGTGCAAGAGCTTGAACTCGTTTATCAAAAAAAATGATCATATACCTAGTCGTGCCATAAGTTCTGTCACACGTATATGGGCAATTTTTGTATAAATGAAAAAGAGTTTTTGACAAAGGAAAATATATTTTATTTTGGCATACTAATGGAAGTAAAATAAGCAACAAATTATTCAAAGTGGCCGCCTTTAGCCTTAACACAGCTCTTTAATCTGTTGGGCCAGTCATTGATAGCAGTACGCACTGTTTCTAGCGGAAAATTAGCTACTGCTTCTGTCAAAGATCGCTTAAGGCTCTCGATATTTGGGTGTCGTCTCGTGCACACCATGGACTCTAACTCCGCCCACAGTTTGTAGTCCAGGGGATTCAAATCTGGGCTCCCAGAAGGCCATTCCGTCGCCCTTATAAACTGTGGAATATTGGTTTCCAACCACGCTTGTGTGGTTCGAGCTTTGTGGGCTGGCGCAGAATCTTGCTGGAAAACCCAATGTCGATTGTTGAATAGCGTAGAGTTCAGCGGCTTCACACATCCCTCCAGGATGTCCGTTTGATAATTTTTCGCTGCAGTTTTTACGCCTTTTTCGCAAAAATGAAGCTCGGTGACCCCTTCGTAGCTGACACCCCACCATACCATGACTGATGCTGGATGATGTCCTCGCTGTACCCTAATGGCAACTTCTCGGGCTTCTATGGAGCTGTGGGCATACACCTTATCATTTTGGCGGTTGAAATGTTCCTCCACCGTAAAAATTTTTTCATCGGTAAATAAAATTTCTCGATGTTTGTTGTTGCCGTACCGCCGAAGGAGCTCTTTCGATCTGGTGCTCCTAATTTGCTTCAACTGCTCAGTCAGCAAATGTCCCGTTGATCGTCGAAAGGCACTCATCCCGAGGTCAGATTTTATGATGCGAGACATACTTCGGGTGGAGATGTTCATCTCTCGAGCCATGATTCGTTGTTTACGAAGCGGATTTCGACGAATTCGACTCTCGACCGCTTTGATGGCAGCAGAAGAACGTACATCACGCGGACGTCCAGAACGAGGTCAATCTTCAATAGTCTGGATCGCGTTATATCTCTGGATCGCACGATACACAAATCTTTGCGTTATTTTTAACGGGCACAACAACTTGAAAATTTCACTCGCGGATTTTCCACACTTATGTAGTGCAATCACTGCAGTTCGGTTTTCTATTACACCCCATTCCATCTTCACACGTTAACGAACACACTTTAAATGACCATCAACTGTCAACAACATTATGACGTTTATAAAACTGGCCGATATTGAAATGTCACTCATAAAATAAAGTTGTTGCCAATGTGAGAAATTATGTGACAGAACTTATGGCAGGACTAGGTATGTTAGCGAATTGAGGTGAAATTTTCATATCAATCTCACTCGTAAACCAAAAAATTCCATACACAAAAAAAAATGTAAACAACCTATCATATGAATACTCTAAACCATAAACAATTCGAAAGAATTATTCCTACTCGATGATGACGTCATAAAATAATATCACGTTATTAATAACAATAACAATCTCCATACACACAATCTATCAATTTTCATCATATGTATATGACACCTAATTCATAAAACTAAACAAGCTGATCAAAACCTATTTCACAATATAAACAACGAAAGCATTCTTAAAGTCCAACTACAAATATAACCCACGTGTTCATTCCTATCAATGTAAATATCAATTTCATCATATATGAATCATAATTCGTACAACTCTTATCAATCTTGGCATTTCAAAAAAAGAGTCAGTTAGGGGCATAATTTACAAAACTCTTATCAATCTTGGCATTTCAAAAAAGAGTCAGTTAGGGGCATAATTTATAAAACTCTTATAAATCTTGACATTTCAAAAAAGAGTCAGTTAGGGGCATAATTTATAAAACTCTTATCAATCTTGGCATTTCAAAAAAGAGTCAGTTAGGGGCATAATTTATAAAACTCTTATCAATCTTGACATTTCAAAAAAAGAGTCAGTTAGGGGTACTGCTACTGCCATCTCTAAAGAAACAGCGAAAGCCTTCTCGAAGTCCAACTACCGGTTTGGATCCCCACTAATTAGTATTGCTATCGGCCACCCCACTAATTAGTATTGCTATTAGCCACCTCCGCTCGTGGCGCTAGTGTCGCTAAGGAGAAAGCCAGAAGCCCCCTATACCCACTACTTGTACGAATTCAGGGGGAGGCAGGGGGAGCGCTTAAACCGAAAAATACGAATTCAAATATCTCAACCATGGTTACAGCTAGAGAGCTAAAAATCAACACACATATAGAGAAGTTTGTGGGACAACTTTTAAAAATAATTTAATTTTTTTATCCATTGGGGTGCGAAAAGGGGGGGCTAAGAACCAATTGGCGGCCGAATTTTTTTTTCAAATGATTATATCTTCTAAATTTCTACCCATAAAAAATTGATATTTTGAGACAATTAAGATGGCATCAGTTTAGACAGAAGCTAATTCTTGTAAGGGGGAAAGTCAGGGGGGGTGCAAAGAAAAACACTTAAAAATTAATATCTCGACTGTCTCTTAAGCTATGTAATTGAAACTTGAAATAAATACTAAGCTTTACTAGTGACATATGAAAAAAATATAATATATGGACATAATAGTAGTGGGGGGAAATGGGAAGCATTTCAAAAATGGCGCACTTTCCAAAACTACAAATCACCAAATCTCAAAATTGAGTACACATATCAAATCGAAAATTTGTCAGATTGTAGAGCTATATAGTCTTGAATTTTGGTAAAAAATTAAAGTTGGGGGGTGTAAGGGGAGGGAGGTGGAAAGCGAAAATGTTGAAAATTTTGAGTGATTTTTTATGGCTCTGGTAAAAGATACAAAGTTTAAATTTTGCACGTCGACACATCTATTTAATGTTCATAGAAAAAAAATAATAATTTGTTCCAAAATTGTTATGCACCGAAGTGGGGGTCTAACGTGCACAAAGTGTTTCATGTGCAATGAAAAAAACACATAAACTGAAAATTTTTGAATAAAATTTTTAGGTAGGATCTTGAAACCTTGCGAAATGCATTTAAAAAAAATCCCTAAGAGTTTAAAATATTAACTGGTCGAATATCTGTAAAACTTCTACCCATACAAAATTTTTTTTTCGACCATTTCTAAGAAATCAATTATCACTTAACTATTAAATGCTATCAATTTGAAATTTTGCACAAGAACTTCCAAAAAAATTTGAAATAAAATTACATTAAAAGTTTTGAGATAGCACTTGCCCTTTTACCCCCTCCTACACAAAAGTATGATTTCGACCAATTTCATTAAATCAACTAATAACTAACAAATTAAAAGCTACAAACTAGAAATTTTGTACAAGCACCTCACAAGAGAAAAGAAATAAAACTGCATCACAAATTTTACGATTCCCCTACCTCCTCTACCCCCTCCCATACAAATATTTGGTTTCGTGAATTTAAAATACACCGAACCCAATGAAAATTCTATGCAATTTCGTCTATGAAACTGACATTCTATACAAAGAATATTGGATTTGGTTCAAGCAATCAATTAAGAAACTATTAACATCCACCCACCCTTACTATCACCCTCCCTTCATGAAAACTCAAACTTGCATAAATAAACCAATGAAATATGGAGCTTTTGAACGTTTCCGGAAAGTGTTAAATTGAGAACTGCCCTGCCCAAGAAGCTCCTTTCACTTAGTCTTCCCTAACCACTCGAACCTGCATATTGACTTTCTACGCATGCGCATTTTGTCCCAAAAATAATAAAGTTTCGCCCGACTTGTTGGCAGTTTATTTTTCCCTCCTGATGAACTTTATAACAGCACGAAACGAAATTTTGTCCATAGTTAGCGTTTTCTTTCCGATTGCCTTGTTGATTTGTCGATAACTAAAATGTTAGTGATTCGAATTGACAGAAACTTTGTATTGAGTTTTAGAGTAACTCCAGCTCAAAATATTTCCCCTCTCCCTTGTCCATCCATTTCTCAAAAATTTTGCACTTCCCTCGTAAGTAATTGAAACTTGGAACATATTATGGTGTGCTAGCGAAATATGAGAAAAATATTACACTTGGACACTACTAGTGGTGGGGGCAATAGGGAGCATTTCAAAAATGTTGCTCTTTGCAAAATTTCAAACCGTTATATTTCTAAATTAAATTAAAACTATAAATTGAAATTTTGTCAGGCTGTAGACCTATGTGATCTATTATTTTGGTAATATTTTTAAGTTTGGGGGATGGAAGGGGAGCAAAGAGGTGAGCCAAAATGTCGAAAATCTTTAGTAATTTTTTAAGGGCTCTGCTAAAAGATATAAAGTTTAAATTTTGCACATGCATTCATCCATTTGATGAACATAAAGAAAAAACATAACAGAATTATGATTGGGCTTAAAGCCCAATCACATGATACTCTAGATTAGATGGAAATGACTTTAATATACCGGAAAATATGTCATCTTAAATTCTTTCGAATAGTGAATAGAGACTTTTGCATGGGAGGCGGTAGAAGTAGAGGAGGAGTATTTGTATTTTTCGTGGCATGCAAAATGTTTAGTACTGAATTTAAAGTTTTTAGTTTTAATTATTTTTAAAGAAATTGGTCATAGATTTCCTGAAATTGCGACATTTGTACGGGAGGTGGCAGGAAGTGGAGCGTTTAAGATGATTTTGAAACTGCTTATCATCATCCTTATCACCATGCTTTGATTCAATTTGAAAGTCAATAGCTCTCATATACTTGAAGGAGAAATGCTTTTCTTGAATTTATAATAGAGATATTTGTATGGGAGGGGATAGAAGGAGTAAAGCGGGGCTGATATTTTTTTCTAACATTTATTTGAATTATTAAAAAACGAATTCTGGCAAAATTTGAAGTTTGTACTTTTTCTAGTTTGAATGGAAATCGATAAAATGCATTTAATAAAAATTATGCATTTGTATGGGAGGGGGTAGAAGGAGTGTACGGATCAAAACAATTTTTTTTTTCGTTATTAATATTTCTATTTGTATACTTTGTTCAAAATATCAATTTGATAGCTTCAACAGTTTCGAAGAAAAATAATTTAATTTAAATTTCAAAATTTCGTGAAATTTGTATGGAAGGGTGTAGAAGGAGTGAGATGAAGTTGATAATTATTTTTAAAATAAATTACAATTATAGTAAAATTAATCCTGACAAAATTTCGTCTTTTCCGCTTTACTAGTTTCAATGCAAATCGATAATATGTATTTTTCAAAATTGTCCATTTGTATGGGAGGGGGTAGAAGGAGTGAGGGGATCGAGTCAATATTCCGTGATATTAATGACATCTATATCGTTATACTTCGACCTAAATTTCAAGTCGATAGCTTAAATAGTTTCAAAGAAAAATCAATTTCTTAATATTTCGAAATTTCATGAAATTTGTATGGGAGGGGGTAGAAGGAGTGGGGGGATATAGCCCATTCACGAACTTAAAGTTACTTTTTTGCTAAAAATGACACACAAAAATTTTTAGCACTATAGCTCAAAGCTTTCGGGAGTTATGCTGTAGACAGACGCACAGACGGACAGACGGACAGACAGACAGACGGTCACTCGGAATCGAGATTTTTGAGCGACAACAAATATTTCTGTACCCTTGGCGGCTCTGTGCGAGCGTTATTTCTTAGCGTTACAAACGGTAAGGCAAACACAATATACTCTCAGATTTCATCTAGAGTATAAACATAACAGGGCTACGATTGCGCGTAATGCGCAATCTTACGATACTCTAGATGAAATAGAATTTTTTTGTGACCCCAAGAAATTTTGTATGTGGAATGTTAGAAGGGATAGCATTGAACTAATTTTCTCCCCATCATGCTAAGGTAGCTATAAAAATGTTTTATTCAAAATGCTTACTCCAAAAATTGAATGGGAACTGAAAAAATTAGTGAGTTAGATTTAATGAAAATGTGCAGTTTGTATGGGAGGGGGTAGAAAGAGTGAGGGGATTTTAGTGATTTTTTCAGAAATAACTAGGAATATTATAAAATTGACATACCTTAAATTTCAGACTAGTGCCATTCATACTTTTCAAGAAAATCTATTTTTTGTGAAGTTGTGAAACTGTGCCATATTGTATGGGAGGGGGTAGAAGCAGTGAAGCTAATCAAATATTTTTTTCTGATCTTAGTGATAATACTAATTAAGAATTTATTACAAAATATGAGCTCGATAAATGTTATATGTTCTGAGAAAATCGTCTTAAAGCATTTCACGAAAAAGTGATGTTTGTATGGGAGGGGGTGGAAGGAGAGGGAGGACTCCAATAATTTTTCTACTGTAGGTTTATATTATTATGAATGTAATATATCCAAAAATTCAGATTAATAGCTTTCACACTTTTCGAGTAAATCCATTTATTGTCAAATTGCGAAATTGTGTCATTTTGTATGGGAGGGGGTAGAAGGGGTGAAGCTAATCGTCTAATTTTTTTTTGGCCTTACTAACAATTTTAAATAAATATTTGGTGCAAAATTTCAGCTAGCTAAATTTTATACGCATTGAGTAAATTGGCTTAGAATAATTCATGAAAAGTACAGTTTGTATGGGAGGTGGTAGAAGGAGGGGTAGGACACACATAATTTTTATACGGTAGATTGATATTATCATAATAGTAATATATTCCAAATTTCAGGTTAATAGCTTACATACTTTTCGAGCAAATCTCTTCATTGTCAAATTGCGCAATTGTGTCATTTTGTATGGGAGGGGGTAGAAGGGGTGGAGCGATTTGGCCCGTTCACGAACTTGACCTTACTTTTTTGTCAAAAACGACGTGTACAAAATTTGAACTTTCTAGCTCAACGCGTTCTCAAGCTAGAGAGCGCACGGACGGACGGACGGACAGACGGACATCCGGTTTTGAGATTTTTGAGTGATAATATTAACTTCTGTATTCATCATTTTTTTCTCCGAGCCTTATTTCTTGGCGTTACAAACCTTAGAGCAAACTTATAATACTCTCAGATTCCATCTAGAGTATAATAATAGTTCTAAGCAGAACTATTATCCACCGAAGTAGGACCCTAACCTGCATATTGTGTTTCACGTGTATTGAAAAAAAAAACTCTCAAAAACTCGAAATTTTTAATTGAAATTTTAAGCTAGAAACTTGAAAATTTTCCAAAGTCCTTAATAAAAATGCATAAAAGTTTCAGATATTAGCTGGTAGAATTCCTTCAAGACTTCTACTCCCTCCTATCCATTACCATCAAACCATTAAAAGCTATCAACTTGAACTTTTAAAAATATTTCAAACAAATTTCCATCAAAACCTTGGCAACCCCTCCACTTCTTCTACCCCCTTCCAAGCAAAAGTTCAATTTCGACCAATTGCAATAAACCAACTAATAACCAACAAATTAAAAGCTACGAACTTGAAATTTTGTACAAACACGTTTCAAGAGAAACGAAATAAAACTGCACCCTCTCCCATACAAATGTATGGTCTCAAGAATTTATATTCCTACACCGAATTTCATAGTTCAAATACGTTACTGACGTATAATCCCCTCTTCTATTACATTGATAATTGTTTTTTGGTTAAAAACGATCTCAAAAATCATCCGCTAAATTTTAGTGCGGTATGAAATTACTTGCAGCAAAATTTTTTTTAGCAACTTTCACATGCTGTAACTTTAGACTGCGCCATTACTGAAGTTGCTGACGATCACATCTTTCATGTATTAGTGGAAAACTATTATTGTTATGATTTTCAGTCGGTATGGAAGGGCTCATCAAACGCTACCTCCCGTACTTTGTATAAATAAATGGCTACCTAGTGAACTTGGGCGCGTAGGCTAGAGTCTCATGTTAGAGAAAGAACAAGAAAGTTTTCACAATGCATTTCGGATTAAAAGGAAAGATTTCCGGACGTCACATTGTTGTACTTTATCAAATGTCGGAAATTTTTCCTTTGAATTCGAGATGCACTGTGAACATTTTCATTGGGAAATTAGTTTGTGGCTTTATTGCCGATCAAAGAACTTATTTATGATGGGAGTTTTACGCAATTTTATGCCGATAGCAATAGCTCCGCCTTTACCTCGACGTAGCTCATTCTTATTTTGGTAATATTTGTAAAATATGATCCGGCCACAATTTCCTATACTCCACGTGCTCCAACTGATTATAGATTGGATGATCTCCTTGCGGGTTATTATTTATAGTATTATTAAATTAATGAAACTGATGGTTTGGTGAATGTTTTCACAGTGCATTTATCAAACTGAGTTTGATAAAGGTCTCAGCAGAGACCGAAACGTCACGAATAATAAAGCATAACAGTGTAGAATCCGGAAATCTTTTCTTTCATTAATGAAACTGCTTAATGATTGTATAATAAAACTATATTAACAAAAAAATAGATTCTTTTTTCAATTATTAAATTTACTGACCATGCAATTATTGTAATTATAAAAATACGATGTAACTTAATATTGACGCATTGCTTGTGGATATCTATAAATCGTGTGTACACAATAAGTAATTATCTTTAAAGAATGTCTTTGAACAGCAAACATGTTCCAAAGTTAAATCTTTTAATGTAATTAAACGACTGAGTAAATTTTATCACAAAAAACAATTTACGTCAACGTATGTATAGTTTGGATTATTACGCTATTATGCAAGCGGTAATACCAATGAAACAATCATCACTCTCTACAGAGAAGTAAAATCAAAACTCCGGAATCATTAATATTTTGGTTTAATTAAATATTAAGTATAGAAACGAAATTTTATTAAGACTGGGTGGCTTTAAATTTTTTATGACAATGTTCTGACATATGTACGTATAATAAAAAACCAAAATTTTCCATGCGAAAATGATTACATATCACTAAATTTCATTACAATCATAAAATAATATATTTTATAGGTACTCATGTACTTATCATATTTTGGTTAATACTAGAAATGCATTCAAGACTAATCTAAATAGTTATACTCCAAATGAAATCAGAGAGTATATTGTGTTTGCTCTAATGTTTGTAATAGCGCGTTTTCACTGTGCCGAAATTACGTAATTTCGTCAAAACTCGATGAGAGTACATTCAAAATTACATGATTTCTAACACAATAAAGTCATCTCTTATGCTATATAATTGAGGCTTAGAAAATATATTAAGCTATACTAGCAGAATATGAGAAAAATATCACATTTGCACTATTTGATAGCGGGGGAAACGGGGAGCATTTCAAAAATAGTGCACTTTTCAAAATTCGAAACCGTTATATCTCAAAATTTAATACAGGCATTAAGTTTATATTTCGTCCGATTGTAGTGCTGTATGACCTATTATTTTCGTAAAAATTTTAAGTGGAGGGAGGTAGTGGATCAAAATGGCGAAAATTTTCACTAATTTTTTTGGTAAAAGATACAAAGTTTAGATTTTGCACGTGCATACATCTATATGATATACATAAAGAAAAAAACATAAAAGCATTATGCTTGGGCGTAAAGCACAATCATATGATACTCTAGATGAAATGAAAAAGATTTCAATTTACCGGAAAATATGTCACCTCCAATTCTTTTAAATAATTAATAGTGACTTTTGTATGGGAGGTGGTAGAAGCAGAGAAGGAAGGTTTTTAATTTTTGGATATGACACCTAATGTGGTATGCAAAATATTTCGTGCTGAATTTAAGGTTTGTAGGTTTCATTATTTTCGATTAGACATAGTTTTCCTGAAATTGAGGCATTTGTATGGGAGGTGGCAGAGGAAGTGGAGCGCTTAAGATGATTTTGAAACTGATTATCATCATCCTTATCACCACGCTTTGATTTAATTTCAAATTCGATAGTTCTAATATATTCGAAGGAGTAATGCTTTTCTTGAATTTATAATACAGATATTTGTATGGGAGGGGGTAGAAGGAGTGAAGAGGAGCTGATAATTTTTTTAGCATTTATTGCAATTATTAAAAAACAAATTCTGGCAAAATTTTAAGATTATACTTTTTTTAGTTTTAATGGAAATCGATATATGCACTTAACACAAATTATACTTTTGTAGGGGAGGGGATTGAAGGAGTACACGGATCAAAACACATTTTTTTCTCGTTATTGCTATTTCTATTTTAATACTTCATGCAAAATATCAAGCTGATAGCTTTAACAGTTTCGAAGAAAAATAATTTAATTTAAATTTCAAAATTTCGTGAAATTTGTATGGGAGGGGGTAGAAGGAGTGAGGTGAAGTTGATAATTTTTTCAATGATGATTGGAATTATAATAAAATTAATTTTGGCCAAAATTCGCTTTTATAACTTTGCTAGTTTCAATGAAAATCGAAAAACTGCATTTTTCAAATTATGCATTTGTATGGGAGGGGGTAGAAGGAGTAACGGGATCGCATCAATATTCCGTCATATTAATGACATCTATATCATAATACTTTGACACAAATTTGAAACCGATAGCTTAAATAGTTTCAAAGATAAATCAATTTATGAAAATTTCGGAATTTCGTGAAATTTGTATGGGAGGGGGTAGAAGGAGTGAGGGGATGTGGCCTGTTAACGAACTTAAAGTTTCTGTTTTGCTAAAAATGACACACAACAAATTTCAGCACGATAGCTCAGAGCGTTCGAGAGTTATGCTTTAGACAGACGGACAGACAGCAACTCGGAATCGAAGTTTTTGAGCGGCAACAAATATTTCTGTACCCTTGGCGGCTCTGTGCGAGCATTATTTCTTAGCGTTACAAACGGTAAGGCAAACACAATATACTCTCAGATTTCATCTAGAGTATAATAATAATTTGAACAAGAGCTGTTATCTACCGAAGGGAGATCCCAGACTGCACTAGGTGTTTCATGAATATTGAACAAAAAACTGAAAATTTTTGAGTGAAATTTTGAGCTAAAAACTTGAATTTTGTTCAATGCCTTTGAAAAATATGCTTTAAAATTTAAGATATTGATTGGTCAAATATTTACAAAACTTATACAAAAATATTTTTTCGATTTTTAAGAATTTATCTACCACCAAATTCTTAAAAACTATCAACTTGAAATTTTTTACAAAAACTTTTAATAATATTCGAAACAAAGTTGCATCAAAAGTTTTGAAATCCTTTTTGCTTTTCTACCCCCTCCCATACAAAAGTATGACCAATTTCAATAAATCAACTAATAAGCGACGAATTAAAAGCTACGAACTGTAAATTTTGTTGAAAAGGCAAACGATATCACAAATTTTGTGATTTCTTTAACTCATCTTCCTCCTCCTATACAAATGTATGAATATAAAATACATCGAATTTCATAGAAGGAGAACTGCTATTAATACTTCTTCTACTTCTACAATGGCACTATAGCCCAAATTGGGACTTGGTTTCCTGATCTTCAGGTTCTTTAACGCAGCAATTAATAGGTTTATAATAAAAGTCTTACTAGAAACCAAAAACTAACTAAAAATAAATTACAACAGTGTGAAATCCAAAAATCTTTTCTTTTTAGGACAGCTATTGTCATTTATTTTTAATTTTGTCAATTATCTCCGTTCTCCACTATACATATACAATATTTCTGCTAGGATTTGTATTAAACTGATCGTCAAACTAAAAAATAAAAAGATATTTATGAAGAATGGGATTAATCGGAATAGGAAAGGCTAATTATAGTTAAATTGATTAGTGATAAAAGAGAAATTGGTGTGATTTTAAGAAATTTCTAATGGGGAGTGGTAGATGGGGTGACGGCATTGAAGTAATTTTTTCACATCATGCCAGAGATGCAATTAAAATGTTTTATACATAATTTAAGCTTCAAATTTTTAATGGGTACTGATTTAGTGTATTGGATTTAATGAAACTGTTCAGTTTGTATGGGAGTCAGGAGTTCTTAAAAACTTTTTTAAAAATAATTATAAACATCATTGAACTCATATGTTTTAAATGACAAATCAGTGGCCTTCATTTTTTTCAAGAAATTCGACCTTTTGTAAAGTTGTAAAATTGTATCATATTTTATGGGACGTAGAAGGAGTACAGCTAATCGTCTATGTTTTCTTTATCTTACTAATAATTCAAAATAAATATTTAGTTCACAATTTCAGCTCGGCAAATTTCATATGACCAGAGTAAATTGGTTTATAGTATTTCATGAAAAAGTGCAGTTTGTATAGTAGGTTAATATCCCCATCAAATAATTTTTATGTCGTAGATTGGCGGAATTGGAGCATTTGTATGGGAGGTGATAGAGTATGTGGAGGCTTTTAGATGATTTTGAAATTGCTTATCCACATCCTTATCACCATGCTTTGTTTCAATTTCAAAGTCTCTCATATGTTCGAAGGAGTATGTTTTCTTGATTTTATAATATAGATATTTGTATGCGAGGGGGTGGAAGGAGTGGAGCGAAGCTGATAAATTAAAAAAAAAAAAAATACTTTAGCATTTATTAAAAATATTAAGGTACAAATTCTGTCAAAATTTTCAGTCTGTACTTTTCCTAGTTTTAATGGAAATCGATATAATGCATTTAACAAAATTATGCATTTGTATGGGATGGAGCAGAAGGAGTGTACGGATCAAAACAAAATTTTTCGTCGTCAATGATTTTATTCTTATTATATGTATTTTCCACAAAACTTCAAGTCGATAGCTTTGACAGTTTTGAAGAAAAATAATTAAATGGAAATTTCAAAATTTCGGGATATTTGTATGGGAGGGGCTAGAAGGAATGAGGTGAAGTTGATATTTTTTTAAAACTGCAATTTTAATAAAATTAATTGTGACAAAAATATGTTTTTTCAGCTTTGCTAGTTACAATGAAAATCGAAAAAACTAATTTTTAAAAATTGTGCATTTGTATGGGAGGGGTAGAAGGAGTGAGGGGATATGATCAATATTTTGTAATGTTAATGATACTATACTTTGACCCAAATTTCAAGTCGATAGCATAAATAGTTTCGAAGAAAAATCAATTTCTTAAAATTTCGAAATTTATCAAATTTGTATGAGAAGGGGTAGAAGAAGTGTCGGAATGTAACCCGTTCACGAACCTAAAGTTTCTTTGTTCTCAGATTTCATCTGGTATAATAACATATTCTAAATTTCAGATCTTTATTTTTTTTTACTTTTCGAGAAAATCAGTTAAATGTCAAACTCTGAAATTGTGTCATTCTATATGAGAGGAGATGAAGGGGTGGTGCGGTTTGGTCCATTCACGAGCTTGACCTTACTTTTTGTCTTGTACCAAGTTTGAACACGGACGGACGGACATCCGGTTTCATTCATTTTTTTCTCTATGAGTCTCATTTCTTAGCGTTAAGAAGTTTGTGGCAAACTTATAATAATAAACATAACAGGCCTACGATTGGATTGCGATACTCTAGATGAAAGAGAAATTTTTTGATCTTAAGAAATTTCTTAGCAGAAGTGGTGGAGGGGGTGACGATATTGAACTACTTTTTTCACATCGCGCTAGATTTGCCACTAAAATGTGGTATTGAAAATTTAGAATTAGAAAATTTAATAGGTACTGAGAAAATTTAGTGAAATTGTGCAGTTTGTATGTTAGGTGGTAGAAGGAGGGAGTCTTAATGACTTTTTAGAAATAACTAAAAACATCATGTTTTTGACATGTTTTAAATTGCAGATCAGTAGCATTCATACTTTTCAGGAAAATCGACTTTTTGTAAAGTAGTTAAATTGTGTCAGATTGCATGGGAAGGGGTAGAAGGAGTGAAACTATCCGTCTAATTTTTTTTGGTCTTACTTATAACTCTAAATAAATATTTAGTGCACAGTTTGAGCTCGATCAATTTTAAACGTTCTGAGTAAATTTGTTTATAGTATTTCATGAAAAAGTGCAGTTTGTATGGGAGATGGTGGAAGGAAGGGAAGGACTCAAATAACTTTTATACAGCAGATTGGAATCATCATGAAAGTAGTATATTCCAAATTTCAGATCAATAGCATTTATACTTTTCGAACAAATTTGTTTATTGTCAAATTAGGGTAAAGCTAATCATATAATTTTTTTTTGATTTCATGAATAATTCTAAATAAATATTTGGTTCACAATTTCAGCTCGATAAATTTTATACGCACTGGGTAAATTGGTCTAGAACATTTCACGAAAAGCTGCAGTTTGTATGGGAGGTGGTGGAAGGAGGGTGAGGACAGAAATAATTTTTACACAGTAGATTGAAACCATCAAAAAAGTATTACATTCCAAATTTTACATCAATAGCATTTATACTTTTCGAGTAAATCCGTTTATTATTATTATTATTATTACGAAATTGTGTAATTTTGTATGGGAGGGGGTAGAAGGGGTGGAGTGATTTGGCCCGTTCACGAACTTGACCTTACTTTTTTGTCAAAAACAACGTGTACAAAATTTGAACTATTTAGTTCAACGCGTTCCCAAGCTAGAGAGGACACGGACGGTTGTGTGCTTTTTGAGTGATAATATTAACTGCTACATCATTCATTTTATTCTCCGAGCCTTATTTCTTGGCGTTACAAACTTTGTGGCAAGCTTATAATACTCTCAGAATTCATTTAGAGTATAATCGTTGTAATCTCTCAGATTTGATGTAGGGTATGAACAAAGCAGAATTTTGATTTGGCGTGATGCTCACTCATGCGATACTCTAGATGAAATGAGAAAAAATTTAATGCATTGGAAAATATCTTCTTTAGAATGGTGAATAGTGATTTTTGTAAGGGAGGAGGAGGGGGTGAAGTTTTATCACTTTTGAATGTGACACTGATGCTAATATTTTAAGCTGAATTTCATGTTTCTTGCTTTCATATTTTTCAAGAAAATTGATACATTGACTTTTTCAAATTATGGCCTTTGCCCGGGGGTGGCAGAAGAAGTGGAAGGCTTTGACGATTTCGAAACTTATCAATATTCTTATTACCATACCATGTTCCAATTTTAATGTCGATAGCTCTCATATACGGATACGATTAGGATTTGCTTTTCTTGAATTTCTAATATAGAAATTTGTATCGGAGGAGGCGAAGTTGATAACTTTTTCAACAATTATTGAAATTAATAAAAAAACATAACAGGGCTACGATTGCGCGTAAAACGCAATCTTATGATACTCTAGATGAAATATAATTTTTTGTGATCTCAAGAAATTTTGTATGGGGAGTGTTAGAAGGGGTGATAGCATTGAACTAATTTTTTCCCCATCATGCTAAAGTAGCTATAAAAATGTTTCATACAAAATGCTTACTCCAAAAATTGAATAGGAGCTGAGAAAATTAGTGTGTTAGATTTAGTGAAAATGTGCGGTTTGTATGGGAGGTGGTAGAAAGAAATTTTTCAGAAATAACTAAGAATATCATAAAATTGACATCCCTTAAATTTTAGACCAATAACGTTCATACTTTTCAAGAAAATAGATTTTTTGTGAAGTTGTGAAACTGTGTCATATTGTATGGGAGGGGGTAGAAGGGGTGAAGCTAATCAAATATTTTTTTCTGATCTTAGTGATAATACTAATTAAGTATTTATTACAAAATATGAGCTCGATAAATATTATATGTTCTGAGAAAATTGTCGTAGAGCATTTCATGAAAAAGTGTAGTTTGTATGGGAGGGGGTGGAAGGAGAGAAAGGACGTAGATAATTTTTCTACTGTAGATTTATATCATTATAAAAGTAATACATCCCAATATTCAGACTAATAGCTCTTATACTTTTCGAGTAAATCCATTTATTGTCAAATTGCGAAATTGTGTCATTTTGTATGGGAGGAGGTAGAAGGGGTGAAGCTAATCGTCTAATTTTTTTTAGTCTTACTAAAAATTTTAAATTAATATCTGATGCACAATTTCAGCCCGCTAAATTTTATACGCACTCAGTAAATTAGCTTAGAGTAATTCATGACAAGAACAGTTTGTATGGGAGGTGGTAGAAGGAAGGGGAGGACACGCATAATTTTTATATGGTAGATTGATATTATCATAAAAGTAACATATTCCAAATTTCAGACCAATAGCTTCCATACTTTTCGAGCAAATCCGTTAATTGTCAAATTGCGCAATTGTGTCATTTTATATGGGAGGGGGTAGAAGGGGTGGAGCGATTTGGCCCGTTCACGAACTTGACCTTACTTTTTTGTCAAAAACGACGTGTACAAAATTTGAACTATCTAGCTCAACGCGTTCTCAAGCTAGAGCGCGCACAGACGGACGGACGGACGGACGGACGGACAGACGGACGGACATCCGGTTTTGAGATTTTTGAGTGATAATATTAACTTCTGTATCATTCATTTTTTTCTCCGAGCCGTATTTCTTGGCGTTACAAACTTTAGAGCAAACTTATAATACTCTCAGATTCCATCTAGAGTATAAACATAACAGGGCTACGATTGCGCGTAAAGCGCAATCTTACGATACTCTAGATGAAATAGAATTTTTTGTGATCCCAAGAAATTTCGCATGGGAAGTATTAGAAGGGATGACAGCATTGATCTAATTTTTCCCCATCATGCTAAAGTAGCTATAAAAATGTTTTATACGAAATGCTTACTCCAAAAATTGAATGGGAACTGAAAAAATTAGTGAGTTAGATTTAGTGAAAATGTGCAGTTTGTATGGGAGGTGGTAGAAAGAGTGGGGGAATTCTAGGGATTTTTTCAGAAATAATTAGGAATATTATAAAATTGACATCCCTTAAATTTCAGACTAGTGCCATTTATACTTTTCAAGAAAATTGATTTTTTGTGAAGTTGTGAAACTGTGTCATATTGTATGGGAGGGGGTAGAAGCAGTGAAGCTAATCAAATATTTTTTTCTGATCTTAGTGCTAATACTAATTAAGTATTTATTACAAAATATGAGCTCAATAAATGTTATATGTTCTGAGAAAATCGTCTTAGAGCATTTCATGAAAAAGTGTAGTTTGTATGGGAGGGGGTGGAAGGAGAGAGAGGAAGCAAATAATTTTTCTACTGTAGATTAAAATTATTATGAAAGTAACATATCCGAAAATTCAGACTAATAGCTTTTATACTTTTCGAGTAAATCCGTTTATTGTCAAATTACGAAATTGTGTCATTTTGTATGGGAGGAGACAGAAGGGGTGAAGCTAATCGTTTAATTTTTGTTGGCCTTACTAACAATTTTAAATAAATATTTGGTCCACAATTTCAGCCCGCTAAATTTTATACGCACTGAGTAAATTGGCTTAGAGTAATTCATGACAAGTACAGTTTGTATGGGAGGTGGTAGAAGGAGGGGGAAGACACGCATAATTTTTATACGGTAGATTGATATTATCATAAAAGTAACATACTCCAAATTTCAGGCCAATAGCTTTTATACTTTTCGTGCAAATCCGTTTATTGTCAAATTGCGCAATTGTGTCATTTTGTATGGGAGGGGGTAGCAGGGGGGGAGGGGGTAGAAGGGGTGGAGCAATTTGGCCCGTTCACGAACTTGACCTAACTTTTTTGTCAAAAACGACGTGTACAAAATTTGAACTATCTAGCTCAACGCGTTCTCAAGCTAGAGCGCGCACAGACGGACGGACGGACCGACGGACGGACGGACATCCGGTTTTGAGATTTTTGAGTGATAATATTAACTTCTGTATCATTCATTTTTTTCTCCGAGCCTTATTTCTTGGCGTTACAAACTTTGGAGCAAACTTATAATACTCTCAGATTTCATCTAGAGTATAAACATAACAGGGCTACGATTGTATCTTATACTTTAGATGAAATAGAATTGTTTGTGATCCCAAGAAATTTGTTTGGGGAGTGTTAGAAGGGGTGATAGCATTGAACTAATTTTTCCCCATCATGCTAAAGTAGCTATAAACATAACAGGTGTACGATTGGGCATAAAGCCCAATCGTGCGATACTCTAAATGAAAGAGAAATTTTAGAATCTTAAGAAATTTTGTAGGGGAAGGTTGCTATCAAAATGTTTTATACAAAATTTAGGATTTAAAAATTTAATATATACTGAGAAAATTAGTGTATTGGATGTAGTGAAGTAGTGCAGTTTGTATGCGAGGTGATAGAAGGAGGGGCGAGTTTTTAATGACTTTTCAGAAATAACTATAAATATCATACTTTTGAGATGTCTTAAATTGCAGATCAGTAGTATTCGATTTTCATGAAAATCTACTTTTTATAAAGTTGTGAAATTGTGTCATTTTGTATGGGAGGGGGTAGAAGGGGTAAAGCTAATCGCCTATTTTTTTTTTGGTTTTACTAATAGTTCTAAAGAAATATTTAGTGCACAATTTCAGCTCGGTCAATTTTATACGCACTGAGTAAATTGGCTTAGAGCATTTCATGAAAAACTGCAGTTTGTATGGGAGGTGGTGGAAGGAAGGGGAGGACTCAAATAACTTTTGTACATTCGATTTATATCATCATTTAAGTAATATATTCCAAATTTCAGATCAATGGCATTTATATTTTTCGAGCAATTCTGTTTATTATGAAATTACGAAATTGTGTCATTTTGTATGGGAGGGGGTAGAAGGGGTACAGGTAATCGTTTCATTTTTTTTGGTCTTGATAATAACTTTAAATAAATATTTCCTGCACAATTTCAGCTCAATAACTATTATACGCACTGAGTAAATTGGTTTAGAGCATTTCATGAAAAAGTGCAGTTTGTATGGGAGGTGGTGGAAGGAGGGGGAAGACACAAATTATTTTTATAGAGTAGATTGGAATCATCATAAAAGTATTATGTTCCAAATTTCAAATCAATGTCATTTGTACTTTTCGAGCAAATCCGTTTATTGTCAGATTGCGAAATTGTGTCATTTTGTATGGGAGGGGGTAGAAGGGGTGGAGCGATTTGGCTCGTTCACGAAATTGACCTTACTTTTTTGTTAAGAACGACGTATACAAAATTTGAACTTTCTAGCTCAACGCGTTCTCAAGCTAGAGAGGACACGGACGGACAGACAGACGGACAGACAGACGGACGGACGGACATCCAGTTTTGAGATTTTTGAGTGATTATATGAACTTCTGTATCATTCATTTTTTTCTCCGAGCCTTATTTCTTGGCGTTACAAACTTTGTGGCAAACTTATAATACTCTCAGATTTCATCTAGAGTATAAAAATGTTTTATACCAAATGCTTACCCCAAAAATTGAGTAGGAACTGGGAAAATTAGTGTGTTAGATTTAGTGAAAATGTGCAGTTTGTATGGGAGGTGGTAGAAAGAGTGAGGGGATTTTAGTGATTTTTTCATAAATAACTAAGAATATCATGAAATTGACATCTCTTAAATTTTAGACAAGTAACATTAATACTTTTCAAGAAAATATATTTTTTGTGAAGTTGTGAAACTGTGTCATATTGTATGGGAGGGGGTAGAAGCAGTGAAGCTAATCAAATATTTTTTCTGATCTTAGTGATAATGCTAAATAAGTATTTATTACAAAATGTGAGCTCGATATATGTTATATGCTCTAAGAAAATCGGCTTAGAGCATTTCATGAAAAAGTGTGGTTTGTATGGGAGGGGTTGGAAGGAGAGGGAGGACGCAAATAATTTTTATACTGTAGATTTAAATCATTATAAAAGTAATATATCCCGAAATTCAGACTAATAGCTTTTATACTTTTCGAGCAAATCGATTTATTGTCGAATTGCGAAATTGTGTCATTTTGTATGGGAGGGGGTGAAGCTAATAGTCTAATATTTATTGTCCTTACTAACAATTTTAAATAAATATTTGGTGCACAATTTCAGCTCGCTAAATTTTATACGCACTGAGTAAATTGGCTTAGAGCAATTCATGACAAGTACAGTTGTATGGGAGGTGGTAGAAGGAGGGGGAGGAGATGCATAATTTTTATACGGTAGATGGATATTATCATAAAAGTAATACATTCCAAATTTCAGGCCAATAGCTTTTATACTTTTCTATACTTTTTTTGTTAATTGTCAAATTGCGCAATTGTGTCATTTTGTAAGGGAGGGGGTAGAAGGGGTGGAGCGATTTGGCCCGTTCACGAAATTGACCTTACTTTTTTTTCAAAAACGACGTATACAAAATTTGAGCTTTCTAGCTCAACGCGTTCTCAAGCTAGAGAGGACACGGACGGACGGACATCCGGTTTTGAGATTTTTGAGTGATAATATTAATTTCTGTATCATTCATTTTGTTCTCCGAGCATTATTTCTTGGCGCTACAAACTTTAGAGCAAACGTATAATACTCTCAGATTTCATCTAGAGTATAACAAATTTTGCCAAAACCTTGAGTCTATAGTTTGTGCGATCATTCTTTCTTATGGTTACAACAAAAATTGCGTCGGTTGATTTTAAACTCAAATCTCTAAAAAACTGTGCTTGATAGATGTCAGATTCGAATTCAGAACATTTCAAATTCGACCCAAAAGTTTGGGAAGTGTGGCCACATAATTTTTGTCGTGAGATAAAAATTGTCGGTTTTCTTAATATCTTTAGAGGTTGGAAGTCGGAAAATTAGATTTTAAATGCTATTTTATAAAATGTTTTAACACTTTCTGCAGTGGAATCATTAGTTAAAGTGCGCATGTAAAATATATAATAGGTACGTTTTACATGTTATACTCTGTATCCTGCCTAAGTTTCTATTACTAGACGAAGTGTTCTGGTTTGCTTGTGCGTACATCAGCAAATATAATTTATCGCCATGAAATTTCGCAAGTATGTAGCTATAAAATTTCCAATCGCTTTACAACAAATAATAATCAAACCTTAACTTATTAACATGTACGGAAGAATGAGAAACTTTATCGTTCAAGAACACGCGGTACACTTCTAATAAAAATGCTTTTGAAACCGAAAAAAACTCTTGGTTTCGAGGTCTTAACTCGATAAGAGTATGTTCGGGATATTACTTTGCGCTATTCCGAAATTTATATAGTTAGTACGTAAAGTAATGAGAATTATGACGATCAAAGGAATCTATCTGTTCGAAAATACGAAACCAGTTAATGTGTAAATCGAGGCGAAGAATAATGATGACATTCCTTTCGGAATCAACACAAGAGTATCATGTCGAAAAGAAATACATAAACATTCACCGGTTATTTCCAAGTTAGCTAGCTCTGGAATAATTTCTGCAATTTCATTTTATAAGCGAATTGTAAGTTTGGCTATAAGTTTAATTGAGTGGGAGAAGATTGAAGTGTCGGTAATCGTTGATCACATTTTGGTTGCTAGAGTTCAGTTAGTTACGGTTAATCAAAGAGTGGTGTTACTTGTCTGGTAAATATATCTTTAATCTAGTTAATAAGAGTGGTTAAATCTTGCATTGAAGTGTATAGTTCTTGTACTGGACCGCATAGATCATAAAACAATTACTACAAATGTTACTTGCGAGCCTTACCACAATTAACAATTTATATTAAAACGCAAAAAATTCAAGAACAAAATTAAAAATACAACTGGATGATATCATTATTTTTATCCATCGTGATGATGATATTATTGGAAGCCCAATATTATTTTATCTGTGTGCATGTGACTTCTATGTGAATACATATGGCACACAAAATCCAGTTTTGAGTAGGAGTTAGCTTTATTGTGGAATTGAATCTAAGTCTATGTCACAGATAATACTCCCCACATGCATATTACACAATAAAAAAATACTATTAATTTATACTTTTAAAAATATACATATTGCAAAAAGGTTTACAAGTGAATTGAAAGAATTTTTGAATTTTAAAACCTTTTGTTTTTCTTTTATTTCATATTTTCCCTACAAACAAAGTTGGCTTTGCTAATCTCGTAATGTTTTCGTTTCAATTATACTCGTATTATAATTAAATTGGCTCGTTTTGTTTATTATCGTTCGAACAAAAGCTGCACGTACGTTGAATCAGGTGAAATGAGTGATAGCGATAGACCAACCTCAAACGAATTTTCTCGTATCCAGTTTGCATTCTAGTGCGAATTATCTATACGTTGAAAACATTAAAAAAAACCGGTGTAAGTTGAGACGTGAAAACATGGCTTTCAATTCTCTATTTACAGAATTATTAGTTTAATTGGATATTAAATTAAATTTTTAGAGTGTTAGAAGTTTTGCATAAATTTATGACAGATATAATAAAGACTGAGGTACCAAAAAAAATCACGAAAAATTGCATAATTATTCGCAACTTAAATCCCAAGGCAAAATAACTTAGGTTAGTAATCTTTAAGGGGATATAATCACCAAGGGGTTGTGCGAAGGTCTAACAATCCTTCCACAATAAATAATGAAAAATGTTAAGGAACCTGAAGGTCAGGAGGCCAAGGTCTGATTTGGGCTGTAGTGCCATTTTAGAAGAAGAATCACTAAGGAGACACACTGCAATATGGCAGCGCCACATAGGGCAATGCGAATACTACTCACAGCCAGATTTTTAAATTATGTACATATTTACAAGTTTTTTTCGTGTAATTTATTTCCAATTTTGTTTCTTGGTGTCCAAAGATGAATATCAAAAATATTTAATTATGCGCAAGGAATTTTTGCTCTTCCAGATTTTCTTCTGTAAGGGTTTTACGTTGGTAATAAATGTTAACGCCCTAAGTAAATTGGGATAATAAAAAATGATGGTATCGTTGCTATAATTTTTCCTAGTACGTATACTTGATTTAATATTCACTAAACTACAATATTTTAATTTTTCATCTAAGGTAGGAATTCGTCAGTTTTAGTTTTAGTGTATGTAGGCCAGTTACAATTCATTTTAAATTAGTCCACTAAAGATGTGAGGTAGCTGATGTAGTTTTTGCTCATCAACTTCTTACAGGGTTAGTTGATTCTTCCACATTTTTGGGTTTCATGCAATTTGCTGTTGGTCAATTTTTACCAATGCAGCCTAGACTTCTACAGATTTGCTTTTACCGGACAAACTATGGTATGGTTGAGCCGATTTCGCGTCTCGCGAGAGAAGGTAATAAGAATGCTGATGTATTCTACTTCTCTATTGATAAGCTGTGCTTAAAGCGTAGACTCAATGCTAGTTGATACAAATTTTTTGTTTAATCAAATGATGTTTGTTTATTTATTTATCATAACAAGATAGTTTAATTTATTCTAATAAAGTTAAATTTACCTTAATTAATTAAACAAAATTTGATATACATATATGATATACGATAAGCACTGGTGGAAGGGTCAAGCGAGGTGTGGGGACCTTATAAAACGGAGCGTAGTCTCAGTTTATATGTCAGCTTATTTATTGGAGGTGTATAGTGTGCGCTGAATTTGTTAAATACTCTACAGCATCTGTTAATAGGTTTATTTTGTCCGTAATCAGTACGATGTGGATATTCCTAAAGTGGTTTTGTGGTCTCGTCAGCCTGACATTGTCATTGAGTCTGAATTTATTTGAGATATGGTCAACCTTAATATCACCATTCAAAACATCTAACGTAAAACTGGATGTGAGCATAGTTCTTCTAGAACCAAGCGGTAACAGATTTAATAATTGGAGCCTAACTGTGTAAGGTGGAAGGTTTTCAAAGTAGGATCATGCAAGTCCCTGAGAGTAAAAAGAAGGAATTGCTTCTGGATTGACTCTATTCTGTTGCTGTATAACTGGAAAAAGGGGTCATATATACATATTCCAGAAGAGGGCGGACAAGAGAACAGAATAAAGATTTGGTAACCCATACATTTTTAAGCTCTTTGGCTCTTCTCTTAATAAATCCAAGAAGTTTATTGGCTTTTGAAATTATTCCATTATAGTGTGGTTTGAAGCACAGTTTGTTGTCCAGTAGTAAGCCGAGGTTCTCCATTTGATCAACACGGTGTAGTTGAGTTCCACTTAGGACATAGTCATGGTGATATGAGGATGATTTACGTGAGAAGCTCATAACGTAGCATTTACTGACATTAAGCTCTGATTTGTTCTGAATACACCAATGATCCATAAAATAAGCTTGGATTGCAGGAATGCGGCATCTACGGGCGAGGTTATGGCCTGACATTTTTTTAGATCATCAGCGTACATCAGATGTGAAACATTTTTCAATACTTCTGATAGATCTGAGATGAAAACATTAAATAAGAGAAGTCCCAAGTAACTTCCTTGGGGTACCCCAGAGGACACTAATATTTCCTTGGAAATAAGACCTTGAAACTTAACAAATTGAGTTCTATTATTAAGATAGGATTTAAGCCAGTCAAGTAAGGATCCTGTCACACCAATTTGTTTTAACTGTAAAATCAGGACATTGTGATCAACTCGGTCGAACGCTTTGCTAAAGTCGGTGTATATTGTGTCGATTTGATGCCCATTTTCAAGTGCGCAGAACGTATCAGATACAAGAATCATGAGATTCGTTGTGGTCGAGCGACATTTTCTAAAGCCGTGCTGCTGGTCATTAAGAATAGGGTTGATCATATTGGTCAATTTATCGCAGATAATTTTTTCGAAAAATTTCGGAATAGCTGATAGGATTGCTTTACCTCTGTAGTTCTCAACTTTTCGTTTGTCTCCATTCTTGTGGATGGGTGTGAGATGCGACGATTTCCAAGCCGAGGGGAAAGTTCCCAATGACAGTGACTTGTTGAAGAGAAAATGTAAAGGTTTTTAAATTTGATGCGCACAGGGGACGAATAAAATCAGGACCTGGACCTTTTTCGATATCAATAGTTTTGAGAGGATCGATCAATAGACAATGAGATATTATCAAGTGTAGGAACCGAAATGTTGGGTTCGCTGTGGGTTGAATCTGACTGGGCACTAAAAACCTTTTGAAAACGGAGAGCAAACATATCGCAGATATTACGCCGACCGGAAGATTGCGTGATCCCATTGGAAATGGTCACGGGATAACCCGAACTTTTTCGTTTTGTTTTCACAAATTCGAAAAATCTTTTTGGTTTTGTTATGATATCTTCACCAATTGTTTTTACATAACACTCATACGCAACCCGGGACTTAGAAGAGAACTCTGAAGCCAGCGTGTCATAACTTCTCTGAAGATTAGGAGTAATCGCGCGCGTTTTCCTTTGTTTTTTAATGTTGTTGTTTGTTAATTTCTTGTGTTACTTTTATACTCTAGATGAAATCTGAGAGTATTATAAGTTGGCCACAAAGTTTGTAACGCCAAGAAATAAGGCTCGGAGAAAAACTGAATAATACAGAAGTTCATACAATCACTCAAAAATCTCAAAACCGGATGTCCGTCCGTCCGTGTCCTCTCTAGCTTGAGAACGCGTTGAGCTAGAAAGTTCAAATTTTGTGTACGTCGTTTTTGACAAAAAAGTAAGGTCAAGCTCGTGAACGGGACAAATCGCTCCACCCTTTCTACGCCCTCCCATACAAAATTACACAATTTCGCAATTTGGCAATAAATTGATTTATTCGAAAAGTATAAAAGCTATTGATCTGAAATTAGGTATGTAATGATTTTACGATGATAAGCTATTGATCTGAAATTAGGTATGTAATGATTTTACGATGATTTCAATCTACTGTATAACAATTATTTACGTCCTCCTCCTCCTCCTTCCACCACCTCCCATACAAACTGCACTTTTTCATGAAATGCTCTAGACCAATTTACTCAGTGCGTATAAAACTTATCGAGCTGAAATTGTGCACCAAATATTTATTTAGAATTGTTAGTAAAACAAAAATAAAATTAGATGAATTTGACAATAAACGGATTTGTTCGAAAAGTATGAATGCTATTGATCTGAAATTTGAACTTTCATGGTGATTTCAACCTGCTGTATAGAAGATTTTTGAGTCTTCCACCACCTCCCATACAAACTGCACTTTTCAATAAATACTATAAACTATTTTACTCAGTAAATATAAAATTAATCAAGCTGAAATTGTGCACTAATCATTTATTTACAATTATTAGTAAGACCAAAAAAAAAATAAACGATTAGTTTCACTCCATCCATCCCCTCTCATACAATCTGACATAATTTCACAACTTCACAAAAAGTCGATTTTCCTCAAAAGTATGAATACGAAAGACCCATGTCAAAAACATAACCTTCTTAGTATTTTCTGAAAAAGGCATTAAGAACTCGCCCATCCTTCTTCCATCTACAAACTGCACAATTTCACTAACTCCAATACACTAATATTCTCAGTACCTATTAAATTTTTGAATCCTAAATTTTGTATAAAACGTTTCGATGGCAACTCGTGATGTGAAAAAATTAGTTCAATGTCGTCATCCCCTCCACTTTCCCTACAAAATTTCTTAAAATCAAAAAATGTCTCTTTCATCTAGAGTATCGCACAATTGGGCTTCACGCCCAATTGTAGTCCTGTTATGTTTATTTATGTACTTGGTGTAGGGATGTTGTTGTTTGTTTCGTAATCTCACTAAATAATGAGCCAGAGGATAATTCGATTTCCATCTTTTAAATATGGAACCGATTTATGGTAATTTCTTGCATTAAGGAATTCTGATAGTGATAAGATATAAAACTTAAAGTGTTCCGTATAGATACAAAGATCCACACTAACACTACTCCCTTAGAGCTGCGCTGCATCCGTGCGCCCTCTTCTGCTTATCTTAAGCTTGACTACCGAGTCGTTGATCGAGTTGTGTCGCTCGGCGATATTTCAGTGGCAGCTCGTACTGAAAAGATAATGAAACATCTGCCAACAAGTCGGTCGAAGTTTAATTTTTCTTGAAACAAGTTGAGTTGAGTCAATATGCAGGTTAGGGCAGACTAAATGAAAGGGGGTCTCTAGGGCAGGGCTGTTGTTAATACTTAACTGCGATAACGATTAATAGCTCTAGTACATCTAATCAATATTTGTTTATTTATGGAAATTTGGGCTTGTATGTGGGGAGGGGGTGCGATAGAAGAGATGGATGGATCTTAATAATTTTTTAATTGGTTGCTTGAATCGTGTTCGAAATTCTCTGTATAGAATGAAAATTTCATAGAAGAAGTAAATTCTATGAGATTCGCTGCATTTTATATTCATGAAACCGTACATTTACAATAATAAAGTTTTCTTGCAAACTATAAAAGCTAATAAATTGAAATTTAGAATACATTTTTTTTTATCGTAAATCTGATGTACACTTGTGGTGCTCCAGCACATTAATCAATTCATTCGTTAATAAAAAATCACTCTAATTTTTTATTAACGAAAATTTAGAAATCAGTAACTTTTGCCATTCGTTAATAAAAAATCACTCTAGTTTTTATTAACGAAAATTTCGAAATCAGTAACTTTTGTTTTCGAAAAATAATAAAATTTTTTTATATGACGACAGTCGAAATTAAAAAATCCGTTGATGAGTACGATTTAAAATTTAAGACATTAAATATTCCATTATATTAAAAATAAATAAAAATAATAATTCAAGCTAATTAATAGAATTAAATGTGGTGAAATAAAATGCTGTTAATATAATTTTAGTGAAATAAATATTGTTGGATAATATAAATTTAATTTACTACAATCATTATCACAACAAATTGGTGACCCCGACAAAAACCAATAAGCAATTTATTGGTGAACAGCAGAACAACATCGGCTACAGCAGAGCAATATCGGCTACAGCAGAGCAACATCAGCTTCAGCAGAACAACATTAGTAACTCTACAACGGTAACAGCAATTCCAATAGCAACAGACAATTCATCTGAAGAATAAATGAAGACATTACTGGATAAAACGCATCAATAATTGAATTCATGGAATCAATACAGGAACCAGTTCAAGAATAAGACGGCAAGATCTAAACAAGCTTTTAGCAACTCTAACAAGATTATTACAGATATTACAGATACGTAGTTTTCACCATAATATTTTATCTTAAATTATTTTTGATATTTTCTTTTTTTTTCTACATATTAATTGTACCGTCACGTCAACTTGATTTTTATTTACGCGAAAGTTTTCATTTTTTGTTAAAAAATTAAACAGTATGGAAAATAATGATGGGTTGGCGCCACATACTCCACCTTTTCCTGATTTGCACGCACCTAATCCATTTCAGGGATTAGGTGATTTTCACGTGTCATCTGTTGCAGTACAGAAAATATGTTTTTGGAGAAGAAATCCAACTGCATGGTTCAATGCCTTGGAAATACAATTAAGGTCAGCAGGCATATCGTCGGAGACTACAAAGTTTAGTCACACGATAAGCATGTTGACCCAGGATGAGTGTGACAAGGTTTTGGACGTCATCGCAAATTCTTCATCTGAAACACCTTATACCGATTTAAAAGCAACCATCATCGTTAGATTTGGCGAATCGGAAGATCATAAACTTCACAAGTTATTAAATGGTCTTGATCTTGGGGATGATAAACCATCAAATTTGTTAGCTAAAATGAAATCACTAGCAGGAAATTCAGTTGGTGATCCTCTTTTAAAGAAACTTTGGTTAAATAAACTTCCACAAAACGTTCAATCAGTTTAGCCATTGCAAATGTGCCGTTAAATGAATTAAGCATTCTGGCAGATCGAGTTTTTGAAAGTTCTCCTGGTTTCTCTTTTAATGTTTCTAGTGCTTCACATTCTAATGGCAACAATGGAGGATCTGATTGTTTTGCATCCGAAAATGCAATCATCCATCAAATGTCGTTATTGACTAAGCAAATTGAAACTTTGATTAATCGGCAAAAATAACTTGCCAGACAAAGTCGATCACATTTTAAGAACCGTTCAATCAAATTCCTGTTAAGACCCCCTATAGGGGCATAGGACAGAAACAACTCTCTTCCACAAGGCGCGATCCTGCGCATCGGATCCACTGCCACTTTCGCCGTTGAATCTCAATACCTATTTTAGTCTGGCGAGTTGTACTCCAAAGTTCGTCGTTGGAGATCACTTCTGGCCAGAATATTCCTAAAATGCGTCGGAGGCATTGGTTTACGAAAGTCTGTAGTTTCTTGGTAAGTCGAACGGTCACTTTCCACGTAGTACAACCATATAACAACACGGATTTGACGCATGCGTCAAAAACTCGCAGCTTCGTGTGAAGGGAGATCTCTCTTAACCTCCAGAAAGGGGAAAGGATACCGAAGGCCTGACGAGCTTTATTTAGCCGAGCCTCAACATCCTTTTCGGCTCCGCCGTCCATGCTAACAATGCTTCCGAGATAGCAAAAATCTTGCACCTCTTCCACATCCTGTCCATTAAGATCAATCGGTGTGCTTACGTTCGAACCCATGTGCATGTACTTGGTCTTACGCACATTTATTTTCAGTCCCGCCTCTTTGCATTTAGAATGCAACGAGCGAACATTTGACTCTAAGTCCGAACGGGTATGTGCAAGCAAACACACGTCATCAGCATAATCAAGGTAACTTAAGATGTTAAATAGTCTCCATTGAAGACCTTTACCTTCCCCACCTTCCAGTGCAGCTTTCAAGATGTCATTTATTACCACCAGAAACAGGGCTGGTGATAATATGCAGCCTTGTCTGACACCCGTTCGCACAGGAAAGCTCTCGGACAGCTCTCCTCTATGCAAGACGCGACACCTTGCATCTTCGTAGGATTCTTTAATCATAGCTATGACCTTATTTGGAATACCTCTCCTACGCAAAGCATTCCATATGTAATCTCGCTTAACGCTGTCGAAAGCCTTCTCGAAGTCCACAAACATGAGATGTAGTGGTGAACCCATTTCGGCTGACTGCTCTAATATTATCCGTAGGGTATTTGTGCGGTCGGTACAAGACGACCCTTTACGGAATCCAGCCTGATAAACTTCGAGAGTGCTCTCGACGACATCACTAATCCTATTGAGAATTACCTTAGCCATAATTTTTGATACGGCAGTAAGTAGACATATACCACGCCAATTGCCACAATCCCGAAGGTCGCCCTTCTTCGGGATTTTCACAATGACGCCCTCCTACCATTCAGTCGGATATCTTCCATCATTCCACACCTTAGTGAAGAGTGGGAGGAGTATATCGGCTGTTATTTCCGGGTCCGCTTTGAGGAGTTCGGTTGGTAGTCCGTCTATACCTGGAGCTTTCCTTCCCGCCATTGACCGAATGGCGGAAACTATCTCTTCCTTATCTGGGGGATCGTCCCTAATAGAGGATTGTTGCGGTTGGATGTTTGGAAGTTGTTCTGTTTCTGGAATATCTTCATCTGACAAGATGTTTAAAATATCAGAGAAGTATTCCTTCCATCGTCGCAACTGGTGTTCACTCATATTAAGGAGAGTTCCGTTGACATCTCTCACCAGGTGGTTGGCGGTGAAATTCCTGTTCGTCAACTGTTTCATGATTTTAAATAGTGAACCCATATCCCCAAGGTAAGCCGCAGATTCTGCCTTGTTTGCCAGATCTTCAATGGCCTTTCTCTTGTCGCGTCTAACAGCCTTTTTAAGCTGTATATGAGCATCGCGGTAGTTCTGCCTCAAGTCGGGCGTTCGTTGGTTGACATCGGGTTGAGAGATGATTGCCAATTTGGCTTTTTTCCGATTGTCAACCTTGTCCCATGTGTCTTGCGACATCCAGGGTTTCTCACCGCTTTGCGTATATCCCACAGGTTCTTCAGCACTAGTTAGAAAAGTGTTTCTGGTTGCCTCCCAATTGGCGTCCAGTGTGCGCATTTCATGTTCACCCAATGTGGATGACTTTTCGCGTAGAATGGTGGTGTATTCGAGTTTTTTGTTGGGATCTCTGAGTTTATCCACATTAAGCTTGCGCTTCATTTGAAGAATTTGTGGTCGTCGGATAGCTGCTGTACACAATCTCAAGCAGGCAACCATCAAGTGGTGACCGCTCCCCACGTCAGCTCCACGTTTCGCTCGCACATCGAGGAGACATCTTCTCCATCGGCGACTTATAGCCAAATGGTCAGCAGGCATATCGTCGGAGACTACAAAGTTTAGTCACACGATAAGCATGTTGACCCAGGATGAGTGTGTCAAGGTTTTGGACGTCATCGCAAATTCTTCATCTGAAACACCTTATACCGATTTAAAAGCAACCATCATCGCTAGATTTGGCGAAACGGAAGATCATAAACTTCACAAGTTATTAAATGGTCTTGATCTTGGTGATGATAAACCATCAAATTTGTTAGCTAAAATGAAATCACTAGCAGGAAATTCAGTTGGTGATCCTCTTTTAAAGAAACTTTGGTTAAATAAACTTCCACAAAACGTTCAATCAGTTTTAGCCATTGCTAATGTGCCGTTAAATGAATTAAGCATTCTGGCAGATCGAGTTTTTGAAAGTTCTCCTGGTTTCTCTTTTAATGTTTCTAGTGCTTCACATTCTAATGGCAACAATGGAGGATCTGATCGTTTTGCATCCGAAAATGCAATCATCCATCAAATGTCGTTATTGACTAAGCAATTTGAAACTTTGATTAATCGGCAAAACTATTTTGCCAGACAAAGTCGATCACATTTTAAGAACCGTTCGCGATCCCGAAATAAATCTCGTGATAATGCTGATTTATGCTTCTATCATAAAAAGTTCGGTGTTAACGCGACCAAATGTCAGCAACCTTGCTCCTTTAATTCGACAAAAAACTAAATAAATTGTCGGTAATGACGACAACCGACAATGTAACAACTTCAAGTCGTCTATTTATATTTGACAAAGTGTCAAATTATAGTTTTCTTATCGATACCGGTGCTGACGTTTCAGCCCTCCCAGTCGCAGCATTTACTGATTTGACTTGTGACAATTCATTAATTTTAACAGCGGCAAATTCGACCAACATCAGAACTTATGGATTCAAAGAAATCGAAATTTCTCTCCAGTTACGAAGAGTTTTCAAATGGAGATTCATCGTAGCTGACGTCGAAAAGCCTATCCTTGGCGCGGATTTCCTAAAATACTACGGTTTAATTGTTGATATTCGTCAAAAATGTCTTATTGACCCACTTTCGCGAATTACCTCTACAACTGGCAGTTTAGTTAAAGGACCATCTTCGTCCCTGGCTGCTTCATCAACTTCAATTATAAATGCTAAGGTTGAGCGAATTTTAACAAAATACGAAAACGTTCGTCGTTCTTTAAATTACAGTAACTTAGGATTGAGCACAGTGCAACATTTTATCGTTACTGAAGATCGCCCCGTTTTTGCTAGACCACGTCGTCTAGACCCAATTAAATTAAAAATTGCTAGAGCCGAGTTTGATCGCATGATCGAACACGGTATTTGCAGACCTTCCGATAGCCCATGGGCATCACCTTTGCACATGGTTAAAAAAAGAGATGGTACTTGGAGACCCTGTGGAGATTATCAAGCCCTTAATGCGATAACTACACCAGATACTTATCCAATCCCTCACATCCAAGACTTTAGTCAACAGTTGGAAGGATGTAAAGTTTTTTCAATTGTTGATCTAGAAAAAGCGTATCATCAGATACCCATTCGAGAGGAAGACATCCCAAAAACAGCTATCACAACACCTTTCGGATTATATGAATTTATGAGGATGACTTTTGGACTGCGTAATGCAGCGCAAACTTTTCAACGCTTCATCTTTTCCATTTTGAAGGATTTCGATTTTTGTTTCGTCTATATTGACGGCATCCTAATAGCTTCTAAGTCGGAAAGTGAACATCTTAATCATTTGGATAAGTTATTTGAACGGTTAAACTCACACAACTTGGTAATTAACCAAAATAAATGCACATTCCTTAAAGCATCAGTTGATTTCCTTGGTCATACGATTGACGAATTCGGATTCAAACCAATCGCTTCTCGAGTTGAAGCCATTTTAAATTATCCTCGACCATCTACGGTTAAAGATATTAGACGTTTTCTTGGGATGCTCAATTTCTATCGACGTTTCATTCCACACGCTGCTGAAGCACAATCCACTTTGGACAGCTTCACAAACGGCAGTAAAAAGAAAAACGACAAGACAGAGCTTCAGTGGACGAACACTTCCATCGAAGCCTTCAACTGTTGCAAAAAGCAACTGGCTCATGCTACTACTCTAGACGCATCGGACTACTCTAGTTTTCTCATCAAAATTTTCGACATTATCTTTGGCAGTAGTTGCATCGGACACTGCTAGGAGCTGTGCTTCAACAGCGACTTACAGGAGACTGGAGACCGTTAGCCTTTTTCTCCAAGAAACTCTCTTCCGCACAAAAAAAATATAGTGCTTACGACAGAGAATTATTGGCAGCCTATGTATCAATCAAACATTTTTAATACATACTTGAAGGCAGGAATCTTATCTTGTTTACTGACCATAAGCCATTAATTTTCGCGTTAAAACAAAATCCAGAAAAAGCTTCACCACGTCAACTAAGACATCTCAATTTTATCAGCCAATTTACGTCGGACATTCGACGTATTTCTGGACAAGACAACATAGTTGCCGATACGTTGTCAAGAATCGAGATACTAAATCTTCCGACAACCATAGATTATTCTGAAATTGCTAACGCTCAAGCAACAGATATTGAGTTAACCAAAGTTAGAGTTATACCAAGCCTTAACTTCATTCCGGTTTCAATTGAACGCACCACAAATCCCCTTTGGTGTGACTCATCTATGCAGCAATTAAGGCCGTATATACCTGCAAACTTGCGCTTACATGTTTTTCCTAAGGTACACGATTTGTCTCATCCGGGAATTAAGGCTACCGTAAAACTAATGAGAAGTAAATTTATTTGGCCATCAATCAACAAAGACAGTCGTAACTGGACTAAAGAATGCATTGCGTGTCAAAAAGCCAAAGTTTCACGACATTTCAAAAGTCCTCTTGGTCAATTTGAACCAATTTCACAAAAATTTAATACTATTCATATTGATCTAGTTGGTTCGCTACCAATTTCAAACGGTTATAGATACTGCCTAACAGTCATTGATCGCTTCACTAGATGGCCAGAAGCATACCCAATTCACGATATTCATGCGGAAACAGTCGCTAACACACTTTTCAAAGAGTACATTCCACGTCATGGAACACCAGTTTCAATCATTACAGACCAAGGCGCTCAATTCGAGTCGCGATTGTTTACAGAATTAGGAAAGATGATTGGTTTTAAACGTTGTAGAACGACAGCACAATCCTAAAGCTAATGGAATACTTGAGAGATGGCATAGGGTTTTTAAAGAAACAATCTTATGCAAATCAAATGACAGGTGGTCAGACAGACTTCCTTTAATTCTTCTTGGTTTGCTTACGATAGTTCGCGAAGATGCTAACGCGACACCAGCCGAACTGCTTTATGGTCAAAATATCAGACTTCCTTATGATTTCGTTCATCAAACCGATCAAAAGCAAAATGCAACCGCAAGCGAATTTGTCGAGATTCTTCGAGATCGCATCAATAACACCAAGCCACAACCTCCTTCAAAACACAATCATGAAACCCCTTTAATTTTCAAAAACCTCAAAACTTGCAGTCATGTTTTTATCAGAACCGATGCAGTTCGAACTAGCTTACAAACACCTTATGAAGGAGCCTTTGAAGTGCTACAAAGACACAAAAAATATTTCATAGTTAAAGTAAAAGAGAAACCAACAACAGTGTCCATTGATAGGCTTAAGCCATGTTACAAAAGCTCTTCCGAACAAATTAATCTAGCGACGATCCACAAAAAAATAACTTTCGGTAAATCGGAAACGCAAACATTTCGCTCCACAGACACATCTTATTTAATTAATAGTAGTATCAAGAAGGTCCGTAACCTTCTCTAGGAGGGGGGTATGTGGTGCTCCAGAACATTAATCACTTCATTCGTTAATAAAAAATCACTCTAATTTTTTATTAACGAAAATTTAGAAATCAGTAACTTTTGCCATTCGTTAATAAAAAATCACTCTAATTTTTATTAACGAAAATTTCGAAATCAGTAACTTTTGTTTTCGAAACATAATAAAAAATTTTTATATGACGTCAGTCGAAATTAAAAAATCCGTTGATGAGTACGATTTAAAATTTAAGACATTAAATTTTCCATTATATTAAAAATAAATAAAAATAATAATTCAAGCTAATTAATAGAATTAAATGTGTTGATGAAATAAAATGCTGTTAATATAATTTTAGTTAAATAAATATTGTTGGATAATATAAATTTAATTTACTACAACTATTATCACAACACACTGAGAGAAATTTCGTATTGTAAAATTCAAGGAGAACACTTTTAAATTAAAATGTTCAACCTTATAGCTTTTGATTTAAAAGGAGAAAATGATTGATTTAATATTCAACCATTTTTAAACAAAATATCATAAATTATTTTAAAAGTGAACCATTTCAAATTTAAATTTAAGCGAAACATTTTTAAAATAAAAGTGGATTAAAAACATAACAGGGCTACGATTGCGCGTAAAGCGCAATCTTACGGTACTCTAGATGAAATAGAATTTTTTGTGATCCCAAGAAATTTTGTATGAGGAGTGTTAGAAGGGGTGATAGCATTGAACTATTTTTTTCCCCATCATGCTAAAGTAGCTATAAAAATGTTTTATACAAAATGCTTACACCAAAAATTGAATAGGAGCTGAGAAAATTAGTGGGTTAGATTAAGTGAAAATGTGCAGTTTGTATGGGAGGTGGTAGAAAGAGTGGGGGGATTTTAGTGATTTTTTCAGAAATAACTAAGAATATCATAAAATTGACATTTCTTAAATTTGAGACTGGTAGCATTCATACTTTTCAAGAAAATAGATTTTTTGTGAAGTTGTGAAACTGCGTCATATTGTATGGGAGGGGGTAGAAGCAGTAAAGCTAATCAAAAATTTTTTTTCTGATCTTAGTGATAATGCTAAATAAGTATTTATTACGAAATATGAGCTCGATAAATGTTATATGTTCTGAGAAAATCGGCTTAGAGCATTTCATGAAAAAGTGTGGTTTGTATGGGAGGGGTTGGAAGGAGAGGGAGGACGCAAATAATTTTTACAGAGTATATTGAAATTATTATAAAAGTAATATATCCCGAAATTCAGACTAAAAACTTTTATACTTTTCGAGCAAATCTATTTATAGTCGAATTGCGAAATTGTGTCATTTTGTATGGGAGGGGGTAGAAGGGGTGAAGCTAATCGTCTAATTTTTTTTAGCCTTACTAACAATTTTAAATAAATATTTAGTGCACAATTTCAGCTTGCTAAATTTTATACGCACTGAGTAAATTGGCTTAGAGTAATTCATGATAAGTACAGTTTGTATGGGAGGTGGTAAAAGGAGGGGGCGGACACCCATAATTTTTATACGGTAGATTGATATTATCATAAAAGTAATATATTCCAAATTTCAGGCCAATAGCTTTTATACTTTTCGAGCAGATCCGTTTATTGTCAAATTGCGCATTTGTGTCATTTTGTATGGGAGGGGGTAGAAGGGGTGGAGCGATTTGGCCCATTGACGAACTTGACCTTACTTTTTTGTCAAAAACGACGTATACGAAATTTGAGCTTTTTAGCTCAACGCGTTCTCAAGCTAGAGCGCGCACAGACGGACGGACAGACGGACGGACATCCGGTTTTGAGATTTTTGAGTGATAATATTAATTTCTGTATTCATCATTTTTTTCTCCGAACCTTATTTCTTGGCGTTACAAACTTTAGAGCAAACTTATAATACTCTCAGATTTCATCTAGAGTATAAAAAAAAACTTTTATTTCAAATCGATTAAACTTTTAAAACAAAATGTGTTATGAGGAGAAAAATTTTGAAATTAAAGTGTACATTTTGAATGGACGATGAGCAAAATTCTTAAAATGGCCAATTTTGAATTAAAAATAATCGATTATCGACCTCTTCATAGCAAAAACCCTTTGATTTAAAATAATTTTTATACTCTAGATGGAATCTGAGAGTATTATAAGTTCGCTCTAAGGTTTGTAACGCCAAGAAATAAGGCTCGGAGAAAAAAATGAATGATATAGAAGTTAATATTATCACTCGAAAATCTCAAAACCGGATGTCCGTCCGTCCGTCCGTCCGTGCGCTCTCTAGCTTGAGAACGCGTTGAGCTAGATAGTTCAAATTTTGTACACGTCGTTTTTGACAAAAAATTAAGGTCAAGTTCGTGAACGGGCCAAATCGCTCCACCCCTTCTACCCCCTCCCATACAAAATAAAACAATTGCGCAATTTGACAATGAAGAGATTTGCTCGAAAAGTATATAAGCTATTAACCTGAAATTTGGAATATATTACTATTATGATATTATCAATCTACCTTATAAAAATTATGTGTGTCCTACCCCTCCTTCTACCACCTTCCATACAAACTGTACTTTTCATGAATTATTCTAAGCCAATTTACTCAGTGCGTATAAAATTTAGCTAGCTGAAATTTTGCACCAAGTATTTATTTAAAATTGTTAGTAAGGCCAAAAAAAATTAGACGATTAACTTCACCCCTTCTACCCCCTCCCATACAAAATGACACAATTTCGCAATTTGACAGTAAATGGATTTACTCGAAAAGTGTAAAAGCTATTAATCTGGATTTTTGGATATATCACTTTCATAATAATATAAGTCTACAGTAGAAAAATTTTTGGAGTCCTCCCTCTCCTTCCACCCCCTCCCATACAAACATCACTTTTTCATGAAATGCTTTAAGACGATTTTCTCAGAACATATAACAATTATCGAGCTCATATTTTGTAATAAATTCTTAATTGATATTATCACTAAGATCAGAAAAAAATATTTAATTAGCTTCACTGCTTCTACCCCCTCCCATACAATATGGCACAGTTTCACAACTTCACAAAAAATAGATTTTCTTGAAAAGTATGAATGGCACTAGTCTGAAATTTAAGGGATGTCAATTTTATAGTATTCCTAGTTATTTCTGAAAAAATCACTAAAATCCCCCCACTCTTTCTACCACCTCCCATACAAACTGCACATTTTCATTAAATCTAACTCACTAATTTTCTCAGTTCCCATTCAATTTTTGGAGTAAGCATTTTGAATGAAACATTTTTATAGCTACTTTAGCATGATGGGGAAAAAATTAGTTCAATGCTATCATCCCTTCTAACACTCCACATACAAAATTTCTTGGGGTCACAAAAAATTCTATTTCATCTAGAGTATCGTAAGATTGCGCATTACGCGCAATCGTAGCCCTGTTATGTTTTTTTACTATGTTCTTTCCCTCAGTGTATTGTAGAAAAATTATTCAAATCTCCCCTCTCCTTCAACCACCTCCCATACAAACTGCACTTTTTCATGAAGCAGTATAATCCAATTTTCTCAGTACGTATAACAGTTATCGAGCTGAAATTATGTACTAAATATTTAATTAGCATTATTATTAAGATAAAATTAACTAAATAGCTTCACTCCTTCTAAAAACATGTTTTTATGCTTAGTTATTGTCTAAATAAAGTAACTTATAGCCATTTATAAATAAATAACAGCAGACACTACAATTATATTTATATGCATAGATTGTTTTGAAACAAAAACCATTGCTGATTAAAATATGGCTGGATCCTTTCGTTATACTTTGGGAGTGACAGAACTTAGAAATAATAAATCCAACCTGTGGAAGGGTTTAACTGGAGAATTCATTGGTGAGTTTTTTTTAAATATAGTTATTCTAAAGCTATATCTGTAGTCCAAAGATCTTATTTATAAATACATGATTTAAAATATCATCGCTTTGAACTACAGATTACAATCCATATATATATATTTTACTTGAGTAGGTATTTTCCTGCTAAACTTTTTTGGTTGTGGATCTTGTACACAAGCACCAAATACAACTTTCATTGCGCTGGCATTTGGTTTAGCCGTATTTATGGCAATAATGGTATGGACATGATAACTATTCTATTTCAATTTCCTTTATCATACAATAAACATTATATCTATCTAACATAATATTTTCAGGTCGTCGGTCATATTAGTGGGGGTCACATTAATCCTGCGGTAACTATTGGAATGCTAGTTGTAGGCAGAATTAGTATTATTCGTGCTTTACTCTACATTTTAATACAATGTGCAGGCGCTGTGGCTGGAACTGCATCTCTTAAAGTATTTACGAGTTTTTACACAATATTTTCGTTCACTGTTTAAACATCATCATTATAGGCACTTTTGCATGACGAATATTTTAATGGGTTAGGACATACTAGTTTGGCAGAACACATATTACCAGTACAAGGTCTTGGAATTGAATTTTTCTTAGGCTTTGTTTTAGTCCTAACGGTTTTCGGTGTTTGTGATGAAAACAAACCAGGTGGGTACCTACTGGTAAAGTTAATTAATCATTAATCAATAATTAATTATTTAATGCAACTCCTAAGTCATTACAAATTCTTTTAAATAGACTCTAGATACCTTGCACCACTAGCTATTGGGTTAACAGTGACCTTAGGACATCTAGGAACGATCAAATATACAGGTGCCAGTATGAATCCTGCACGCACTTTTGGAACTGCTGTTATCGAAATGAATTGGAATGATCATTGGGTTAAATATAAAATAATTGGCTAATATTTTCACTTCTTATATATAAAATTTCAGATTTATTGGGCTGGACCTATTTTAGGTGGCATTGGTGCATCTCTTTTATACACGTTGGCACTAGAAGCCCCCGATTCTAAGCAAAATAAGTATAAAACTGAATTATTTGAGGAACGAGAGGTGAATATATGATTTATAAATATTTTAAATAAGATGCATTTTGGGTAGCCTGCTATACCATAATTCTTCATTACTAAAAGCAACACTTTAGCATGTGGGGGTTATAATTAATGAAAACTTGCAATTACTTCGAAAAAAAGATTTGTAGAAAAACATTATAGATAGGAATTGCTCGATGAATTCATATGAATAAGTTTTAAACGTCATTTCAAATATTCGATCATAGTACGATATTTGCTTGATATTTGACGCGATATGAGCATGTTATGAAATTTATTAATTATTTTTGATTGACGACAAAATTTATGTCGTTATTGGTTTAAATGGGCCTTGATGAACAATAGCCAAGTTATCGATCTTTATACAATTTATTATTGATCACTTCAATCTGTGCCGGTTGATTCTCGAGCAACATCAATAAGCGACAGGAGTTTATAATTTCATAAAAATTTAAACCCGAACAGACATCTGTATTGAAAAATTATCATATCATTGCTATTATTTTGTTTGGCCTTGCATTTCGTGTATTGATAATCGAAAATTAAAAAGGAATTTTAACAATAATTCACTGCAACGAAAATAACATCAAAAGTAAATGCTAAACGTTTAAGGTCATCTAAATAGTTGACTTAAAAGTTTTCCAGTAAACGTTTAATTTTATTCTCGCTGTATGTATGTAGTTCAGTTTTTATCTATTTCACCCATTATTCTGTATCGACCCATTCATTTATTCAAGTTTATCACCACACATCAGTAGTCATCAGTTTGATGAAAAAAAAAGTCAAAACAATTTTTAAGAACAAATTTTTCCAACGCGATACAAGTCCTAAATTATAAACAATACTTATATAATATCAGACAAACTTTAAATGATAAGAAAATGATTTCTTTTCAGATGCGTAAACTGGATCCTTGAATACCTTTATAAAGATTATTAATAATAAAAATGACTTTTTTTTTGTAAAATCGCCAAAATCTCGTTTGATAATTATATCATTGTGCGCTTTCATTTATATTGCCAAGTCAGCCGATTTATTTCTAGAAATTTAACGAACATTTTATTTTTTGTTGATAATATAAGTGAAGACAGAAAAGTTGATTTGTAAGTTACAATATATAAAATAGATTAATATCACAAGATGTACATTTTTTTTATAAATCTACAGAAAAACAAAAATGTCTTTAATTGCACTCAACGACGCCCACTAAGGGGTGGAGGGGAAGCGGACATCAACCTCCCCCATCCCTCCTTCCCGGGATTTTACTTCAACTTGCTACACCATAAAAATATATATTATATACTTGTTATCGTTTCAATGAAAAATGTTTATAAAACATTTCCTTTTGAGCATCGTGCTGTAGTATTTATTATTTATTATTTATATTAGGGGAACACTTGAGAGCACTGCGGCCTATCTGGCCTATTGTGCGATTATTGCCCCTTTACCCTACCATAACTCAATAGCTTTGGCTAATTTGAGAATCTTTACGGGAACCATGTTTGCCAGTTCCTCGGTGGAAAGGAAACCTTTCCCAAGAAGATTATGCCTTTTCCTTGCCACTGCTTCATAGTGGCATAGGATATGTATTGTCGTTTCTGACTCTTCGAGACAGAGGCGGCAGATGTCTGTTTCAGCTAAGCCCATATTATTGAGGTGGTGGTTCACTCCACTGTGCCCCGTCATTAGGCCGATTAGAGTACTAATATCGCTCTTTCTGAATTTCAGGATATCCTCCACTTTATGTTTTTGTGGTAGGATTAGTTTTTTTGAGGTTGATAAGCCTGGAAGTCTATTCCAGTAGATTTTGTGTTCTTGTTCAACCCACTTCTTGAGTATCGAGTTATGATGCTCTTTTGATTTTCCGTAGAATGGCTCTGGACCAATAAAGTTTTTTTCCGCGCCGTTTTTTTCAAGGCGATCAGCCTCTTCGTTTCCCTCAATTCCCATATGTCCCATATGACATTAAGGTTACGTCATTCCTTTTCCCCAGGATGATTAGGTCTTGAAGACAGTCCCAAACTACCCTCGATCCGTGTTTATTGGATGCTAGGGCTTTGAGAACCGCCTGACTATGCGATAGGATATAAATTGATTTGTGAGTTCTTCTTATATTCTCTTGGATACATAGCTCCATTGCAATTAGTTCAGCCTGGAAGATTGTGGCTTCTTTGCCGAGTGGTTTTGAAACCGAGAAGTGAGGACCTTTGACTCCGGCTCCTGTCCCCTCAGAGGTGCGCGAACCATCTGTATACCAGATGGTTGATCCCTCTTCCATTTCAGGTAGCGTGGATTGCCAGTCCTTGCGTTCTCTGATTACAACTTTGAATGGGGTTTCAAAGTTAAATTTTGTCGGCATAGCGTCCGATACTGTGGAGGTTAGAACCTCCAATTTGGGGTTTCTTAGGATTTTGAGGTGGCCTCTAAAATCCCCTGGTTTGTACTTGTTTTCCCTCTGTATGCGTAACACCCCTTTGATAGCTTTCTTTTTTATTTGGAGATGTATCGGAGGGATGTTAAGGAACATTTTCATTGCCGGTTTTCATAGCTCCTGTGATACCAAGACAAGCTAGCCTTTTGATTTTTTGTAGCGTAAGCTGTGCTTTTCTTTGCAAAGTTTTAGTCCACCATATCGTTGATCCGGATGTGATGTGACTATCGGAAGAATGATTGTTCTGTAACACCAGCAAATCATTTTGGGCTTTAGTTCCCATTTTTTGCCAAATAAGCTTTTACAGGCCCAAAATGCCTTTAGTGCGTTGGCATGAGTCCATTCTATATGTTTGTTCCAGTTGAGTTTGCTATCCAGTATGACACCTAGATATTTTACCTCATCTGAAAAGGATATTATTGTTCCATTTATTGAAGGGGGTATGATGTACGTTTTCCTTCTATTTGTAAATGGTACTAACTCAGTCTTACTTGGGTTGATGTTCAAGTTCTTAGACTGACACCAGTTCATTATCACTTCTAAGGATGATTGCATTCTTTCCGATATAATTAAATCATGTTTGCCTCTAATGATAATGACGAGGTCATCGGCATATCCTATTGCCTCGTATCCCTGTTCTGTTAGTCGGTCTAGGAGTTCATCTACTACAATTGACCAAAGAAGTGGAGATAGTACCCCACCTTGGGGACAGCCTCTATAGGTCTGTGCAGTCAATGTGCTATCCCCTAGATCCATGGTTGTCATTCGGCTCCTTAGCATGGCATGTATCCATCTAATCGTGGCCGTTTCCCAACCCTTTTTCCTAGCTGCCGCTATTATGGCTTCATGGGGAGTATTGTCAAATGCTCCTTCTATATCTAGGAATGCGCAAAGTGCAATTTCTTTATAGTCTTTTGCCTTTTCGATTTGTCTTACCAAACCATGAAGGGCTGACTCTGTTGATTTGCCCTTTTGGTAGGCATGTTGATTAGTATTAAGACGAACCTTGTTAGGTCCTGTTCTTATGTGCATGTCCACTAACTTTTCCATCGTTTTGACGAAGAAGGAGGTAAGGCTTATAGGACGATATGACTTAGGCTGATCAATGGGACGATTCCCTGCCTTCGGTACAAATACCACCCTCGCTTTCCTCCAAATTTTTGGGATGTATCCCCAAATAAAGCTGGCTTTAAAGATCATTATCATTATTGGCATTAAGATCTCTAACCCCTTCTGCAGTAATGCGGGAAATATTTTGTCTACTCCGGCTGATTTGTAAGGCTTAAAGGTGTTGATCGCCTTCTGATCTTTTCCGAAGTGAAGATTTTACCAGCAATGCTTTTGCTGTGCGGAGTTTGACGATATGTCCTTTCCTCCGCCTCTAAATCCTCATTATTGTTTATTATTTTGCAGCCTGGAAAATGTGTTGCCAACAACACCTCATGGGTTTCCATACTGCTTTTAGTAGAAGATCCATCCGGTCTCTCCAAGAGTCTTTTGATAACACCTTTTGGAGTCTTGAGGCCATTGGGACATCATCTATCTCTTCACAGAATCTTCTCCAAGACTCTTTTTTAAACTTTGATATTAATGCTTCCCCAGATAGTGTGATGAGCGTTAGCGTCACAGCCCAGAATGACTGGTATTTTGTGGATTCTACTGTATTCCACCAGCTCCATGACGCCTTGAGGTTGCGTCTCGTGCTCCTCCCCCGGAAAGTAGACCGAGGCAATTATTACCTCTTGGCCACCGCCACTAAATCTGTTTGTTAGGTAATTAATTTCTGATGATATTAGAATTGCAGCTCTTGGCCTGTCACTTCTTTTATCGAAGATCACCTTACCCATTTTTTTAGGAATTCCATTAATTTCGCCCATAGCGGCTCTCGGTTCCTGAATTAGGCCTATGTGGAATTCCTCTTTAGCGAATCTCCAAAGAGGTGTCCATGGCCGCTGCTGCACGATGGAGATTCGCTTGTATAGCTCTAATTTTATTTAGAGCCAAGGCCATCTTTTTTCAGCTGCGGCTCGCCGCTTTTGAACTCCTTGACCTTAGGGTGGAGAGTCACGCTAGAGAATTTAAAGCAGACTCTGTGCCCCTTTCGTTTAAGCTTTTTCACCGATTGGCCGTCGATGGAGAAGGTTATGATAGTGTTTGTGCCCTCTACTCTTCTGCTAAGTACATTCCAGTTAGAGGCGCACAAACCAGCATTTCGCGCATCAATGAGGGTGGTAATTTCCTCTGATGTATTTGTCTCATGAAGAAAAAATCCCGTGATTATTTCTAATCGCGGGATATTCTCCTCCCGGACTGCCCTGATGTTCGTGGACTCGTGCGGCTTAATGCCTTTTGCTGTTTTTTCCAGCCATGCTGCGGTTTGCTCATCTAGGCAAATGATCAGCATCCATCCCGGCTTAAGGCTAAGTCCACCAAATTGTGGAATTATCTCCTCTTTTGCCGCTTTGGGAATCTCTTTTAGTATACTTTCTTGTATTGTAGCTAGCTGCTCCGCTTTAAGGATCTTATGAGGATGTTCGGTATGTATTATACCGATCCTGATGCCTTTAACTGCGTCTCTGTAGCTAGTACCCGACGTGGAGGGCTGAGCCTCTTCTGCAGGTCTATGCATTACGCTTTTGCTTACTATTTTTGGTCTTTTGTTACCACTTCCCACAGATGGCGGTGTTGTAGAAGAGGTTCTGCCTCTTTTCATTGCCTTTTTCTGTGCTGGCGATAACGTTTTTTCGATCGGCTGGCAAGCAAGATCGTACGCTTCATTAGCGGTTTTCGCTTGGTTTCGATGGTAAGAATACCGTTTCCGGGCAGCACCGCTTAGCCTTTTTTTCTTTTCTGTTAGCGTTAACTGTTTCAGCTCTGCTGATAAACGTTGCTCATCCACTAGAGGCTTACTATGGGTTTTCTTATCCGCTTTGAGTGGCTGTCGGTTGTTCTTGATTGTGCTCGGAGGACTAGCATCTGCTGTTATTTCACGCACTTTTAGTAGAGGATTTGTTGTTATTTTTTCCTCTTCATTTACGACATCAGCCGTTGTTTGTGATGCTTTAGGGGATGCATCTACTCTTTTGGTTACATTTGGTTTTTCCATTCGATTCCCACGAGAAGCGCGAGAAAGTGGAGTCACACCTGGCAGAGCTCCGCATTACCAGGGGGAGGCTAATTTAAACTGGAGGGCGCCTGGTATCCAGAGTTCGCATATTAATGGTTAGTTACCCACTAACCATTCATCTTTTGGCATATGCTGTTCCACCGTAGATTAAGGGATTTTTATATACGAGGTTAACTCCTCTAGCGTCGTACTTTATAAAGGTCACCATCTAGGTAGTACGTACACTTGCGAATCACTTTAGGGATAAATCCCCTTGTAACCATCAATATCTTGAAATCTGCCTAAAACATGACCAGTCCAAATTGCAAGGATATCAATGCTGCGATAGGATACGGAACCGACAGCTAGCTGAACGATTTGATCCCCCAACCAAATCCGCCAAAGACCTTAGATATGATACGGAGCCGAAAGCAAGCTATTTGACTTTTTCCCCCTATCTAGATAGGATACGGAGCCAACAGCAAGCTGTTCGACTTGTTCCCCCTATCTGTAGATCTTTTAGCATTACCCAGTCCGCACCGCGAGGAGGCAATCTACATAACAGACCGTGCTGTAGTGTATAAATATAAATTCATCTCTGTATAATGTCTGAATGATCCTTCTTCTAAGATGCCTAGATACATAGTCATCTGGTGATGTAGGGCAGGAGAGTTTTACATTCTTCATGTTGGTTGGGGAGTCAACAGAGCCAGGGACAAGTGTATCTCTCTTGTCATGGGCTCTGTTCAGTAGTTATACATACGATATCATATTTTAGAATCTTCGTCGAAGTAGTCAGTTGCTTTCTGCGCCTCCTCCCATGAGTTAGCGTGCGTTCACTAGTAATCGAACACTAGTTAGGGCCGCCACTCACTTTTACACACAACTAAAAATGTCGACCTACCTGATTCGGTGATCCTTTTTAAAAATTGTAGACAAAAAGCTGGGATACCCAGGAAAGTGCGATGCGAGACTCGCATGAGATTCTACCCGCATAATTCATCGCAATCCGAAATATATTAAAAATAATAATAGGACTTTTTTTTCAAAATTCCTAAGCATTAAAATTGTTATTTCTGGTGATTTCAACGTTCGTAAGACTGTTTGGCTTTAATATCCTAAAGGTGGGATTTCGTTGGTGCGGCTAGTCGATGCTTATCGTTGCGGACGATCGTTGTGATGGCATGATTTGATTCATGTAGGTCAACTGCGTTTAGTATAAATCGTTGAAATAAATACAGCGCAATGTTTATTTTTATAATAATTCATTTATTAAGTAGGGCAGGAATACCAAATATGTCACATAAAATTAATTCAGACTTTAGTTAAATTAATTAGTGCGAAAGTTACAAGACTTAAGATTAGGTAGAGATAGACAATGTTCAAAACTAAAAAAAAACTTATGTAAAAATTAAAAATTAATAAAAAATAAAAGAAATTCAAAAGCATGACGTGTAGAATGAAAAAGATAAAAATAGATTTTTATAATTTTCATTGCGGGGGTGAATTTTTTTTAAGTATCGATTCCTCTTCTGGAGTCTATCGTGAGTGTACCTTTTCATAATCATTTCAATCATTTTCTCAGTGAACGAGGGGAATGGGTCGTAACAGACATATGAAATTGATATGTACAACATAATGTGAGACATATTTTTGAAGGCTTAAATTGTGATCCCACTTTTAAGAATAGTAGTAGTCAGCAGAACTCTGACACCTTGTTTCTGCTCGGGATCAAACCAACAAAAGTTCTCAGCTACTTTATCCGGCAAAATATTTGTCTCCAGATATTGGCTTCGAATAGCTGGCTCATAATCTTCTAATATATAAGATATAGCCTTATTCGATTTAGCCTTATGTAATCCTTGTCTTGACATGATTAGCAGTTTTCCATTGAAATTTTATCAAATTAAAAATCATGTAAGAATGCGTTCGATATTTCTTGTTTGGTCCAATACATAGATAGACAGACGGACAAAGGGACAGGTGGTTACTCAAATCCATAGCAAACTTATTTTTTAGCTTTACAACTGTTAGATTAAACACAATACATTTTTTTTAATATAACAAGTGGTATTTACTTACCCTGTTTTAATTTTTTTCTATTTAATAAATTATTATTTTTATGAATAACACTTCAAATAAATCACCACTTTCTAAATCACCGACTTGAATAACTCAAATTGATTTGACTGATGTGAATGTCGAAAATTTTTCTAATGATAATATTTGTTCTTAGTCGTGTCGTTACAAAACAACCGAGCTATCGACAAGATTATATATGGAATGCTTTGCGTAGTAGATAAGATCATAGCTAGGATTGTTCGAGAGCTTCCCTGTATAAACGGGTGTCAGACAATATTATCACCAAGAGAAAGTTCATCAGTGGCCTCAAGGAAGACGTCGGGTTGGTCGATCATGTGGCACATGCAAGCGAGCAGTTAAGCGGGAGGCCAGAGGAATAAACATATCCTGGCAACAACTAAAGGCCGAAGCTCAGGAAACGTGAGAGTATAAATCGAAATTTTGGGAACATAAATCATAACTCCTCAAACTTCGTTTTATCATAAGTTTGAAAAACTGTCCATATTTTCGATTGTAATTTAAATGTTTTGTGCTGTTTCAGAAATTTAACTCTCTCTTCCAATTCCCACGAAAAATTATTTTTTATTTGCTTTTCCATTCTACAATAAGTTATTTTAGATAATCTTTGTTTATTTTTTTTTAATTAAAAGTATATATCATGATTCTTCAAATTTTAGTGTTTCTATTGTAGTATAAAATTCACTACGACACACTACATTGACGTGTTTACGCTGTGAATTTCAAAATACACTACACTGAACTACGCTCCACGTAAATGTGATATTAGCAAGGACGATATATATTGTCCGAAACAATTGTCAAATGTTCGAAAGAATTGTTTCGCTATCCTTGTTTGGCATACTTAAACTAAATGCAACTATCTCTGCCCGCATTAAAATGTCCGTTGCTAAAGTGCTTAGCTTAGACACGAACCAAAAACTAATAAAAATTGAAAAACTCAAGATTTCTGAATAAAACACTAAGCTGCAGTGTACTGAAAATTACTTTATTGCTGACTGAATATTAGCAACCAAGAGAGAATACAAATTATTGTATTTTTTTTGTAAAAGTTTGAAGCCAAGTTAAGCCAAGAGAAAATACAAATTATTGTATTTTTTTTGTAAAAGTTTGAAGCCAAGTTAAGCTTGGACACAATTTTCGAAAATTTCCGAATCAAAAAGTATTCCGACATGAGACAGCCTATCAGGCACTCCATTTATATATCCTCCTTGGTTATGATTTATCCAAAAATCACTTTCTTGAGATTCATCGACTAAGCAGGTCATATTAACAAACATTTTTTAAAAAAGGAAACTAAATGAAAATTGTGTATAAAATGTTCATAGAAAAATAAATTAAACATAATTTAATTTAAATGTTGCGTAAGGCCCAATCATGTGATCCACTAGATGAAATGGAAAAGAGTTTAATATACCGGAAAACATGAATTTGAAACTGCTTATCAACATCCTTATTACCATGTTTCAATTCCAAAGTCAATAGCTCTCATATCTGAGAAATGCTTTTCTTGAACTTATAACATAGACAGTTGAATGGAGTGAAGCGAAACTGATACAGAAAGATAATTAAAAATAATTTAATTGAAATTTAAAAATTTCATGAAATTTGTATGGGTTAATAACTTTTTCAAAACTAATTGTAATTATAATAAAATTAACAAAAATTTGCCTTTTCAGCTTTTATAGTTCCAATGAAAATCAAATAAATGAGCATTTGAAGGAGTGAGGGGATCGGATCAATATTTTATAATGTTAATGAAATATACATCATTATACTTTGACCCAAATTTGAAGTCTATAGTTAAAATAGTCTTGAAGAAAAATCAATTTCTTAAAATTTATAAATTTCATAAAATTTATAAATTTCATAAAATTTATATGGGAAGGGGTAGAAGGAGTGGGGAATAAAGCCCTTTTACGAACTTAAAGTTTTTTTTTGCTAAAAATGACACACAGCAAATTTCAGCGCGATAGCTCAAAGCGTTCGAGAGAAACAGACAGATGGACAGACAGATCGTCACTTGGAATCACGGTTTGCGAGCGACAGCAAATATTTCTGTACCCTTGGCGACTCTGTGCCTTCGCGATTCGAGAAAGTTCTCGCGAAATTATCGCCAAGTCAATAAAAGAGCAAGAACTCTTACAATTTTATCATTGGAGGCGAAAAGTTACTATTGCCTTTTAAATCGCCACTGCAACTTATCGCGTGATTATTTGCTGGGCTGTATAATATCGCTTCGCAACTCTATTCTTACCGCCATGTTTGCTGGAAAATAAACAGTTATAAAATTTTATCACTGGACGAAAACCTGAAGAACTACCTAAAACTACCCTCTGTAAGGACGAAGAAGGCAACATCATAAGCGACGCTACCGACATTAATGTGCGATGGGCTCAGTACTTCTGACCACTGTTAAATTGAATGACATCACAGACTGAACCGTTTATAATTCCGGAAGATCCAGATGAAAACCAAGTGCCCATTGCTTCAACTTATGATGAAGTAGAGACAGCCCTACATAATTTAAGATCGAATTAGGCGCCAGAAATTGACGGAATCCCTGCAGAGAGAAGGTGGAACAGAACTTACTAATTAATTGTTAAAATCTGGACAACAAAATTACCCAACAACAACTAGCAACATCATCGGAGCATATCAAGGTGGCTTCAGATCCTGATGATCGACAACGGACCGGTTATTCTTAGTAAAACAGGTGCTAGCAAAATGCTGGGAAAATGATATTAATGTGCACCAATTGTTCGTCGATTTTTGTCAAGCATACGATAGTTAGTATAAAGCCGCGATGGAAAACAATGAGTGCCAAGTAAAAATCCAAAACGAGTTGACTCAAAGCTTTCCAATGCAGTCGGGTCTCAAACAATGGTCTTTCCAATGCAGTCGGGTCTCAAACAATGGTGCTCGAGTATGTCGTCGGCAAGGCAACTTCAGTAACCTCAGTGGACACCAGAGGTACGCTACTCGTAAGATCTCTACAGTTAGTGGCGTACGCAGACGACGTGATTATTCTGGCCCGATCACTACTGTGCGTTAAGGAGGTATTCCAGGAGTTGGAGTTGGCAGCGGGCTCAGGGTCAATGAAGCGAAAACTGAATACATGACCCAGATACGAAGGATAGGCAGAGCATTACCTGGGCTAATACAATTTCAAGCAGGTGGATGAATTCGTATACCTGGGAGAAGTTAAGGAATGATATGATTGGCGAATTCGATACAACCATTAGCTGTATCAACTATTTGACGACCCACAAGCATCTATCGTGATCAAACTGCGCAAGTTACAATGGGCTGGCCACGTGGAGTGAGTGCATGAGGAACGAATCCCAAAACGTGTGCTCAAGGGCAAAGCTCAAGGCCACCGACCACACGGGAAGCCACGAAAGCGATGGGAGGACTCAGTCGATTTTTCAAACTGGAGGGCGTGGTCGTTGGATCGAGACAACTGGAGAAGGTGTATCCGGGAGGCCAAGGCCCGATATGGGTTGTAGCATGTTTGCTGGGAAGCGCGTTTTTTCTAGTGGTATGCGAAAAAAGTTACTGATTGATATCCCAGCAAACAATTTGGCAATACTTTGCCTCTCTCTCCAGTCGGATTAGAATTTTGGAACGAAATTTTGCGATCTCGGTGTTTTTTTTTAACCTCATTGTTTTTTTTGCGTAGGTTACGAGAAAAATATTGCGGACACTAGGGGAGTCGAAAAATAGCAAAATTTGCAAATTTTCGCCTGTCTTAGAGGTTTTTTGAGATTTATGAAGTTATACTAAACTATATCGAAAAACTAAAATTGAGGTTCGCTTAGACTTTTTATTTGAAAAGCACATAATTCAATTTAGTTTATCTTTACCTGAGATATAGACTGTTTATGAAGACGTTTTTGGCAATTTTCAAAGAATTTGGGTTTTTAGAAAGAATGAGTATCCCCCGAACTGTAGAAAAGATATTCTACCAAAACTTGCGGCGTTCCCTCCTAATAAATACACTTTAAATAACTGAATCAAAATTCAGCCCAAATTTAGCCGGTTTCAAAGAAATTTCATCTGATGAAGTTATTATAAAATGGCTTTTCGAGTAAATTTTTTATTAATGTCTTTTTTTAAAACAGAATGTCTAAATTAAATCTCCGACTAACTTTAATTGTCATGTATATTGTGGACATCCTGACGAAGAATTTGCGGGGCTTGAAGTTCACCTATCCGGAGTCGATATATCAAACTTTATCTTCTAGATTTTAAGATTGTTTCTTACAATAACGTTATTTTTACTCGTAAAAAGTGCCTTTGAGGGAGGCAACCATATTCTTCTTAAATTGGCATGTAACTTGGGGAATGGAAAAACAATATTAAACAAATGAGTTGATTACATAATTGCTACTGTCTAGCTCTTTTATTACTGGGCTGAAATTCAGAATTTTCTACTAATTCTACGGGTTCTTCGCTGTTGTCGATTGTTAAGCTAGTGTTATTTAATATATCAGTATCCTCCTTTAGTTAATTCTGTATTACGTCACAATTCCCAAGCATGATTTACAGAAGGAATTGCATTTTAGACCCATTTTTCTGCATTTTTTCAGATACCCAGTTTTGCAGCCACAATGCATTTTTTTAATCAAATCTTGAGGGATTAAGCTTTCTTGTGAGAAAACGCGTTCAAGAATATTTCCATTTTTTCTTCACCCCAGTTTTGTGGGTCAAGATTATTCGCAGCATTTCGCCAAACAAACCTTTTTTGATCTAATCCGACTGGACTAAGAGTTCTAGCAGTTCTTCAGTAGTTTCGTTTGCTTCAAGTGATTGAAGTGAAATATTGTGATATTCCAAATTATATTGTGCATCTATTGCCGTTGTTGTTGGTAATTATTTCCAAAAATTAATTTTTGTTATGAATTTTTCCAGTATTTGGTGTTTAGAAAGTGAAAAATGCAATGAAGAAAAAATAGCAACGCTGATGAGAGTGATTGAATGAATAATTTCCAAAGAAAATATTTACTGAACTGTGGAAAGACTATTGATGAGCCGTGGGTACATCACCAAATACCTCTAACAACAATGAACATTATGGAATAAAAGATGGATTAACCGACTTTTTGTACACCGCGTATGAGCTCACAGCCCAGCAGTCATCACCATACCCCAGTACGACCAGTAATGCTTCCAAAATCGAGTCTGTAATCATTATCGGTAGCGATGATGGATCTCTCCTGATGTCCTGGGTAGTAAGTAGTCTTGGAATTAGTGCCGGAATCGATTATTAGGAATTGATGAATTATTTGATGAGATTTAATTAATTCTAGCATCGATTACCGAGCACTGATTATTTCATCGGTTTGAGGGTTTCAATTACAAAAATAATTTTTCGCTCTTCTTAATAATATATTGTAAATGATGATAATATTCAATATGTATTATAAAATATTATCATGCTTCATGTTTCAATATTAGTATTAAAATGAAAAAAAAACTGTCAACAAGAAGAAATGGAAGCAAGGAACTTAGTACGGTTTCATTGTATAAATAATATGCATACGTGTATTTATGAATTTTGAAACTAACTTTAATCTATTTTTTAAAATTTTCTTCCAAATAGCCCTCTTTTGACCACAGCTAAATTATATGTAAACAGTTTACAAAATGGAGACTGCTTCTTGAAATGAACTCACCAATATGCGTGCAATCTTCATGCACACATGCATGTATAATATGCCTTAGTAATCAGCTGTTTAAATTTTTGGAAGGTAACCTTGAACGAAATCGTTCATTTGAGAGGTAGGAATTTTTTATGCGAACAATTTTTTGGTCTATGGGCAAGATAGGAAGTCTGTTCACTCTATCCTCTTTTACTCTGCTTTTGACATAGCCTCTGGAAAATGAAAAAAAGAGATAAATAAATTATCAGAATTAAAATATTTGTTTATAGAACAACATGGGTATTATGTCGTATACTTCTGTAAAACAATGATTACTGTTCCCTTTGACTTTACATTTTATTGTAAATCATTGATGTAATTGCATAAATGAAGTTTTGCGTTTAAAGATATCAATGTACGTTGGTTGAACTGAGACATGGTGAGATCTGTACGGAATACACGATTTGGTATACAAGTGTGTGACACATGTACTCGTATCACACTTTACATGTCATTGATTTCTGATTATTGCAAATAACTACACAAATTTTTAATTAAATAAATCAATTCTTACTACACATGAATTAGACACACATACAAATTCTTTATTTGAATAACAAATATATATAAATATATATATATTTATTTATTTATATATATATACATATATAATAGCTTCGTTATAAAATAATACCTTAGATAACTAATCTATGTATATGACCTGAATTGTCCCTGTTTACTCGTTCACCCTTTTCAAGTTCTCTGGACCGTTTACTCTTTAAAATGGAAAAATAAATAAATGGATTTTTTCTCACCATTAATATGTATATGTTAACTGTTGAATACTCACATGACCAATTTTAATAGATCGCGATTGAAATAACATTGTTTTTGGGACCATAAAAAGCGACTCGCTTCGACTAATAAGCACCTTTGTAAGATCGCAACATGCAGCTGCCATTTTTACCTGCATAAATATGACGAAATCAAAAGAACATGAAAATTTCAAAATTAGCTCGAAAAAAATAATATTTAAGAAGTGCAAGTGTGCTTTGACATTATAAATATTTTTATGCTGACAATGGATATGAAATCGAAATATTGAAAATTATTTTACACTTCATAATAGATTTGTAGAAGTTGTAATTGATATTACAAATTTCTTGCACAGCAAAGAGCAACGAAACAAACGTGAAATTAAAAACAACTATATATGTATATTTACCTGGGATTCAATGTTGCTCTTATCGACCGGGTGTATAAAGCGTGGTGGAAAAAATGACGGTGCGAATATTGTTGCAACATTATGCCTTGTCATTTTATTGACGCTCTGCTTGGCAATTATACAGTTCAAAAATGATAATATAGCTCGCACAGTATTTCGATTTTCGTGTGGTAACAAAAGACATAAAATAGAAATTGCAATAAATTGATCCGGAGGCGGAATAGAATGCGTCTGGTAAAAGAGATGTATCAAATCGTTTGCTAATAAAGGTTGTGGTAATTCACGTAATAAACGCTTTAATAGCGCACTCAAATCATGCACACCTGCGTGTGATAGCAAATAAGATCCTTTTTTTGGGTTTTGGTAAAATATCGCTTCAAGTTCGTTGTATAAAATCTCAGTCTAGTTCAATAGATAAATTTTTCATATAAGTCAAAGAGTATCGGTTAAATTTACCTTCTGCTTATGCCCTGCAATTCGCAATATACCCTCCTCATTTACACCCCTGCGACTTAGTTCGTCTAAGACAATTTGAATAATTAGGGGAACTAGAGTAGAGTCTTCTCCGGTAACTTGCTGATCACGACGGATTAGAGCGTTCAATGATATCCCAAATAAGTTGCCTTCCTCTTTCCGTTTCCGTTTAAATGGCTTTCGCTTATCGAAAATAGCTTGATTCTTATCAAAAAGTGCAGCAAGCTCCAGCCAACAATATTGCTGCAACTTTTTCAAATCAGCTTCACTTATATCATTTATGTCTATTCGAGGCTCATTCGTCTCTTCCCAGTCCTGTAAAAATAATGCAATAGTATACTTTGTTTTTGAAATATGAGTAAGGACTTGTACGTAGTTCAAACTAGTTTGGCGGCACAAACTTTCAAAGCTTATGGGTTCATTTTCCGGATTCCTAGGCTGACCTTGTGGAAAAGAACCATTGAAATCTGCACAGTTGGGTGAATCTGATAATAAATTATTGTGGCTACGTGAAGACGCAATGATATTGCCACGATGGCGCCTGAAAAATAAAACTCAATGTAAAAATAACAATAAAATTTAATGGCATAACTTTTTACCCGATGGAACATGATGGATCGGAGCCCGACCTAATTCTAGGCATATGAACTGTGCCTATTTTTTGAAACCCCAATAATTCAATACCATCTGCAGTAAAAAAAGGAATATCGCAACGGACATTTGATCCTCGAAAAAGCTCGGTGGATCCTCGTAGTGGTTCACTTGGAGTTCGATGTAATTTTTGTTTATTTTCTTCAATTGATGTGGCATTTACATCAAAAGAAACAGATCTAAATTGAACATGTAGTGCATATGAAAATAAACTAATAAATAAGTTTATGGCGAATCTTACAACGGAGTCTGATTCCAGTTTTCTCTTCCGGGCACTGAATCTAATGAATCTGGAGTTGCACTTCTTGATCTTGTTCCAATGCTTATATCCTGAAATCATCGCAACTTTCAGTTATTTACAACTAAAAACGCTCAACTCACGTCTACATCACGAAAAACTTCTCGTATGTCCGGTTTAGGTTTATATCGATGTTTTGATCTTCCTCTAACCGTTCTATTTAATGTCCGAACTCGCTGATTTATTGCTTCGACATGCTGCTGCGGTAAATTTACTAATATCGGCACCAGATCCGCTGTCCTTAACTCTCTACCCTGGTAATTAAAAATGTTCGTTATTAATGGAAGCACAATGAGAACCATCTATATACAGTGCTAGGGAAAAAAATATTGCTCAAAACATTTTTCTGACATAAAACCATGTTAATTATGAAAATTATTAAATACTAGCAAACGCCCGCGACTTCGTCCGCATAAAAATCGCAATAATAAGTAATTTTTGAGAATGTAATTAGTAATTCATTATATGGGATATATAATCCGCTTACTTTAATGGCTCTTTAAACACAATGTTTTGTATTTTGTTGGAATCAGAACCATAAATTATTAAAAATGATAGCATGATACTCGCATTTGAATGGGAGAGGCTCGTGATCAAATCAATCCCATGATTTGAGATCATATACGTATTGAAGAGCATTTAGGACAAGTGAATAATTATAGCTTGTGTTAATTAAAAAACATAAAAGAATTATGATTGGGCGTAAAGCCTCTAGATGAAATGAGAAAGAGTTCAATGTACCGGAAAATGTGTCACCTCCAATTCTTTTAAATAATTAATAGTGACTTTTATATGGGAGGTGGTAGAAGCAGAGGAGGAAGGTTTGTAATTTTTGGATATGACACCTAATGTGGTATGCCAAATGTTTCGTATTGAATTTAAGATTTGTAGCTTTCATTATTTTCAATTGGACATAGTTCTCCTGAAATTGAGGCATTTGTTTGGGAAGTGGTAAAGGAAGTGGAGCGTTTAAAATGATTTTGAAACTGCTTATCATCATCCTTATCACCACGCTTTGATTCAATTTCAAATTCGATAGTTCTAATATATTCGAAGGAGAAATGCTTTTATTGAATTTCTAATACAGATATTTGTATGGGAGGAGGTAGAAGGAGTGAAGAGGAGCTGATAATTTGTTTTAGCATTTATTGCAATTATTAAAAAACAAATTCTGGCAAAATTTTAAGTTTATACTTTTTCTAGTTTTAATGGAAATCAATATAATGCATTTAACAAAAATTATGCATTTGTATGGGAGGGGGTAGAAGGAGTGTACGGATCAAAACAAATTTCTTACTCGTTATTGATATTTCTATTTTTATACTTTGTGCAAAATATCAAGTTGATACCTTTAACAGTTTCGAAGAAAAATAATTTAATTAAAATTTCAAAATTTCGTGAAATTCGTATGGAGGGGGGTAGAAGGAGTGAGGTGAAGTTGATAGTTTTTTTCAAGGCTGATTGGAATTATAGTAAAATTAATTCTGGCAAAAATTCGTTTTCATAACTTTGCTAGTTTCAATGAAAATCGAAAAACTGCATTTTTCAAAATTATGCATTTGTATGGGAGGGGGTAGAAGCAGTGACGGGATCAGATCAATATTCAGTCATATTAATGACATCTATACCGTAATACTTTAACCTAAATTTCAAATCGATAGCTTTAATAGTTTCAAAGAAAAATCAATTTCTGAAAATTTCGGAATTTCGTGAAATTTGTATGGGAGGGGGTAGAAGGAGTGGGGGGATGTAGCCAGTTCACGAACTTAAAGTTACTTTTTTGCTAAAAATGACACGCAACAAATTTCAGCACGATAGCTCAAAGCGTTCGAGAGTTATGCTGTAGACAGACGGACAGACGGACAGACAGACGGACAGACGGACAGACAGCAACTCGGAATCGAAGTTTTTGAGCGACAACAAATATTTCTGTACCCTTGGCGGCTCTGTGCGAGCATTATTTCTTAGCGTTACAAACAGTAAGGCAAACACAATATACTCTCAGATTTCATCTAGAGTATAAAAAGCCCAAATAAAATAACATTAAGCTTGAAAACCTAACAGGACTACGATTGTGCGTAGAGCCCAATCATACGATACCATAGGTGAAATCGAAATTTTTTGATATTATGAAATTTTGTATGGGAAGTGGCTGCACTGAACTAATTTGTTTCACATCATGCTAGAGTAGCTATAAAAATGTTTTGTACCAAATTTAAGCTTCAAAAATTGAGTAGGTACTGAGAAACTTAATGCATTGCATTTAATGAAATTGTGCAATTTGTATGGTAGGTGGTAGAAGGAAAGGGGGGTTTTTGGTGATATTTCGAGAAACAACTATAATCATCATGCAATTGATATATTTTAAATTTCAGGTCTGTATCATTCACGCTTTTTAAGAAAAACGAATTTTTGTAAAGACGTGGAATTGTGTCACATTGTATGGGAGGTAGAAGGAGTGAAGCTACTCGGTTAATTTTTTCCCGATATTAATAATGCTAATTTAGGATAGAGTGCGAAATTTGAGCTCAATGAAAGTAATATGTACGGAGAAAATTCGTTTAGAATATTTCATGAAAAAGTGCAGTTTGTATGGGAGGTGGAGGAAGGAGTAGGGGGTTTTAAGTGACTTTTTGAAAAGCAACTATAATTAATTTACAATTGACATATTTTAAATTTCAGATCAGTAACATTTACAGTTTTCAAGAAAATCGAATTTAAGTAAAGTCGTGGAATTGTGTCACATTGTATGGGAGGTGGTAGAAGGAATGAAGCTAATCGGTTAATTTTTTCCCGATATTAATAACAATGCAAATTAAGGATTAAGTACAACATTTAAGCTCGATGAAAGTTACACGTATTGAGAAAATTGGTATATAGCATTTCATGAAAAAGTAGAGTTTGTATGGGAGGTGGTGGAAGGAGTAGGTGGTTTTAAGTGAATTTTTGAGAAACAACTATAATCATTACGGAATTGATATATTTTAAATTTCAGATCTGCATCTTTCACGCTTTTCAAGAAAATCGAATTTTTGTAAAGTCATGGAATTGTGTCATATTGTATGGGAGGGGGTAGAAGGAGTGAAGCTACTCGGTTAATTTTTTCCCGACATTAATAATAATGCAAATTAAGGATAAAGTACTACATTTAAGCTCGATGAAAGTTACACGTATTGAGAAAATTGGTGAATAGCCTTTCATGAAAAAGTGCAGTTTGTATGGGAGGTGATGGAAGGAGTAAGGGGATTCAAGTAATTTGTATACTATAGATCACATTTCTTATAAAAATAGTATGTTCAAAATTTCAAATGATTTGCTCCAATGGTTTTGAAGAAAATTTGATTAGTATATATTTTTGAAAATGAATCATTTTGTATGGGAGGAGGTGGAAGGCGTGGGGATATTGAAATAAGACCACACGCAGATTACATCTCGGTGCACATCTAACAAACTGTGAAAGTTTCATTACAATCGGCTTAGCGTGAAAACCGGAAAGACAGACAAAAAATTTTTAAAAACGTTTGTTTCTGCTTAGTTATTGCTAAAATAAAGCAAAAAACTTATTTATAGCCATTTATAAACAAATAACAGACAGACACTACAATTATATTTATATGTATAGATTTTAGTTTAAGCGATTCATTGCATCGAACACGAATAACATGTTTTTTCGGGTAAAATTTTCATTCTACCAACAATTTCAAAGGAAATTTCTTACAATTAATATTTAGTTGGCCCCCTTTCGCTTTTAATACGGCCATACACCTTCGACTCATGGACTCTGATAAATTTTTCCACGTCGAGGTAGGAATGTATTCCCAGGTAGCCATTAATAAATTTTTTAACGCCTCTATGTATTCTGGGCGTTTTCTAGCTACTTCCAGTTTCATTATACTCCATATATTTTCGATTGAATTCAAGACTGGTCTATACGGGGGGCAATCTAAGACTTCGATATTTTTGTCCTCCAAGTGCTTTTTCACCTATGAAAAGAAAAATAACAAAATTACCAATTTACATAAAATACGTTGCTAGCATGCAGCTTAAATTTTGACTCGTCCGATTACATTATTCCACATCTCCTGAGTCCAAGTAACGTGCTCCTGAGCCCACTGCAAACGTTTTTGCCTAACTCTTAACGGAAAATCTGGCTTATGCGCTTATTTCAATACACATAAGCCAGCTTTCACTAGCCTTTCTCTCACCAAACTTGATATTTTCTTACCCGTTGCTCTCGCACTACCTCGTTTCTAATGTCAGAAGAGTTGGAGCGGTTTCGGCGGCTTTGTAAAATTAGGGAGCGGTCTTCCACTGGAGTAGTTCTTCTTGGCCGTCCTAGCCTTTCCCGAAACTTCTTTGAGTAAACTATGGCATAGTACGCTGGGAATATCGAGTCTTACACCTATTTTGCAAGTATTTAATTTTTCTCGCGGCACTACCAAAATATTGCTTTTGTTTTTCGTACTAATTTTTTCCCATTTTTTCACACATATCGCACTTTCTTGCTTCTTCAAGGCCCGATATAACCATGACACTTTAGTTATTACCGAGAATTTTTGCAAGAAACTGAATAAAATTGTTTGAGCAAAATTTTTTCGCCAGCACTGTATGTACCGAACATGATTTGCATGAAATATTGGGATAGTAATAAACGGTAAATTAAAATTAATACAGCTTGTTGTTCTTTTTAAAAATGTTAGATTAAAGAATTCAATCGTTAAATTAAATTAATTAATATACCAAATGACACAAGGTTAAATAATGCGCATTTTTTGAATTGAAATATAACTCTTTTATTCATACAAAAACTAGGATTTAGTGCCTTCGACTTATAACTAAAATAATCAGCGAGCATTCAAAAATGGGAATTTTCGATACTTCAATAGAAAATAGAAAAATGTTTTTACCTCTTCAAAGGGTTTCGTTAATTGTGGAAATCCAGCAGCAATCAACCATTCCGCTTCCAGCTCGCCATCTAAAATATTTGAATCGGTTAATTACTATGCAAAAACGGACAACTAATGTTTTGTGTGGTAATATGGAAATTAATATGGCTGAAGGTGTTGAACGATTGATCAATTCAATAAAATTATATAAAATGCATCTTTAATTATTTATTTTCCAGCGTATGAGTAAATATTATACGTATATTAATTTATATTATGCAAAATATTTTATTGAATTATCCCAACTATATCTAGTCTTGGAAACAGGGCCTTACTATTATTTTCGTTTTGTATGTAACGTCAAAGCGATTTTTGTCAATACTAATTTGACATTTGTAACGTTAAAATTAGCGAGTGAATTCCATTCTACTAGAAATTGCTATTGATCTAAAGGGACAAATTGGCGTAGAAATGAAGGTTTGTAGGTGGAGTTTTTTTACTTTTATATTATACTAGCAAACGCCCACGACTTCGTCCCCGTAAAAATCGCATTAATAAGCAAATTTTTGAGAATGTAGTTAGTAATACATTATATGGGATATATAATCCGCTTACTTTAATGGCTCTTTGAACACAATGTTTTGTATTTTGGTGGAGTCACAACCATAAATTATTAAGAATGATAGCATGATACTCGCATTTGAATGGGAGAGGCTCGTGATCAAATCAAACCCGTGATTCGAGATCATATGTATACGTGTTAAGGACATGTGAATAGTTGTAGCTTGTGTTAATTGAAAAAAGCCCAAATAAAATGACATTAAGCTTAAAAACATAACAGGACTTCGATTGTGCGTAAAGCCCCATTATATGATACTACCGATGAAATCAAAATTTATGCAATCTTAAGAATTTTTGTGGGGGGAGTGATAGAAGGGATGACAGAACTAAATTATTTTTTTTCACACCATGCTGGAGTAGCTACAAAAATATTTTGCACCAAATTTAAGCTTGAAAAACTGAATAGGTAACTTGAGAAACTTAGTGCATTGGATTTAGTGAAATTGTGAAATTTGTATGGGAGGTGGTAGAAGGAGTGGGTGGTTTTTGATAATTTTTCTAAATACAACTATCATCACCATGCAATTGATATCTTTTAAATTTCAGATCAGTTAGATTCACACTTTTCAAGAAAATCGAGTTTTTGCAAAGTCGTGAAATTGTGTCATATTGTAAGTGAGGGGGTAGAAGGAGTGGAGCCAATCGGTTAATTTTTCCCGATAATAATAATAATACTAATTAGGGATTCATCAGAAAATTTTAGCTCGATCAAAGTTATACGTACTGAGAAAATTGGTTTTGTATGGGAGGTGATAGAAGCAGTTGGGGGATTCAAACTATTTATATACTTGAAGATTGCATTTATAATAGAAACAATACATTTTAAATTTCAAATTAATAGCTTTAATAGTTTCCATGAAAATTTGATTATTATAAGTTTTTGAAAATGAGTCACTTTGTATGGGAGGGGGTAGAAGGCGTGAGGGGAGAAAAATAACACCTAAAGCAGATTACTCCCAGAGGCAGACCTAATAATCTGTGAAAGTTTCATTGCAATCGGAGCGGCCTTTTTTGCGTGAAAGCCGGAAAGACAGACAGACAGGGAAATTTTTTAAAAACGTTTGATTTTGCTTAGTTATTGCTAAAATGAAGCAAAAAACTTATTTATAGCCATTTCTAAACAAATAACAGACATACACTACAATTATATTTATATAGATATTTGCCTTAATTGGCACCACTGGGATGAGCTGAGAACAGCTAACGGATAAAAATTCATTTGTTTATAATCTCAATATTGCATTTAACGATGGCGCGTCCACTTGAAGTTTCAATATTAATTGAACAACGTTCAGTGATCCGTTTCTTGTTTTCTGAAGGTGAAAAAACGGCTAAAATTTTTTCTCGAATCATGTTGCAGTATTGTGAAAGTTATATGAACCGCGGAAATTCTTGTAAGTGGGTAGGACAGTATCAAAACGGTTGAACCTCAGTGAGTGATGAACAACATCCTGGCCGGCAAGTTGAAGTCCGTCTTTTGGGATGGTGTCATCTTTTGGGATTATATGGAAGATCGGCGTACAATAAACAGTGTCTACTACTCCGACATGCTGAAGAACAAAGTAAAGCCAGAAATGAGAGAAAAACGTCGCGGATCTCAAAGAAAAGGCGTGATATTGCTACACAACAATGCTCGCCCTCATACCGCCCGGCTGACCTGAGGAATCATTGCAAAAATGGGTTGGGAGATTTTACCACATCCTCCCTATAGTCGAAATTTGGCTCCCTCGGATTTTCATTCGTTTGGTCCACTCAAGGAGGCAAAAAATTTCAGCAAGAACGAGGAGGTCAAAGAATTTATGGGAAAGTGGCTCAAACAACAAGACAAAGACTTCTTTGCATCAGGTATAAAAAAACTAGTTCATCGCTGGGATTATGTTAAGAAGTAGTAAAAGTCTCATTTTGTAAAATAGAGTTTTTTTCTATTAATTAAATCGCATTGTGAAACATAAGAAATAAACACTTATAGATGATTAATTCAAGTGTTCGACTTAACAATGAAAACTGCTGCCAGAGTGTAGATTACTGGGTAGTAGGTAGGTCTCCAATGCTAAGGTTGTGAGATAAAATCCCGGTTAATGCATACTCATGACTCATTTCAATATACCTAATTTCAAAATATGGAGGAATCCGCGAAGGACAAATAATACAATCGCAGATTTATTTTTTCTAAAGAAGATAGGGTGGTTAATTTTCAATTAGGGCTGTTTGGTCAATGAATGAATGACTTTAAAATTAAAAAGATTACTAATGAATACAAGATTGTACGTAACTCGCTAATAAATTACATTTTAACTTTCAAATTGAGAAATAAATTCAAAGTTCAACAAAGAAGAAAAAGTTAGTTTTGAGAAACCTTAAAGCAAAAAATTGAAAATATTTTGTCACTTGCGACGAATGTCACGAGCAAACATAAACTTACCCTCATATTGACCAACTGCTTCAATTGGCGCTTGAAGCTGATATTCTGTTAAATACTCCTTGAATTCAGGATAGAGCTCAGTATTCATATCTTGCTTTTAACCCTATTACAAAAAAAAAAAAAATTATTTAAATTGAATACTTATTTATAAATAAATCGGATCTTTCTATTATGTTAATATATGTGTGGTGATACGACGTCGTCGACACATTCCAGCGTCATTGACATCAAACGGATACATGCTGATCGCGCACAAGCAGAACGTCCTCTTTTCCATACAACCAGATATGCTGATCGCGCACAAGCAGAACGTCCTCTTTTCCATACAACCAGATATGCTGATCGCGCACAAGCAAAACCGTCACTTTCTGCATATCGCCTGATATGCAACGAAAGATATCAAGTGGCATGCCTGACGACGCGCGCGATCAACAATTACTTTGTCGCTTATCACGCACAAATAAAAACAAAGTACGCCAGCCAGACACGCCGCAGAGTCAGCAAAAAGACGCGGATTAAAAGCACTCGCGCTGGCCGTTCGACCACAATTCCAGTTCCAGTCTCGCTTTATTTAGTGCACCGCTCTCTTAGTAATTTTTAGAATAAAATATTATTTATTTGTCAAACGTGTTTCTTATTCACCACCTCGGTCCGCGCTCCCAGGCCCAAAATATGTATGGTGTCATTTGCTGAGAAAAAAATATATGCGCAATACAATTTATGTTTAGTTAATTATTCAGCTAGAGTGTGATACGAAATGAACCCGGGGCTCTATTTAAATTTTTTCAGATTCTAGAGCTACATAGTCTTTAATTTTAAAAGTTTTAAGCTGGGAGGTGTAAGGAGAGCAAAAATGTCGAACATTTTTAGTGGTTTTTTAGGGCTCTTGTGAAAGATACAAAGTTTAATTTTTCCATGTGGATACATCTATTTGATATACAAAGAGAAAGAATAATAATTTGTTCCACAATTGTTATACACCGAAGGGATGGTTTAACGTGCACAAGATGTTGTTGAAAAAACCACAAAAACTGAAAATTTTTGAATAAAATTTTAAGGAAGAAACTTGAAAATTTGCGAAATGCACAAATATCGTTAAATCTATGAAAAATTAACAAGTCGAGTCCCAAAATTATTTTTTCGACCATTTCAAATAAATCAACTTATAACCAACAAATTAAAAGCTACTAACTTGAAATTTTGTACGAGTACCTTGCAAGAGAAGCGAAATAAAGCAGCATCACAAATTTTACGGTTCCCTTACCTCCTCTACCTCCTTCTATACAAATGTTTGATTTCGCGAATGTAAATTACACCGAATTTTATGAAAATTCTATGCAACTTCGTCTTCGTTGCAAATTCTGTCCAAAACTCTCTCCGCTTACAAAAAGCGTCTCTAATTCTTCGCTATACAAAACGTCTCAAATTTCTTCGTTGCAAATTCTGTAAAAAAAACTCTTCGCGCCCAAATCACGATTCTATTCGCCTTCTCTTACTGAAGGGAGAATTTTTGAATATTCCAAGCCATATTCTATCTCCGCCATGTAGTCTCTTCTTCCAATGGTTCTCAATGGGCTAATGTTCAGCAGGCCTTCTCGTCGCATTGTTGCCCTCAATCAAATTCCTGTTAAGACCCCCTATAGGGGCATACGACAGAAATAACTCTCTTCCACAAGACGCGATCCTGAGCATCGGTCTTAAGCTGTTGCCTGGACTTGTTTATAGTGCTCCATTTCACGGTCGATCACTGATTGGCGGTGCAAGGACCGAGTAACCTCAGCTCTTCCCCCGTCATTCAATGTTCGAACGTTCCAGAAGCCAATCATAGTCCGTTTTCGAATGCCAAAAGTCGTTACCGTAGAATCAGTCCGTATCCGAGACGCTGTATCCGTTTCTCGTATCAGTTAAGTCTTAAGATCACGGGTTATAAGCCCATGATCCAAGTAGTGTTGCCCTATGACGAACATATTGACACAGATGCAGATACATATATATTTTTTTGACCTTCAAAATACTTTTCTAAATTGTTTGTAGTCCAAGTCCAAGAAGAGATCTCTTCTTTAAATTTAATTAACTTATTGAGCTAAATGTTAGCTAAATGTTTAGTTTTACTTATAATTAGCAATCTAAATCTTGGTGAGGTTTAGCCCCACTATAGTTACTCCATTGGACACTAGAGACGCTTTACTATATGTAGTTTGGTAAAGGTGAAGCCCAATATTTGAAGCGAAATTTAAAAAAGTGTCGACCTTTTTTTGGTATGATCTTAACATCAAGAACTGTGCGCAGTTCTTAATACTTAACTAAAAAGTCACAAGCAAATTTTTTTAAGGAAAAATTTATCTTAGGGAGGATGAAATTGGAAAAAGAAAAACACTAAACTCAACATTCCACGATTTTATATGGAACTGTCAAATTTGTTATGACTTCAACTAATTAACTTTTCTTAGCCGGCTTGTAAGAAATTCGGTGTTTTTTCGGGGTATAGGGACATAAGTAATATCGAAAAGAAAGATAAAGTATTTTATCTTGCGTCGTATGTCAAAAGTATTAGAAGCAAGAGTGCTTAGGGTATTAACAAAGTTCATAGTATAGACCCTCAATGCGGAGGAGGTTTGAACACACAAAACCCCTGCGCATGGGCCTGCACCTCCTTATCGACTGTGCATTGCACTAGAATAATTGTGGCCCCCTAAGTTTATAGCTGTGCCTTGAGAAAATTGAAATATTTCAATACAGTTAAATCAAAAATATTTTATTTCTTCTTCTTCAATGGCACTACAGCCCAAATCGGGCTTTGGCCTCCTAAACTTCAGGTTCCTTAACATTTTATTTGTTATTGTGAAAGGGTGGTTCGGACTTCGCACAACTCTCTCCCTACGATTTTTTTTTCGCATTTTGAGGTGGCCAAGATATAGCCATGCAAGTAGTGTGCTGAAATTATATGTCGACCGGGATTTTAGCTCTCGACCTTCGCATTATAGACCAACACGCTGCTCACTTGTTTTAATTAGTTTGTTTCGTGAGTCATTAATATAAGAGATTTGCTGACACATGCACGTAGAGTTCTCCTAATATTTGATATGCTTGATTCTAGATCTACACAACGTAAACTTATAAGAAAAGGATTTCCTTACAGTACAATTAGCCGTAGATCCAATTTGGTGATTAATAATCACAGATAGTGAGGGAAAACACTTTAATTCTTAATAATGTTGATTCTTGCTATGTTACTAAGTTGTTCAGTTTTTAATTACTTGATTGAGTAATAAATTAAGCGTCAAGTGAAGTTTCATACAAAATTATTCATGTCGAAAAATATGTAATAATAAAATTTTCTTGGAAACTATAAGACCTTACAATTTGAAATTTAGAATATATTATTTTTATCATAAATGTGATCTATGGTATACAAATTATTTGAATTCTACCTCTCCTTCCACCACCTCCCATACAAAATGCACTTTTCCATGGAAGGCTATAAATCAATTTTGTTGGAAGTATAACATTTATCGAACTCAAATTTGTACTAAATCCTTAATTAGCATTATTATTAATATCGGAAAAAATAACCGACTAGCTTCCCTCCTTCTACATGACAAAAGTTGTTTTTCAAAAAGTCACTAAAAACCCTCCCACTTCTTCTAACACCTCCCATACAAACTACTTAATCTCATTAAATCCAACATATACGCTAATTTTTTCAGTACATATTCAATTTTAGAAGCTTGAATTTGGTACAAAACATTTTTATAGCTACTCTAGCATGATGTGGAAAAAAACCCCTTCCACCACCGCCTATACAAAATTTCTCTCTCAAAAATTTTTATTTCATATATATGTAGTATCGCATGATTGGGCTTTACGCGCAATCGTAGCCCTGTTATGTTTTTGAACTTGATGTTATTTTACAAGCGTAATCTTCTACCCAGAAAAATGTTCTTTTGTGATTCTTCTGAAAGAACAATTTTGTACATTTTCTTTTTTCACTAATTTCTAATTTTAATCATTTTTTTCTTTTAGTTTTCGACCTCTCCCTCTTCAGAATTTTATAAATTTCAGGTATTAAATACAACCCGCAGCTAATGCTAACGATTACAATAGAGGTACAACGCCTGAATCGGAAGTCACCAAAACTCTTGACAGATGATAGATTCCGTAAGTTTCCAGAATAAAAAATGATTCACTACTAAACCTGTCGAGAGGGATTTCACTTGCAAAATCGGTTACATTTGCTAAAAAATTGCAGAGCTTAATATTTGCATTGTAAAATTCTACAAAAAATTTTACCACAAAGAGTGACCCTACGGTGGGGAGGAAGCGCTCTGAAAATAATACTTCCTCTTCAATTATAATCTAGTTTGTAATTTTTTGAATGATGTTTTGATAAATTAATATTGAAGAATAATTAGACGATAAGTCTTAGTATCAAAGATATAGAAAATTATATGAAGAAAAATATATGTAATATTTTCGAGCCGCTACTTAGAATTGCTTTTTTAATGACACCTAGTTTGTGTCTGTAAATTTAAATAATTTTAGTATTCAGGATACTATAAGTAATGGTTTTGTAAAATTAATTATTCGTCCTATATCTTATGTCCTTGTCACTTTCCGTTGTTATGGTTTGTTACAGAACTCCTTCCTAACACTCTTCATTCCATGAAGTTGTTTTAATTCGAATATGCGAATTGAATGCTATTCGATTAATAGAAATCGATGTATTGGAATGTGTAGGCGCACTTGACCAATTTCTTGTCCGTAATTTACTTATGACACGAATACTTAAATGTACAACAGACGAATTGTACTGTATGAGTAATGCTATTTTCATAAACTTCCAGATTCTCGTAGAAAGAAATCTAGTAGATGTATATAATTAAGCAAAGTGGAATTCGATTAAACCCCTTTAGCATGGTACTTATTAAAATCCTTCCTTTTAAATTGTCGCAATGTCATAAAGCCATGCAGTACATATTAGGATTTCTTATGCGATAGCCATAAAATTGTTGCTACACGACACTACACTACATTACGAACGACGACGGAGGTTCATCTTACTTTATTCGCACAATTGTAAATAGTTTTTTAGTCATGAACAATCTTACACACACTTTCTCCTTTGTTTTATCTTACAATTTTTTGTTCGGAACTTCATTTACTTTGCAACTAAACAATTATTTAGCGTAACGTTCACAAGCGCGGAGCCAAATTTCGACTGACACTGACTTCATATTAAGCTGACCTTAACAGGAATTCACATTGACTATTCAATACAATCACAGTCCACTTGGTTTTCTACGCAGGTATGCAGAAGAAATGAATTTAATTATTTATTATCACAAAAAAAATTTAAAGTACCTGAATTTCCGAAATTGAGATTCCGACCTGTTAAGGTGTTTGAATTTCTGGAATTTAATTATACCTTTTTAGACGCAGATAAAAAAAAATGAACGTAAAATACCTAATCCGTACGCGATATGAGAGTTAAGACGAAATTAAATGAATTGGAACCTGCGCGTGTGATTATTACAGCAGGTTTTTCTGACGTAGTTTAGGTGTGTTCTGCTGGCATAGTGTATATGCCGTGCATCGACGACTTGAGATTGGGTGTAAGTCTACATCGCAGGTAGAATAAGTATGACTGTATATTTTTATATGACATAAGACAGATAATGCCACAATACATACAATTATTATTCTCTTAAACGTTTGCCAGCACAGTACTGTGCGGGATCGTATCTGTGTTGGCTGTAGTATATGAAAGTTACATGACGCTTGAAACTATTTTAATCTTATCAAAGATTATTTATTGCGTTAAAATCAAATGATAATAGCTTTATTGGTATAATAATCGTTAATTAAAATTGAGTACTCAAGTCACATAATTTGTCACGTTGTCTGGAATTCCCAATTTGAAGAAAATATTTCAGAACTCTTCTTCTAGAAGCATTCGTTGTAAATTTTCATCAAATTTTCACTAATACGTTCCAATTCAAGTGAAAGTTACAAATATCTCCTTTCTGAATAAATAGGTACTGCTATGCCCTTCTGCCATCATTAAAGTAGCAAATTGCATGTATCTCAAAAAAATTATAAAAAATTTTGATTTGAACTCCGGGTAATGTCAAATTTAATATATAATTCTGAAAGGTTTTCTTGATTTCCGTGAGATTCTAAAAAATGTGTAATTTCTATTAGTCAATGCTTACAACAGTTAATTGTTTTTATTTCAATTAGTAATTTCTTATAAAACTTCAATTAAAAATTACATAAATTGTAAATTTTTTTATTTTAGAACATTTCATCTAAATCTTGCTGCTTTCGCTTTCTTATTCTCTCGCCTTTGCCTCGTACAATGTCTATTTTCTTCCGCTTGGCTGTCTTTTTCCGTTCTTGTTGACTTGACTTCCGTTTGGCCGATCGAACTGGATCAAGAATTTTTTCCTGTGCCAGATCTTTCTTTCGGGACGCACGCTTCATCATTAGTTTTGTTTGTGCCGTCATTCTTATCTTATCATATTTTTCATCGCCGATTCTTTTTCGAATTTTGTTGCATATTCGCAACGCTTTCAGTTTTATCTTCGAATTCACGTTTATATCGTCTTCAGACATTTCACGAATAATTGTTGCAATCACGGCTGGACAAAATTCAATCAATGTTTCTGTATCCAGTAGTGCAATGATTCCCTCCATCCAATCAAATAATGCTTGTCGCTGTAAAAAGTTTAGAATGAACAATAAGTACATATTAATTAAAATTTTGGAGTTGCTTTCCAAATATTACCAAAACTGTAGATTGAGATGCTTGTGATATTTCGCCATATATAACGTAGCGTATTCTTCGTAGAAGCCAATGCAAATTTACTTTCGGCACTGTGTCCAAAGAGTTATTTCGAGCTGATTTCAGCATGTTTCCTATGTACATTAGGCATTTAGATATTTCGGCTGCAATCTCTTCGTTAGTTTCTCCAGGCAACATCTGTGCACATAAATCTAATATTAGAGATTTGAGATCTTCTTCAGGAGCTGAATAAATGAACTGCTTCAGACTAGTGATCTGCTTATTATTTAATAAACAATCATGCACTAAATCAAAGTCGTAGCTGGACAATATTGCACTAATTATTTTGACAGAATTTAATCGAACCCATTCATGCTCATAGGCGAGTAATTTTTGCGATTCATAGGCGATATCGTCTAGCGTAAAATTCATCGAGTTTTCGGACAGTACGTTGGGACAATGCTCTAATATTTTAATAATACAGTTTTGTGTTTGGATAATTTCATGATCAACCACTCTTTGCTGGGACTGCAGTACCAATGCATTATTTTTGTAGTCTTCTTCATCTTTATGAACGTCCTCTTCTTGAATGCATCCGCTTTTAACAAAACGTCCTGCAGAGTTTGGATTACATCGACTTAAATGTGCACCCAATATTGGCAGTACACTAATAGCTTTCGGTAAAAAATCTTTCTTTTCCAATTCCACAAATCGCGAACACAATGTTGCTGCCATCTCTCGTACTGCATGCTTTTCTTCATTTAAAAATAAAGTTGTAATGTCAAATAGTTTCTGCCGATGTGCCACATTTATACGAGAAATTAATACTTCTATACAGTCGGCAGTTAGAACTCTGCATTCTGAGACGTCTTCGTTAACTAAACGTGTGCCAAGAGCGAGGAATATCAGTTCGCATTTCTTATGCAACACCTCGACAGGATACTTTTTAATTGACGCTTGAATAAATTTTACCGAAGAGATTCGACCGGCAACAATCTCATAGTTGATTTGTGCAACGAAAAATTTCAAAATTGAATCGGTTTTTTTCTCCCTGTAGAATTCCATAATATAATTAAGTAGAACGAGTCGAGATTCCTCTTTGGCGTAGTCCGACTCGGATATGATTGCGATCTCGCACAACTTTTGCATTATTTCGTGTAGCTCAGAACTGTAGATTTTTTTTTCAATTAATGCTTTAAGTAAAGAAAACGCTACGGGCTGCTTATTGGAATCGTTTACATCCTGCCCTATATAGAACAAAAGCTGCGACATATTTTCTTTATTTATCGAATAGTAGTCACATTTTCGGATGATACATCCAACAAATTTTAGGGTACTCTTCACCAATTGAAAACTATCGTCTTTTCTGGTAACGCCGTAGCTAAAGTATTTATGAAGGATCATGAATAACTGCTTCACTATATCGTCAATATGATCTGGTATGACGTCTTCTGCATACTGACCATTCCAAATCGAAATTAGGCACTTGATGGCAAATGTACAAACTCGAACGTATTGACTTTGTAGTGATATTTTAAGAAACGGTATTAGAGGTCCTAAATTTTTATTAGTTTGTAGTTTCTTTCGCCGTAATATGATGTGAAGTAACTCTAGACCGAATTCGACGAGCACATGAGAATTCGCTCGAACGTTTGTTTTCACCACTTTTTGAACTGCTCCAGATCTGTATTTTGGTTCTTGTGCAATTAAAAAGCAATCGGAGCTTAGTCTTTTAATTATTTCTTTTTCAATTTCGTTCGACTTCGTCTCGTGTGGTAATAAGTCGGGAATCGATTCGGACACGATGCCATAAATGAATTCCAGTAAACTGTCGGGCGAAATGTTTTCATTATCAGACAATCCCAAGACAATTTTTTGGAAGCAATCTTGTATTTTCAATAGAACCTTTTTAGATTGCGATTTGAAAAGATACTTTTTGAACGGTAGTAGAATATCCAGAAGGCAGTTTTCAGGTATATTTCTAGATGCTATATGCAAAGATAGAAAACTTTTAGCGCTAGGTTTTGCTTCCGGTGTATGCATCCCAATCTTATCGATTTCTTTTTCTTCTGATGCTTCATCGAATATGTCGTTTAGAGTAACTTTCAAAATGTATTGCAAAGACTTTTCTATATCACCCTTTTTAAATTCGTCCTTTAGGCAATCCAAAACACTATATAACGTAACGGAAAGAACGTGCACTTGAAAGCCACGAGTTAAAAGTGCGGTCATTTGCGCTAAAAGGATGGATAAATATTCACTGCCAACGGCTAGCATTATTTTTTTTAAAATATCGCGTGTAAGCATGCGCACTGATTTCACGGGTGATTTAAGAAAGGTGCAGACTTTCATGAACACGCCTTGTATGCTGGCATCTAACATATTCTTGGGAAGTTTCTGTAGCAGTTTAACTATGGCTAAAGCGATCGGAATACGCATACTCTCTTCCTCTTCGCGTTCGAAATTCACTTTTCGCCTATTCAGTTTATGTTTGCTCTCGTAACTACTCAGTTCGGTGATAGAGTAATTTAAGGATGGAATTAGAATCGATGCAATCGTATGAACCACCCGCCTAGCAGCTGAAGGTGTTAATTGTGTCATCCTGTCTAAGAACGGAATCAGCTGGCGTTTTTGCGTCGTAATAACATCAAAGTACTCTTCCTCACTTTCGGCTTTGGGAAAGCTGTCAAGCTCCGCATCTAAATCATTATCATCCAGTTCTGTATTAATCGTTTCGTGTTTTTGTTCAGTTGAGGTTTCTTCACTTTTGATAACATGTTCTTCAGATGTCATTTTTAAGTCCTTTGGTTGTTTCTGAGTTGATGAAATTTCCTTTGCGTTAGACAGGTCAAAATGGAAGGCATCCAAAATTGATATTAAGATACGTACACATTGCTTATGATACTCGCGACTATATTTCATTTTTTGCAAGTAATATTTTAAAAGTGTTTGGTATTGATGCCAAGGAAGAAACCGACAAACTGTTCCAATCGTTTCGATGGCAGCATCAACTAAAGTGTGTTTAGATGAAAACTGTTCATTTATCAGGTAACGAGTGGCCAGTGGAAGCATAAACTGCGTTAAAGTTCTCGATGTTATAGCTTTTTCGTACGTTTTTGCATCCGCGCAGAATTTTAGTAGTGCTCTGCCGTGACGATGTGATTGCAGATGAGTTATATTCTCAAAAAAATCTACTTCAGGATCCTCTTTACATGATAATCTTCCGAGATCGCGCAAGATAGGATGCGCATCAGGGCAATTCCTAGCTATTTCTCCCAACAGCAAAACCCCCTCATTACGAAGGAGATCGTTTTTATCGCGTAATATACGCTGGATGAGATTTAATATAACATCATCAATTAAATAGCTTAATTCGTTCGAGTTATCCTTGTAGCGCTCAACTAATTTTGGAACGAGGATTTTCATACACTCTGTAGCACTATCTCTTAATCCTATGTCCTTGTCGTGATGCAGAAAATAAAAACAATTGTATATTACGAGAATTCCAAGATCCATATCTACATTGTTACTATCTATTCTGTCTTTTATATCTCGAAGAGTGGTCAATCTCTTATCATAATCTGGCTGCTCGACCCATTTTCGATTCCACGCGTTCAAATTTTGCACAATTTGCGATGTCTCTTCTAAATTCGGTGCGCGCCTCGTGACCTTGTGAGCTACCTGGCTGAGCAAGGAACACAGTTGTTTACGCGTGTTCACTTCTTTGACTTTCTCAAACAGTGGTGATAAACTCCTAATGTGCTTTTCAGGTGCACTAACCTTGACCATCAGATTTCGCAACGTAGACACAAATTGCACAGTACTTTCATCTGACATAAATATACGCGTTTTTCCCGCTACAATCGGAAGAATCAGCTCCATTAGATTATCACAAACTTCAACGTTTAGATCGATTTGAGTAATTCGAGATAGAATGAAGAGATCTAATTTTCCAAATAATTTCCGACTACCTTTCGCATTTAGAGTTTTCTGAAGTCGCATCAAAATTTGCGGTATATGTGGCAGCACTACCCCAACTCCTACTGAATGTTCTTGACTGGCAGGTTCTTCGGCAGTTAAAAGTCTTTCGACAATTTGCATTATAGTGTTTCGGATTATTGGCTTAGGCTTGTCACTAATCAATAAAGACATTGCGGTGCCCAGAGGCGTTACACCGTCGGAACGCTTCACTGATAAAAGAGTAAAATGACGAGGATTTTTACTCCAGATGTCAAAAAGTCTTAAAAGAGGCGTCGGCGTGTGCAGACATTCACTTGGCAATTTATCCAAATTGGGCCAAATGAAAACATGAAAAATCACCTGAACAAGTTCGGGTTGATAAAGGAAGTCTTGAAAATGATCGAAAAAATTTACCAAGCTTAGTAAACAGGAGGATCTTAAATTTCGAAATACTGCTATGAATTTGCCTTCAATTTTATCGGAATTTTCGAAAACGCCTTTACATACTGATCCAACGAAAAGAATTATTTTCATCATATATATCAAAAAATCGCTTTCCATAAGACCGCCAAAATGTTTACGGATGAGTTCCAGTAGGTTCAATGCGCTTCGAAGTTTCTTTGGCGACCAAATTCGGTCCAATTTCAAATCAGCCTGAACTTTATCCGGAATGGCTTTGCAATCTTCTTGTATTATAGCTTCAAAATCGACAAATGCCATTTGCAGAAACCAAAATATTTCTGCTTTTTCGCATCCAGCTAAAAAACGCATTACAATTCCTCGACGCATCTGGCTACCTATGTATTTATTATTTGTCTTGCTACGCATTTTACCGTAGAGAATTCGCAATAGGATTGGCATAAGATCTGCACGATGATCAGATTGAATCGATTTACTTTTAGTATCTAGTTTGAAATTTATCAATTCATCCTTAAATTTTTTATCGTCGATTAACGCATAAAGGTGGTCTTTGTAGGCCGTATGTGCTTTGATTTTGTATGTCAAAACGCAATCAAGTGACAACTTTTGTAATTGTTCGTTGGTGCTAGACAGTAGTTCCATGTAGAAAGCATTGAGTTCGCGCTCTCTATATAATTGTTTAGGATTGGCCATTCTTCTAAATACTTCGAGCATTGTGACCAATGTCAGAGCAACTGGCTGTTGTTTTGTTTTGATTCGAGGCTCTTCTTGATGTGTCTCTTCATCGTCTAGCTCGGAAATGGCATTTGCTTTCAATATATCCCAAGTAAGAATATTAGAGTCTGTAGATTTTCTGAACTCGAGATTTACAAAATCCAAGAATAAATTTATGATGTCCTTGTTTTTGATTTCACTCATTTGTCCAAAGGTAGAAATGGCCTTCCACAAAAGTTGACGATAGTGATAAAAATCAGATTTATCTTCATCATCGAAAAAATTCATTTGCAAAATTCGAATAGCTTCATGCTGAAAATCAATTCTTGATACAACTTTTGTAATATCTTCTCGCGGCGAATTTACGGCAAACGAAGCTTCTTCAATTTTTTTTCGGTAAATGGACCAAAAAATCTCGAGTGGTAAATTATCTGCAAATTCCTCGATTAATTTTAAGATCGGTTCCCACAGCAGCTTGAAATTGTGATGAAGAAGACCCAAAAGAAATTTCAAGCAATCTGATTTGATGTTGTCCAATCGAATGTCTTTGTAATATTGACCACTTGGTGAGAGCTTTTGAAGAAGCACTAGTTGTTGCCGATAAGTGTGAATCTCTGGAGTAATACTCTCGACATCGTAAAATATTGCGTAGACATCATTGACATCCATCTGATTTGCGAAATATTTCAACGCTTTTGCAGACATTAAGCGCAGTTTTCTATTATTCATTGTAAAGTTATCGGAGACAGCACTTTGCACTTTTAAAAACAGGATCTTGGTGAAAATTGGCTTTTCTGTGGTTTTTGCGTATTCAAACACTACAATTAGTGTCCTCAGTGCGTTAACATTTACACTAGGCTTGCTCAAAATACATTTTACAATTTTTGTTAGAAAAGGTTCTTTAATTTCATAACCAATATGAAGCAGGCTTTCCGTAGCCAAAAATAGAGCAATCGCCAATTCACTGCTATACTCGTTGGTGATGTTTTCGATTTTTGTCTTGAGTGTATCACTTATATGCTTTGGCTTGCCACCAATTAAATGAGAATAAAGTGCGGCGCTGAGCAGGAATATTTCCAAATCCAAAGTGGATTCATATTTATTATCAAAATTTTCAATGTTTCGTTCCAACCAGCGAAAAGTTTGCGGGGATTGAAATGTAATTGGATACTTAGTGTATTCAGTATCTACTGTCCAGTTGGTTCTTTTGTGTATAATTTTTACCAGCAGGTCAAGATTTTCAATATTCAAATTTCGTTCGAAATATTTAATAAACTCAGACAGAACGAGGATGTCAAATTGTGGGTGTTGGCAGATATGCCATACAAAGTGGTTCCTAACGCTCTCAGAAGTAGTACTCAACATCTTTCGCATTAATCGACTGGTATCCATTTGGGAAATTTTTGCGTTTTCCGCCTGTAGAATTTTGCAAACAACAGTTGATACTTCTATTAAGACGTCTTCCCGGTCAATTCGGTCCGCGATTTTTAACAACATATCAACAATTCGATCATTTTGGATGAGGCATTTGCCGTTCTTCCACTCCGTCGCCTGTCTAACGAATTGAACAAGGTGATGAACTGTCTGCGTAGCCTGCTCATTGTCAAGAGTTACTAGGACCGCTTCGCTGATCGCATTCCAAAAAAGAGACATATTACACGGCTGAATATATAGCAGCATGTTTACAATCATCTGGGAAACGATCTCCACCAAAACCTGCTGATCAAATATTGGTTGTCGAAAGCTGGAAAACAGTGCCCTTAAAAAATCACCTGCAACTGTATGGAAATTTCCGTTAACGCCACGAATCAATTCGAAGAAAAGTACTCCACAGCCGGATACTCCGTTGTTGAATTTTCGGACATTTTTTATGACGAGGAGTATGAATTTTTCGTGGTTTTTTAAATCCCGTGCAACAAACGAGAAACTCTCCGATGCGAAATTGATGACATGATCCGGATAATTGATGTTGTCCAGCAAAGGAACCACCTTGCTTAGCACTACGTCGATATTTCGTTTCAAAAAAGGCCGCAAGCTTTTGAACAAGAACGCTAAACATTTTAGAGTCCACTCGAGCTGGTCTGGATCTCGTGTCTGCAGGAGTACGACCAGCTTCTCCAAAATATTTCCGAAGTACGGATAAAATTCTTCACGTAAATCTTTCGAAAATGCCACCAATGCATCGAGGACAGGTTCGAGAGACAAAGTAGTGGCAGCATCCAAAGTAGCGCATATTAAATCCAGAACAAAATCCTTTTTATGAATGAGCTGTGGCAATGTAACAATATTCTGGCATTTTCTATAAAATTTAGAATACTCCTCTGTAAGATTTAGCACAGACCATTTACGCAGCGTTTGGTGGAAAATAGTTTCGTCAGTGTCTTCGAATTCTTCGTTTTCATGTTGGATGCGATAAAGCGCATTTTGCCGAATGTCAATCTCATTTACGCGGTCCGCAAAACTTTTGAACTAAAACGATTCAATTTCAAATTAAAATGCATCCAGTTTCATCTATTGTTCTAGAAATTACCCGAAAAGTATTGGTGCCTTTATTCTTGTTACTAAAATCACTCATTTTGCAAGGAATATTTGAAACCCCGAACGAAATGAAAAAAAGTCAAGCACGTGTGCATGGAATACTGTCACTCAAGTTAGTTATAACACAATAACACAAAGTTTCATTTCGCCGATGCGAGTCGCTCGTGCTACTTAAGTGCGCCAGGAAAGCTGTCAATGTCAAACTAAATGTCGAGGTTCCAAACACTATGTCCAAAGCCCTCTATAGTAGAAAGCCGAGTAACTGAATCCAACAACAACACGTTGGAGTCATAACAAACATGACAGTTTCATACAAATTCGCGCGCTTTTGTATGGAGCAAACACGGCGGGCTTCGTAAGAATCGCGTTTATTCTTAAATGCAGTGTTAAAGATAGTTCAGCCTTTTAAGGTACTTTAATAATAGTGCTCAGCATGTAATTATTACACGTTGATATGAGTGCAATAGATTTTTAATTGAAAAAAGTGCGATCAAAGTTAAATCTCGGCTTCTCACACCGAAGAAAATCTGTCACTCATATTGTGCAGAGTTCTCCGGTTAATTTTCACACAAAAAATTGTAAAATTTTAGTTATTGCGAAAAAGTGTGCACACGCGTAATATTTCCGTGCTTAATTTGATTTAATTATGCTTTTGTGTTGTTTTCGGTAAAACGTGTTTTTACGCCAAGTTCGTCAAAAATCATACAGGTGGTGCTTTGGAATGGAAAAATCCATGACGTCACACTCGCTGGAGTCATTCAAGATGGCCGCTACGTCAGTTCTGCCCAGCTTGAGATGTAGAAAGCTTTGCTATGTCACAACAAACATTCGGCCGTAGCAGAGCGCTACGGGCGCTATATTGCCATTCCATGCATGTTATTCCGCGAGATGGATCTTGTACACTGAGCAACTTTTAAACAAGCAACTTTGCTATATAAATTTTTTTGAATGAAGTTAATTTAATTAGATTTTGTTAATTTCATTCGTCACACAAAAAAAAAAGAACGAAGTTAAGTTCGATGATTATTTCCTTTTGTTTAAAAAAAAAACTAAAAAAAAAGCCTAGAGTTTTACCTTCCAAAGGAATTTAATCTCGCCCTCCAAATGTTTATGCTTGACAAGGGCTTTATATAAGAAAAATCTTAGACAAGAAACGATGCGTTGTGATTTATACAAAAAAAATCTTAGACAAGAAACGATGCTTTGTGATTTATATAAAAAAAATCTTAGACAAGAAACGATGCGTTGTGATTTATACAAGAAAAATCTTAGACAAGAAACGATGCGTTGTGATTTATACAAGAAAAATGTCTATGCAAAACGATGCGTTGGCTTTAATTTCAAATCTAATCGCTCGACAACGAAAAACTCGACTGAAAAATGCAGCTATGCAATTCTTGTCATGATGTGAAAATGCTTCCGGTAATGGGAAAGTTAATGTGCTGATTCTACATATTTTGGCTGCATACATAACAGACTAGCCATGTATGCATTTTTTTATTGAAGTTAATCTTTTAATTAGAGTTTATGTGTGTAATTATTTAGTCAATTTTGATAACATTGCATAGAAATTAATGAATTATGTTATGGTAGATCTTTTCTTGTCTCTATTATTACTAAAACAAATAGTTATTTTCCACGCTCAATCAATTGTTCTGTTTTTTAAGCAAGATTCGCGTTATTAGAGTATCAATCACCAAATACCACGTATATACGTGGTTTACAACCTCATTTCAAATGTCAAAATTTGTGTGTATTGGGAATTTGTAATTAAAATTAGTTTGGGAAATGATATTTCATTTGCTTACAAAAAAAATAAATTTTGAAATACCGTTTCCCTGACTAATTTTAATTACAAATTCCCGATACTTTATGATCACAATGTATAATACTCTCAGATTTCATCTTGAATTTATTTATGAGATTTGTTAAACCATTGAACTACGTAATGAAATTCTCCGTCCATCGATAAATTATTAGTGGACGTCCTTGCGTATATCATGTGGATCAGACAAAATGTTAGCACGATAAACTATTACCATTACGATAGAAATGGTTACTTTTTCAAAACCTACAAGTTCAATTGAGTTAGAGTGAAGCCTAGTGAGTAGCGCGTTGATCTACACGAAGGTCGTGAGTTCAAATCCCAGCCGACGCGTAATTCCGGCACGCTGCCTGCTTGGGTATACCTACCTTAGTTACCTCAATCTAGGAGAATGAAAATTCGTAGATAGAGAGGGTTTTGCGAAGGGCTAACAACCCTTTTACAATGACAAATAAAAAAATTTTAAGGAACCTGAAGGTCAGGAGGCTAAGGCCCGATTTGGGCTGCACTACCATTGTGGTAGTAGTAGTAGGAAGTTCACTTGAACTATTATAGTGATAATATTAAATGCACAAATACGTGAGGGATTAAATGTAATAGTTCACAATTAATTTTTACACGTATTTAATACAGTTATTGAAATTTGGTGTTTTTATTATAAAAACCACACTGTTTATTCAAATTCAGCAAGATTTGTTCCGTCGTGCTGAATGTGCAAGACTTAAGCTTTTTTAGGTTTATACGACCGATATATACACGAGGTATATATAAGCCCACAAATCAATTATCGACTGTGCAATGAAACCTATGAAATTTATTTTTGTTATTATGATTTTAGTAAACTGTTAAAGAATCCTGTACTTATAACCCCATAAAAATTCAAAGTTTCGAATGTAAACTAATAAAAGATTGTATCTTTGCACTTAGACTATTTTCTTCATCGACCAGCGTCCGACTTGATAAGACATCATATACTGAGTATACTACACACTCAGAAGGAGATCTAATTAAGTTTACATAATTTCTTCATTTATTCCGAATATTTCAAGTGCCAGTGAAACCGAAAAATTAGCGATAATATTTTCAGTAGTAATCAACCACGAAGCTAGCATACTGGCTCACTTCCTTCTGAACCTAGAAAAGTGCAATTTCAATTTTTAGTGTGAGTGATATACTGAAGCATAGAAGAAATTTAATGGTATAACCAAAATTCTTTGAGACAAATTTTCTAACAAAAACCATGACAGGACTACGATTGGGCGTAAAGCCCAATCATGCGATACTCTAGATGAAGGAGAATTTTTTTTATTCTAAGAAATTTTGTAGGGGAAGTGGTAGAGGGGGTGACAACATTGAAATAATTTTTTCACATCACGATAAGGTTGCTATCAAAATGTCTTATACAACATTTAGGATTCAAAAATTTAATAGGTACTGAGAAACTTAGTGTATTGAATTAAGTGAAATTGTGCAGTTTGTATGGGAGGTGGTAGAAGGAGGGTGGAGTTATTAATAACTTTCTTAGAAATAACTGTAATCATTTATTTGGCATTGCAGATCAGTAGCATTCATGCTTTTCAGGCAAATCGACTTTTTGTAAAGTTGTTGAACTGTGTTAAATTGTATGGGAGGAGGTAGAAGGAGTGAAGCTAATCGCCTAATTTTTTTTTGGTCTTACGAATAATCTATATAAATATAATTGTAGTGTCTGCCTGTGATTTGTTTATAAATGGCTATAAATAAGTTTTTTGCTTCATTTTAGCAATAACTAAGCAGAATTTAACGTTTTTAAAAAATTTCTCTGTCTGTCTGTCTGTCTTTCCGGCTTTCACGCAAAAACAGCTGCACCGATTGCAATGAAACTTTCACAGATTATTAGATCTGCCTCTGGGAGTAATCTGCTTTAGGTTTTATTTTTCTCCCCTCACGCCTTCTACCCCCTCCCATACAAAGTGACTCATTTTCAAAAACTTATAATAATCAAATTTTCATGGAAACTATAAAAGCTATTAATTTGAAATTTAAAATATATTATTTCTATTATAAATGCAATCTTCACGTATATAAATAGTTTGAATCCCCCAACTCCTTCCACCACCTCCCATACAAACTAAACTTTTTCATGAAATACTATACTCCAATTTTCTCAGTACGTATAACTTTGATCAAGCAAAGATTTTGTATTAAATCTTTAATTAGCATTGTTATTAATGTCAGGAAAAAACTAACCAATTAGGTTTACTCCTTCTACCCCCTCCCATACAATGTGACACAATTCCACGACTTTGCAAAAACTCGATTTTCTTGAAAAGTGTTAATCTAACTGATCTAAAATTTAAAACACATCAATTGTATGGTGATTATAGTTGTTTCTAGAAAAATTACCAAAAACCCTCCACTTCTTCTACCACCTCCCATACAAACTGCACTTTTTCATGAAATACTCTAAACCAATTTTCTCAGTACGTATAACTTTGATCGAGCTAAAATTTTGTGATGAATCCTTAATTTGTATTTTTATTATTATCGCGAAAAATTAACCGATTAGCTCCACTCCTTCTACCCCCTCCCATACAATCTGACACAAATCTACGACTTTGCGAAAATTAGATTTTCTTGAAAAGTGTGAATGTTACTGTTCTGAAATATAAAATATATCAATTTAATGATAATTGTAGTTGCTTCTCAAAAAATAACTAAAAATCCACCACTCCTTGCACCACCTCCTATACAAACTGCACTTTTTCATAAAATATTCTAAACCAATTTTCTCAGTCCGCATAGCTTTGATCAAGCTGGAGTTTTGTACTAAACCTTCAATTAGCATAGTTATTATTATCGGGAAAAATTAACCGACTAGCTTTACTCCTTCTTCCCCCTTCCATACAATGTGCCACAATTTCACGAATTTGCAAAAACTCGATTTTCTTGAAAAGTGTGAATCAAACTGATCTCAAATTTAAAACACATCAATTGCATGGTGATTATAGTTGATTCTAGAAAAATTACCAAAAACCCTCCACTCCTTCTACCACCTCCAATAGAAACTGCACTTTTTCATGAAATACTCTAAACCAATTTTCTCAGTACGTATAATTTTGATCGAGCTAAAATTTTCTGATGAATCCCTAATTAGTATTATTATTATTATCGGGAAAAATTAACCGATTAGTTAAACTCCTTCTACCCCCTCCCTTACAATATGACACAATTTCACGACTTTGCAAAAACTCGATTTTCTTAAAAAGTGAGAATCTAACTGATCTGAAATTTAAAAGATATCAATTGCATGGTGATGATAGTTGTATCTAGAAAAATTACCAAAAACCCCCCACTCCTTCTACCACCTCCCATACAAATTGCACAATTTCACTAAATCCAATGCACTAAGTTTCTCAAGTTACCTATTCAGTTTTTCAAGCTTAAATTTGGTGCAAAATATTTTTATAGCTACTCTAGCATGGTGTGAAAACAATTAATTTAGTACTGTTATTCCTTCCATCACTCCCCACACAAAAATTCTTAAGATTACAAAAATTTCGATTTCATTGGTAGTATCATATAATGGGGCTTTACGCACAATCGAAGTCCTGTTATGTTTTTAAGCTTAATGTCATTTTATTTGGGCTTTTTTCAATTAACACAAGCTACAACTATTCACATGTCCTTAACACGTATACATATGATCTCGATTCACGGGTTTGATTTGATCACGAGCCTCTCCCATTCAAATGCGAGTATCATGCTATCATTCTTAATAATTTATGGTTCTGATTCCAACAAAATATAAAACATTGTGTTCAAAGAGCCATTAAAGTAAGCGGATTACATATCCCATATAATGTATTACTAACTACATTCTCAAAAATTGCTTATTAATGCGATTTTTATGCGGACGAAGTCGCGGGCGTTTGCTAGTTCTAAATAAATGTTTAGTGCACAATTTCAGCTCCATCAATTTTATACGTACTGAATAAATTTGCTTAGAGCATTTCATGAATAAGTGCAGTTTGTATGGGAGGTGGTAGAAGGAAGGGAAGACTTAAATAATTGTTATACAGCAGATTGGAATTATTATTAGAGTAATATATTCCAAATTTCAGATCAATAGCATTTATACTTTTCGAGAAAAACCCTTTATTGTCGAATTGCGAAATTGTTTCATTTTGTATGGGAGGGAATGGAAGGGGTGAAGCTAATGGTATAATTATACTCTAGATGAAATCTGAGAGTATTATAAGTTTACTCTAAAGTTTGTAACGCCAAGAAATAATGCTCAGAGAAAAAATTAATGATACAGAAGTTAATATTATCACTCTGAAATCTCAAAACCGGATGTCCGTCTGTCCGTCCGTCTGTTCGCTGTCTAGCTTGAGAACAAGTTAAGCTAGAACGTTTAAATTTTGTACACGTCATTTTTGACAAAAAAGTAAAGTCAAGTTCGTGAACGGGCCACATTGCTCCACCCCTTCTACCCCCTCCCATACAAAATGACACAATTGCGCAATTTGACAATAAACGGGTTTGCTCGAAAAGTATAAAAGCTATTGGCCTGAAATTTGGAATATATTGCTTTTATGATAATATCAATCTACCGTATATGCGTGTCCTCCCTCTCCTTCCACCTCCTCCCATACAAACAACACTTATTCATAAAATGCTCTAAGCCAATTTTCTCAGAACATATAACTTTTATCGAGCTCACATTCTGTAATAAATACTTATTTAGCATTATCACTAAGATCAGAAAAAATATTATATTATATTAAATATTTGATTAGCTTCACTGCTGCTACCCCCTCCTATACAATATGACACAGTTTCACAACTTCACAAAAAATCTGTTTTCTTGAAAAGTATGATTGTTACTAGTCTAAAATTTAAGAGATGTCAATTTTATGATATTCTTAGTTATTTCTGAAAAAATCACTAAAATCCCCCTACTCTTTCTACCACCTCCCATACAAACCGCACATTTTCACTAAATCTAAATCGCTAATTTTCTCAGCTCCTATTCAATTTTCGGAGTAAGCATTTTGTATAAAAAATTTTTATAGCTACTTTAGCATGATGGGGAAAAATTAGTTCAATGCTATCACTCCTTCTAACACTTCCCATATAAAGTTTCTTGGGATCACAAAAAATTCTATTTCATCTAGAGTATCGTAGTGCTGTTATGTTTTTTTTTGGTCTTACTAATAATTCTATATAAATATTTAGTGCTAAATTTGAGCTCGATAAATTTTGTACGCACTGAGTAACTCGGCTGAGGGCGTCCCGTTCATTTTAATTAATGGGGCTCCTCCGGGTCGGGCAGCACCTTTTGTCGGCTGCTCAGGAGCGTGGAAATATTGGCCCAGAGGAACCACCATCCTTGAAAGGTGATGAAAAAAATGAATATTAACAAAAAAAAATCACGACATGAGGCGGCGAAGACACGGACCAGCAAACGACGGCCCCAGGGCTTCCAATTGGGAATTTACTCTGTTAGCATGCTATTTCATCACTAAATCACTTCGAACCGCACATAGGTTTATTATAACCCGTGGTATTTAAAAAAAGTATGGGCAAAACGCGTAGTTCCAATTTTAAATTGCAAAAAAAAACTTAAGTATAACAAAAAAAAATGTGATTACATAAAAAAATGTTTGGTACCTTATTTTTTTCGTTAGGGCCCGTATGTTAATGATTCGTTGCGCCGCCTTGATATGGATTCCCTTCCTTTTTCGCTGCTACTTGTGTTTTTTTTTTCCTTATAAGAACTGCCGCTCGATCTCGATTTTTCTCTGTTCCTTCGTGTGCTCCAAAACTGCTGGCTCGATCTCGATTTTTCGTTGTTCCTTCGTGTGCTCCAAAACTGTTGGCTCGATCGACGACATTCCGGTCCAGTCGAGCGAGAAAAAAGATCCAAAAAAAAACTCCGAACTTGAGTTCGACCGCTCTTCTCGAACATCAAAACCAGAAGAAGCACTTGTTCCCAAAAAATTTTCTGACCGGTCTTGCAGTATATTTTTCGAAGATCCACAAAAAGGGTGCATTGAATGCAGTTTTACTCGGCGCGATGGTATATTTTTTTGTTGTTGATGATGATGATTTTTTGTCTTTTTTTTTCAAAATTTTTGTTTTTGATTATTTTGATTATAGGTATTACAATTTTTGTTTGTATGCAAAATTTATCGCGAAACTAGCCTCAGGTGGTGAGTAATTCGTAACAGTATTTCATGAAAAAGTGCAGTTTGTATGGGAGGTGGTGGAAGGAGGGGGAGGGCATGTATAATTTTTATACGATAGACTGAAATCATCATAAAAGTAATATATTCAAAATTTCAGACTAATGGCTTTTATAGTTTTCGAGCAAATCTATTTATTGTCAAATTGCGTAAACAAGTCATTTTGTATAGGACGGGTAGAAGGGGTGGAGCGATTTGGTCCGTTTACGAACTTGTCTTTACCTTTTTGTCAAAAACGACGTATACAAAATTTGAACTTTTTAGATCAACGCGTTCTCAAGCTAGAGAAGACACGGACAGACGGATGGACGGACGGACAGACAGACAGACGGACGGACATCCGGTTTTGAGATTTTTGAGTGATTATTTGATCTTCTGTATCATTCATTTTTTTCTCCAAGCCTTATTTCTTAGCGTTACAAATTTTGTAGCAAACTTATAATACTCTCAGATTTCATCTAGAGTATAAAAAGGAAAAAACTTTTAAAATAAAGCATAGCAACATATTAGATTTTTTTAATTTTATCACAGTTCATTTCCATTTAGTTTAAGATTATATACAATCAACAATATTTAAAACTCTTACACGTAATAGACATTAAATTCTAATTTATCAATAACAAAATTACGTTTTAAATCGTTTTACAAAGTTTTTCCGTAGTATTGATCAGCCATGAAACTTCTTAGGTCACCTATTCGATGCATCTTGTAGATGAATCTGAAAAAAAATAAAAATAAATAAAATACAATAAAAATATTAAGGAAAAAATTTAACAAATAATACTTCGCTTAAAATAGCCCAATTCTCGCTATCGCTATGAACATGTAGACGAATCTCTTTTATCGTCCCAATCTTTGGTTCAATTATCCCTTCAGCTATTCCAAAGGTATTGAAATTTCCGATTACTAAAAATCCATCTGTTGTTGAGTTATATATACTCCATATTGGAGAATTTTCAGATAAAACTGCCGGGAGCACCTCAACAGTTGTATTGTAGAAACGATCCGATGGGTGTTCACTATTTCCACTACGGAATAGATATCTGAAATTATAAGTGTTTTTTTTTTTGTGAAAATAATAACCATTTTTCTCGAAATGTAAATGATTCTTTAGACATCCATTTCATGAATATCAATAGTTAACAATATTGGTGCATTATTGTACCTTTTTATAATAATTGGTTCATCAAAAATAAACTCTACTATATCGCCTGGCTGAGGTAGGAGGCCCCAAAAATACGTTTCGCCTTTGTAAGCTCTCAGCAACTGATAGTTTTTGTAGGGTACAATAGCAGTCTTCACTGTTGCCGGTGGGTTTGTGTGTGGATAAAAATTTGGAATTTTGCCAAATTGTTTATCTTTTAGCTTTTGTACTTTCCCTTTAAGTGATGAAGTTGTTCCGATGTGTTGAAATAGTGATGGTTTGTAGTGTATCCAGTATTTGGCTTTCTCTTGTTTGCAATGCTTTTGATCCTTTTCCCAATTGCAAACTCTGGTATCGATTAAATGATCTAGCAACCAATCAACCGGTTTTTCGTTATAAAACATTTGAAAGAAAGTGATAAGCCAAGGTAGTTCAACCGATTTAAACATTTTACCTGAAAATTAAGCTTTATGCACATAAATAGATTTACATATTGAAAAGTGTTACCTATGAAACCAAGCTGACAAAAGTCTAATACAAACCAAGATGACTTTGTTGCGGTTTTTTCTAGGGCAAATTTTTTCATAACAGTAATAAAGCCTCGTTTTGCAAGGATATCATCTTCCAATTGAACATAAAACGTAGCTTTTGGCTGGGCGTAGGCCATCAAAAAGGAGTAATCCAAGTTCTGCTTGGACCGCCACTTAACTCGTTCCAATGGATCATTCAATGTTAATCTAAGATTATCTAAATTGGGATAATAAGACGCTGCTGGAGCAATAACTTCAATAAAACCGTTTTCAACGAATTGTGCGAAGCGAACTTCAATTTGCTTTGCTACTAATGTAACGTAATCCATATCGGTTTCTCCTATAAACACGATAATTACAGTTTCATTCTGTTCAGTCTCTTCCATATTTGAGATAATATTTTGCAATGTAGCCATCAAGTAGGTCTGTTTGTCTCGTTTCACTGTTGGGACTCCCAATGCTATTGAAACACCCGTCCTACCTTTCGATAGCAACAATGATGGCTTCAAGGATGACGGATCATCAAGTAAATGAGGTAGGAAATGGAAAGCGGTAGGAAGTCGAAGACTGGAAGGAAATCGTGAAGATAGAGTGGAATTTTTGACAATGATTCTAGCTTCAGGACTCAATGAATCCATAACAGATCCGTTAATTGTTATATTTGCTGATTCACCATTTCCATTGGAGGATAGCCCCAAGTATTGCGACAATATAGCAACATCCTCTTGTCTGGCTCGGTACATTGATTCTAAATATTGCAATCGCATTTGGAATTCTGCTAATCTTTGCGATAAAGTCTGTTCCGCTGATAAATCTATGTTAAGAAGAAGCACCAGGTTAATTCACATATTTTGAAATCTAAAATAATTACTCATAATGAACACGATTATTACCTGGACCAACGAAAAGCATCAAAATCGTAAAAGGTACAAGAAGTACAACACATAGTACTAGAAAACACCCCCTACGTCGAAGAGGTGATGGTGTCAATCCCATAATTTCAAGAGTATTATAGTTAATATCGTATTGTACTGTAAGATTTCATTGTCGCTCAATTCCTTGTTAATAAATATTATTCCTTCGATTTCACCACTTCGAATATGGTCATTATTCCTGCTTTCTGGCTTCTCGATTACATAAATGCGCTGTAAACACAAAAAAGATGGCATTAGTGCTGTTAATTAAAATATATCGGGAGTACATATTAAAACCCGCCGTTTCGTAATAGATGGCGCCAGCAGTAAATGCTGATCAACAATTGCGGATCAGGAACGTTGCATGGTAGACTTAAGCATCTGTTAACAACTCCTCTTCATTAGATTTGTGAAGTTTTACCGGCATCATATACTTTTTTGTGCACGAATATGTCGCAGTTTGAGCCAAATAAGCGGTATTTGTGGAAAATTTTGCTTTCTACCTTCAATGCGAAAAAATCTGCAGCTGAGGCGTGTCGAATGATTGTTGGAATTTATAGTGAGGATGCTACTAGTGAAGGAACATGTTGTGAATGGTTTCCACGCTATAAAATGGTTGATTTCGGCGTGGAAGACAAGGAGCGTCCCGGAACGGTTAAAAAGTTTGAAGACGTAGAATTGGAAGCATTACTGTACGAAGATTCATGCCAAACACAACAACAACTTGCAGATTCATTGGGCGACAAGTCAACAATTCATTTTACATGGTTTGAAAAGCTTGGGAATGATGCAAAAGCAAGGAAATTAGGTGCCATAGGAATTGAAGCCAAGAAACGTCGAACGGCATTTTTTCACATGCGAACAGTTGCTCCAACGGCAAAAAAGCAAGGGTTTTTGCATCGCTTCGTTACTGGCGATGAAAAGTGGATCCATTACGATAATCCAACGCGAAAAATATTGTGGCGAGACCGCGGCCATGCATAAACATCGACGGCAAAGCACAATATCCATGGCTCGAAAATCATGCTGTGTATTTATTTGGTGGGACCAGCTTGGCGTGATGTATTATGAGCTGATGCAACCGGGTGAAACTGTCACTTAAGATCGCTACAAAAAACAACTAATGCATTTGAGCCAAGTTTTGAAGAAGAAACGGCCGCGCGGTGTAGAAATAGTGACTGGATAAGTTTTTAAGTGCCCGAATCACGTTCAAAATTCTCTGCATAGAATGTTAGTTTCATTAACGGAGTTGCTTAGAATTCTTATGAAATTCAGTAAATTTTATATTGAAATTGGTCGAAATCATACTTTTGTATGGGAGGGAGTAGAAGGGAAAAAGAGATTGATACAACTTTGTTTCAAATATTTTTTATTTTTAGAAGTGTTTGTACAAAATTTCAAGTTGATAGTTTGTAATGGCTTAGTGATAATTGATTTCTGAAAAATGTTCGAAAGAAAACTTTTGTATGGGATGGGGTAGAAGATTAAAAGTTATTCGACCAGTTAATATCTTATACTTTTATCATTTTTTTTTAAATAAATCGTACTAAGTTTCAAGTCTGTAGCTTGAAATTTTAATCGAAATTGTTGTTTGTGTTTTTTTCAATTTACATGAAACCCTTCGTGCAGGTTAAGCACCCCCTTTGGTGCATAACAGTTCTAGTTCAAATTATTATTTTTTGTTTATGTATATCAAATGGGTGTATGCACGTGCAAAATGTTAACTTTGTATGTTTTACAAGAGCTTTAAAAATTTAATGAAAATTATCGACATTTTTGCCCATCACCTCCCATTTCCCCTCGCTAATTGTACTGCAACGCTACAAACCGGCTAAGTCGTGGGCCTAGGTAGCTCAGTGGTTAGCACAGCCGCTTTGCAACTCGAAATCTTCGGGTTCTAATTTCAGTACCTGCACGGTATTCCCTTAGCGCCAACAAGCCTTACTGACGAGTTCGTCGTAAGCAGGCTTGGGACGAAACTCAATACCGCTCACACGCTACATATCCAAATGTTATATTGTTCTTATGTAGTATACGCTAGTATAGCTTAAGGACAAAATTTCGTTTCAATAATATAGCTTAAGAGATAGATGAGATATTAATTTTTAAGTGCTTTTCCTGAAAAATCGGAATGCTACTGATCTTAAAACAAGACAAACACATAATGTTTATAGTTGTTTCTAAGAAAGTCATCAAGAACTCCCCACTCCTTCTACCACATCCCCTACAAACTGCACAATTTCACTAAATCAAATACACTCAATTTCTCAGTACCTATTCAATTTTTGAAGCTTAATTTTTGTGTAAGACATTTTAATAGCAACTCTAGCATGATGTAAAAACAAATGATTTAATGCAGTCACCAATTCTACCACTCCCTACACAAAATTTCTTAAAATAAAAAAAAAATCTTTCATCTAGAGTATCGCATGATCGGGCAGAAAGAAGAAGTGACCTACAGTTTCATTTTCAGGTGTGTGTGTGTGAGGGTGGGGGATCTATGTTTCTCATTAAAACCAAGTTTATTTAATGAAAATTAATTTGCCATAGCGAGTCATGGGCAACTGCTAGTAAGAAATATTTTTGAGATGAATTAGTATTTCCATTTCTGAAATTTATTGTATACAGTCTGTAATCAAATTATGTCGCAAGGAAAAACTAGAAATAATTTTCAGACATTGACAATTAACAAAATTTAAAAAATTTAGATGAATAAAATTTGTGACTCGATTGGCTACAATTTGTAGCTATGACAAAATAGAGAACAAATTATAGCCCTATTAGAAATTATTTGTCTGGGTGTAAGTGTTTTGTGTGGCTATCGAAACTAAAATTGATTTAATCTTAGCACACTGCTCTCTGGGCGTGCGAGAGAGTGCGAAGGGCTAACAACACTTTCACAATAACAAATAAATGTTAAGAAACCTGAAGCTTGGGAGACCAAGGGTCGATTTGGGATGTAGTGCCATTGAAGAAAATGATTCTGTTCACATCATAATACAAAAAATTGAAAAAATAAAAAATTTCGGTGGAATGTCATGCTCAACCGCTGAACATGCATTGACCAAACTCTAGTTGAGGAGAGTAGAGTTAGTGTGTATCGAGTACCTCTATACACAGAAAGCTGCTGAATGCACTAATTACTATGTACATCACGTATTATTTGTTATGCGCTTTGCTGAGATTTTAATTTCGTTTCGTTATTAGCGGGTTGGCTTTAATCGGACACTACTGTAATTGCTTATAACGCTATCAATTTCCGTTTTTATATCGTATTTTCCCTTGTTTTTAACGAAATTTCCACAGTTGAAACAAATTTTTATACTCTAGATGGAATCTGAGAGTATTATAAGTTTGCTCTAAGGTTTGTAACGCCAAGAAATAAGGCTCGGACAAAAAAATGATGAATACAGAAGTTAATATTATCACTCAAAAATCTCAAAACCGGATGTCCGTCCGTCCGTCCGTCCGTCCGTGCGCTCTCTAGCTTGAGAACGCGTTGAGCTAGAAAGTTCAAATTTTGTACACGTCGTTTTTGACAAAAAAGTAAGGTCAAGTTCGTGAACGGGCCAAATCGCTCCTCCCCTTCTACCCCCTCCCATACAAAATGACACAATTGCGCAATTTGACAATGAAGAGATTTGCTCGAAAAGTATATAAGCTATTAACCTGAAATTTGGAATATATTACTATTATGATAATATCAATCTACCGTATAAAAATTATGTGTGTCCTACCCCTCCTTCTACCACCTCCCATACAAACTGTACTTTTCATGAATTATTCTAAGCCAATTTATTCAGTGCGTATAAAATTTAGCTAGCTGAAATTTTGCACTAAATATTTATTTAAAATTGTTAGTAAGGCCAAAAAAAAATTAGACGATTAGCTTCACCCCTTCTACCCCCTCCCATACAAAATGACACAATTTCGCAATTTGACAATAAATGGATTTACTCGAAAAGTGTGAAAGCTATTAATCTGAATTTTTGGATATATTACATTCATAATAATATAAATCTACAGTAGAAAAATTATTGGAGTCCTCCCTCTCCTTCCACCCCCTCCCATACAAACATCACTTTTTCGTGAAATGCTTTAAGACGATTTTCTCAGAACATATAACATTTATCGAGCTCATATTTTGTAATAAATTCTTAATTAGTATTATCACTAAGATCAGAAAAAAATATTTGATTAGCTTCACTGCTTCTACCCCCTCCCATACAATATGGCACAGTTTCACAACTTCACAAAAAATCGATTTTCTTGAAAAGTATGAATGGCACTAGTCTGAAATTTAAGGTATGTCAATTTTATAATATTCCTAGTTATTTTTGAAAAAATCACTAAAATTCCCCCACTCTTTCTACCCCCTCCCATACAAACTGCATATTTTCATTAAATCTAACTCACTAATTTTTTCAGTTCCCATTCAATTTTTGGAGTAAGCATTTTGAATAAAACATTTTTATAGCTACCTTAGCATGATGGGGAGAAAATTAGTTCAATGCTATCCCTTCTAACATTCCACATACAAAATTTCTTGGGGTCACAAAAATTCTATTTCATCTAGAGTATCGTAAGATTGCGCATTACGCGCAATCGTAGCCCTGTTATGTTTAATCTAGTGATAGCGAAATCGAAAAATAATATTTTGATTTACACAATATTACGATAGTAATTTGGAATCATTTATATATACTCAATGCGGTTTTAACTGATTAAATCATTAGGAACGCGAGACGGCAATTTGTCGAATTTTTAAGCGATAAGTATGTCGATATGCTTCAGTTCGGTATGTATGAAAAAATTTGCATTATATCATAAATTTGACTAAACAGAGTCTGAAATAAATCACACAAGTTTATAAAAATATTCATTGTAATTATTTTTGTAAGGAATAGATTTCTAGTTATAATAACATTTACATTTTATTTCAAATCTTTTTATAAGTGTAGGTTTTCATGTAACAATTGGTTTAGGAAAGACATTTTTCTTTCAGAATATCATCACACACTTCTCTTGTTTGAAAATTAGTTTAAAAAGTGAATTGTTGTATGTTGAAAGGATATTGCAAGATGGTTTGTTATAAGTATCTTTTGATAAAAACATTATTCAATATAATATTAAGATATTATATTTTGAATAATTTGGTTTTGAATTCTGCTGTCTTTGCACATGAAAAGTGTTTCTGTTAGAATCACCGGTAATTGTTTTAGCTGTTAGTGATAGTTTACGATTTACCTTCTATTAGTTAACGGTTTTTGCTTCGCTAAATACAAATGACTGGATCCCTCAAAACACAATCACGAAAATAGGTATACAAATCAATCACGAAAATAGGTAGATATTGAAGTACGCCTGGGGTTACCGCATTTCAAGAAACTGAAAATTCAAAATAATTAGAACCGCTTTTATTTTTAGTATATTGCTTGATTATTGCACTATTATCGCTGACGATAACAGGAACATAATCGCTTTCGCATTACGAAAGTCTCCCGTGCCAACATTCGCTTTATTTATTTGCACGTCCGCTCCAAAAAGTTTAAACAATGGGTATTTTTTTATAATTTACAGCTTTACTTAATTACTACGTCATATACCCACGTAAAGCAATGAACATTTATAATTGCGTTAAATTAACCTACTCCTCGTTTAAAAATATCTTTTTAAATAGATTATTGTACAAAAATACTATTCAGAAAAATAGTATTCTCCAGGATAGTTTATGATTTTTTAATATTTTTTATTTTATAAAAAACATGTTAGGAAGCCATTTTCTCCCGCCTTGTCTTAAGTGCTACACAAATTAATAATAAGTTGCCTTGTCTGAAGTATTACACAAATTAACCTTGTCAACTACAGGTTAACTCTCTCAAACACTAGAAAATTCTTTCGTTCACAAACTGTCGCTTTTTGTCTCCAATCGCGACTTTCTACGCGATCTGGATTCTTTCGTTACCAAATTTAGACTGTCCGTTCCGTGGCCAATGCTCGCCTTTTTATAGGGTTCATGTCGCCCGCTTTTCGATATACTTTCGCCACTCTATCGCCAATCTTTCGCCAGTCGTTCGCCATTCTAACTTACGGCTAAGGCTGACATGCAACATTACTCCTTCCTTAGCTCCTGGTCGGCGCGAACAGAATCATTACCGTCGGTATTGTAGCCATGTAGACATTTCACCGCTCTGTTTACTCCTTTAATCTTTGCGTTGGGCTTCTGGTGCTTCGCGTTATCTATTCCGGCGACAAATTCCGTTCCAAATCGCCCTCTTGAAAACTACCCGCTGCTTTTCTGTATGACGGCCATGCTTCCAGCATCGCGCACCGAGATGAGCAGCACCTTTCGAATAATCCTTTAACTCTGCCTTGCTAGCTCCACTCTAGGGCTTTCATCCGCCCTAGCCATGTAGCAATCGCGTCATAAGTGCCCTGTCTGTCCACGACTCCAACATCGGGGCCTTTTGTTGCTCCGCTTGTTGGGCTCGTTCCTCTGAAGCAATCTTTGTGCAGTTCCGTCAGTAACTCTTCGGATTCGTCAGTCACTCAGCGACGCTTGTCTTTGCGACACAGCCTGAGCTGTCTTCTACATTTACGCCTGTGGTGTCCGTCGTTTTCACTTCGGCCACCCATGCATAGATCAATTTCGCCGCGATGCAGTCTGGAGCACAGTATAAACACTAGAATCACTCACCCAAATATGGCGCTTGGTTTCGAATACATACGTGTATTTCCTCTCTCTCAAGCTTACAGTGAACATTTAATCTGGTCTTTCCATTTCATTTTTATAAAGATTATTTTTATTAGACAAAAGCAAGCGAATTTGTAAGCACCGCCTACCATGACCAGCACACTCGCCGTCCAAGTAGAATACGACGCGAGCAAAACCTCTAAGAACGCCATGCACGAGAATGAGAGAGAAGAGGTGTCACAGACTCAGTGGGACACGTCGCGGACGTGTTGGTCAGTGCTGTTGTATCCCCCTTTTTTGGAGGTAATGACGTCAAAATTCAGAGGACTCTCACGAAAAACGTTTTAACACAGGCAATTTAGAGAGTTAATATACTGTATATACTGTGGTCTGGAGACGGCGGTGACGGTTCTAGTGGCAACCTCTGCCCATGGAGATTGGCTTTTATTCCGGGTTGTTAGCAGAAGAAGCGCACTGCTGTGAATTCACGCCTCTTGTATCCCTCCGCTTGGCGCATTCAGGGCACGAATTTGCCATTCGTCGTGTTATGCGACATTCACGTTGTAGATGTCCTACTTGTCCGCAATTCCCGTAAATTACAACTCCACGCCCTTCGCTCTACCTCGTAAACTCCGCCCTCAGGCAGATGCATCCCTCGGTCTCCACGTTTATTTCTCGGTCTTGATCGCGGCACCCTTTTAGCAGCTTCATAAGTCTCCTGCGGTGTTTTCTTGCCCGCCAATCGTAATGCCTGTTGTAACTCTTTATCCAGCAGAGCAGAGCAGAGTTAATACATGCGTTCACTGCCGATTCATTGCGGTTGGCTGGATCCATGCTGGGGAAAAGATAACAGCACCAACCTTTCAATATCATGTGGAAGCTGTTGCAGGTTTTTGCCAGTTTTCTGCACACTCTTACAAAGTTGGGTTTTACAAATCTCCCGCATATGATCTCCACCGTATCGAAGGTTCAAGGTCTGCACCAAAAACTGGTCGGTTTGTCGTTCGACTGTTGTGGTCTGCAAGATCTCGGCCGCAGATCCCCGTAATGTCAATATTAAGGCCGTCGTTCGCTTCTGATCCGACCAATGAATGATGCTGGCAGCCGCCTCAAATTGGGCTTTGTATATGGTCCATGGTGTTTGACATCTTCATCTAGAGTATCGCATGATTGGGCCTTAGGCCCAATCGCAGTCCTGTTATATTTTTCTCTTAATTTGGGTAATTTATCTAAAAAATTATAAGTTTTAGAAAAAAAAAAATGTTGGTATCGAAATGACGTAAAAAAATTACATTTTAAGCACCGATGTATAACTTATCTAGTAGTGAAAATTGCATCAAAAGTAGTTTTACTTTATTATTCTATTAATACAGTGTTCGATACAAAAAAAATTTACTACCCTGAAATTTGGTTTTTTCAGATTGCAGATTGAGTAAGTGATTTTTATTACCTAAATTTTGGAGAGTGCCAGTTGGAAAGAGGCGGCGAGGGGAAGGGTAAAAAACTACACTTCCTAAGATTTTCATTACGAATGAAAGATAGAAAGCTGATTCTGGACATTCGGATTTATTTGTTTGTGGGGAAGAAACCAAAAATAAAATAACTTTTGTATCCAGTGGGGTCCGAAACACCAAAAAACAATTTGTCAGCCGATTTTTTTTTTGAATTACTAGCACTTTTACAGAATAAGAAAGGAAGCTTTGTTACATTTATACCGAACATTATGTTTGCCTTCTGTCATCATCATCATCAATGGCGCGACAGCTGCAATAGGGATCTAGTCTCTTGAACTCGTCGCCTCCAATCGTTTCGATCCAAGGACCGCGTCCACCAGCTGCTGATTATATTCTAGATGAAATCTGAGAGTATACTGTGTTTGCCTTACCGTTTGTAACGCTAAGAAATAACGCTCGCACAGAGCCGTCAAGGGTACAGAAATATTTTTCGTCGTTCAAAAACCTCGATTCCGAGTGACCGTCTGTCTGTCTGTCTATCTGTCTGTCTGTCCGTCTGTGCGTCTGTCTACAGCCTAACTTTCGAAAGCTTGAGCTATAGTGCTAAAAAATTTTGTGTGTCATTTTTAGCAAAAAAGTAACTTTAAGTTCATGAATGGGCCACATCCCCCCACTCCTTCTACCCCCTCCCATACAAATTTCATGAAATTTCGAAATATTAAGAAATTGATTTTTCTTTGAAACTATTTAAGCTATCGACTTGAAATTTAGGTCAAAGTATTATGATATAGATGTCATTAATATCACGAAATATTGACCCGATCCCTTTACTCCTTCTACCCCCTCCCATACAAATGGTCAATTTTGAAAAATACATATTTTCGATTTTCATTGAAACTAGTAAAGCTGAAAAGACGAAATTTTGTCAGAATTAATTCTACTATAATTGCAATTTATTTTAAAAATAATTATCAACTTCACCTCACTCTTTCTACCTAATTAAATTATTTTTCTTCGAATCGCTATCAACTTGATATTTTGTATAAAGTATACAAATAGAAATATTAATAATGCGAAAAAAATTTGTTTTGATTCGTACAATCCTTCTACCCCCTCCCATACAAATGCAGAATTTTTGTTAAATGCATTTCATCATTCAAACTAGAAAAAGTACAAACTTCAAATTTTGCCAGAATTTGTTTCTTAATAATTTAAATAAGTGTTAGAAAAAATGATCAACTCTTCTTCACTCCTTCTACCACCTTCCATACAAATATCTGGAATATAAATTCAAGAAAAGCATTTCTCCTTCAAGTATATGAGAGCTATCGTCTTTGAAATTGAATCAAAGCATGGTGATAAGGATGATGATAAGCAGTTTCAAAATCATCTTAAACGCTCCACTTCCTCTGCCACCTCCCATACAAATGCCTCAATTTCAGAAAAACTATGACCAATTTCTTTAAAAATAGTGAAAACTAAAAACTTTAAATTCAGCAAAAAACATTTTGCATGTTGTTCGCCATGTTCGGTGTCATATAAGAAAAATATAAACCTACCCCTATACTTCTACCACCTCCCATGCAAAAGTCTCCATTCACTATTCGAAAGAATTTGAGATGACATATTTTCCGGTATATTAAAGTAATTTCCATCTCATCTAGAGTATTATATGATTGGGCTTTGAGCCCAATCATAATTCTGTTATTTTTTAAGACGGCTTTGCTTTCTTCATCAACCGAGTTTTCCCATCGCTTGCATGGTTTGCCTATTAGTCTGCTACCACTCGCTTTTCCTTTAAGAGCACGTTTTGGGATTCTTCTATCTTCTATTCGCTATACATGCCCAGCCTACTGCAGTTTACGTAGCTTGATGAACGTTGAAGCTTCTGGGTCGTCGTAGAGTTAATACAACTCGGTTGTATATTATTCGCCATTCCGTTCCTTCATTCACAAGTCCCAAAAAAAAACCTTTCATTCGAATGCGATAACTGCTTTTTCGGAAGTTTGCGTTAGTGTCCACGTCTCACTGCCATAACAGAGCTAAGGTCGTATACTAGTTTTATATATTCGCAGCTTATTGTTGCTGTGCATTTTCTAGGATTTAATTATTGGAAGTACCGAATAATACGTTTTATTTGCTAGTATTATCCGTCAACTCGTCGTCCGTTTTATTGCCGTCCTATGCTAGATTAGCCTCAAGATATATGAATTCTCCAAATTATATTCCGCAATTGCTATGTTTTGTCTAATGGGCGTTCTCCTTCTTGTTTGTAACACTCTTGCTAGGATGTTAATTTCGTCAGCGTATGTTACTTGCTGGGTGGACTTGAATAGTGGTGGGTGGCGACTGGGATTTTTCGGACGACATACTTTAGTACCACGTTAACAAGCACGGAAGCTGGACCGTATCCCTGCTTTAAATACTGCTGGTTGTGGAATCCGTTTGTATTCTTACCCTCTGTGGTAGATGGAATCTCTACCATCGTAGAAGCCGATAAATCGTTTCATACATGAACGTGATTTGTCAAATTACTATTTAAAAGACTTTAGGGCTCTGATAAGAGATACAAATTTGAAATTTTGCACGTGCATATCTCCATTTGCGTAGGAGAGGTATTCCAGATAAGGTCATAGCAATGATTAAGGAATCCTACGAAGATGCAAGGTGTCGCGTCTTGCATAGAGGAGAGCTGTCCGAGAGCTTTCCTGTGCGAAAGGGTGTCCGATAAGGCTGCACATTATCACCAGCCCTGTTTCTGGTGGTAATAAATGACATCTTGAAAGCTGCACTGGAAGGTGGGGAAGGTAAAGTTCTTCAATGGAGACTATTTAACATCTTAAGTCACATTGATTATTCTGATGACGTGTGTTTGCGCGCACATAACCGTTCGGACTTAGAGCCAAATGATCGCTCGTTGCATTCTAAATGCAAAGAGGCGGGACTGAAAATAAATGTGCGAAAAACCAAGTACATGCACCTGGGTTCGATCGCAAGCACACCGATTGTTCTTAACGGACAAGATGTGGAAGAGATGCACGATTTTCGTTATCTCGGAAGCATTGTCAGCATGGACGGCGGAGCCGAAAAGGATATCGAGGCTCGTATAAATAAAGCTCGTCAGGCCTTCGGTATCCTATTCCCTTTCTGGAGGTTAAGAGAGATCTCCCTTCGCACGAAGCTGCGAGTTTTTGACGCATGCGTCAAATCTGTGTTGTTATATGGTTGTACTACGTGGAAAATGACCGTTCGACTTAAATAATGAAAATGTTAAGGAACCTGAAGGTCGGAAGGCCAATGCCCGATTCGGGCTGTAGCGCCATTGGAGAGAACTTCACAAACAATTTTTACAAATATTCGCAACAAAATTGCAATAAAAGTTTTCCAATCCCTTCAATTCTTCTAGCCCTCTCATACGAAAGTGCAATTTTGACCTATTCCAACAAATCACTAATAACCAGCAAATCAAAAGTTATGAAATTGAAATTGTGCAAGACCACCTTTCACAAAAAACCAAAGAAAACCCTAACTCTTTCGCCTCATCGTATACATATAGTTTCATGAATATAAAATGCATCAAATTTCGTATAATTTACTTCGCTTATGAAACTAATACTCTCTAAAGAGAGTGTTGAACGTAATACACCACTCATACAAATATACCTAGTCGTGCCATAAGTTCTGTCACACGTATATGGGCAATTTTTGTATAAATGAAAAAGAGTTTTTGACAAAGGAAAATATATTTTATTTTGGCATACTAATGGAAGTAAAATAAGCAACAAATTATTCAAAGTGGCCGCCTTTAGCCTTAACACAGCTCTTTAATCTGTTGGGCCAGTCATCGATAGCAGTACGCACTGTTTCTAGCGGAAAATTAGCTACTGCTTCTGTCAAAGATCGCTTAAGGCTCTCGATATTTGGGTGTCGTCTCGTGCACATCATGGACTCTAACTCCGCCCACAGTTTGTAGTCCAGGGGATTCAAATCTGGGCTCCCAGAAGGCCATTCCGTCGCCCTTATAAACTGTGGAATATTGGTTTCCAACCACGCTTGTGTGGTTCGAGCTTTGTGGGCTGGCGCAGAATCTTGCTGGAAAACCCAATGTCGATTGTTGAATAGCGTAGAGTTCAGCGGCTTCACACATCCCTCCAGGATGTCCGTTTGATAATTTTTCGCTGCAGTTTTTACGCCTTTTTCGCAAAAATGAAGCTCGGTGACCCCTTCGTAGCTGACACCCCACCATACCATGACTGATGCTGGATGATGTCCTCGCTGTACCCTAGTGGCAACTTCTCGGGCTTCTATGGAGCTGTGGGCATACACCTTATCATTTTGGCGGTTGAAATGTTCCTCCACCGTAAAAATTTTTTCATCGGTAAATAAAATTTCTCGATGTTTGTTGTTGCCGTACCGCCGAAGGAGCTCTTTCGATCTGGTGCTCCTAATTTGCTTCAACTGCTCAGTCAGCAAATGTCCCGTTGATCGTCGAAAGGCACTCATCCCGAGGTCAGATTTTATGATGCGAGACATACTTCGGGTGGAGATGTTCATCTCTCGAGCCATGATTCGTTGTTTACGAAGCGGATTTCGACGAATTCGACTCTCGACCGCTTTGATGGCAGCAGAAGAACGTACATCACGCGGACGTCCAGAACGAGGTCGATCTTCAATAGTCTGGATCGCGTTATATCTCTGGATCGCACGATACACAAATCTTTGCGTTATTTTTAACGGGCACAACAACTTGAAAATTTCACTCGCGGATTTTCCACACTTATGTAGTGCAATCACTGCAGTTCGGTTTTCTATTACACCCCATTCCATCTTCACACGTTAACGAACACACTTTAAATGACCATCAACTGTCAACAACATTATGACGTTTATAAAACTGGCCGATATTGAAATGTCACTCATAAAATAAAGTTGTTGCCAATGTGAGAAATTATGTGACAGAACTTATGGCAGGACTAGGTATACTCGCATAAGTAAAAGAATGAAATATTGAATTTGTGTAGAGGAGCTATTGATTGCAATCCCAGTTAAGTGTTAAATAATAGACAGCAGCCATGACCTAGAGCCCCCATTTCCTTAGTCATCCCTATCTGCTACCATCCTAATTTGCAAATTGACTTCACAAGTGTCCTCAACTTGTTCAAAGGGTAATTAAGTTGCGCCCGACATTTTTGGCAGATATTTTGCATTGTGTTACTGCAAGAAGCCAAACAGAAATTTCTAAGACAAATTCCAATTTTCGACCAATTGAGTTCTAAAAGAATATTATAAGAAATATTTATTAAGCAAGCAAGTTATTAATCATTTTTTCAAACATATCTTCAATACATACACATACACTTTTTGCCTCACTTTTATTATTAGTATATCTTTGAATATTCTTCAAATCCAAAAATGAAAAAAACTATTATACAAAAAAGAAGATAAGAAATAAATAAGAAATGAATGAAATTATTATTATTTCAGAACTGTGCATACTTGTAGATATGAAAATAATTTCCGCATGCATACCAACCACAACCATAACTGAATACCTAACAGTAGCATCTCGGATTCTTCTAGGCTACGCGAGGTCTTCTACCATATAATAAACTCATTTGTATCTCGACAAAGAGATAAATTCGCCTACTAATAAACAGTTAGACATCATTACGTATATTTGTTCCAGATTCTTGTAGTTAACATGATGTGACTGGAGCATTTAATATTATTAAGACGGCGGAGTTAATTTGCGGATATGAAAACATCGGAGACCTCGAAATTCGTGTGGTGTGTCTATGTAGGGTCGCCTATGAAAATGAAAATGCGCATAGCCATGTTTATAAAACGTACATTACAATTAGATTATTACAGCTAAATAGTTTAATGATTTGAGTTCATTTGCTCAAATTTTACAGCTTACAAGCGTTTTTTTTTTTTTTTGGTTTTTTTTTAAATCTCGAAGAAGAAGGATAAAACTCACCCTCACAAAAGTTGCATAAAGTTAATTCCGTAAAAAATAACATAAAGCAGTATTAAAGTTTATTTGGCAACGTAATAGCTACATACTATATGACTACGTAGCAAATAGGCCATTTAACATATTTACCTGTGCCACTTAAATCGACTTTAAGACTTTAACACGACCATGAAAATTTTCCCTAGTTTAACCAATAGCTGACTGCAGCGGTAAGTGCTGGTCAAAAATGTCACAAAGTGAGCTTGGACATCTGTCAACATAACGACAGCACCACATTAAGTTGCGTACACACTTGAGCATAAACGCCGAACGAGTCAAAGCGAGGCGAGACATTTGCTTCGAACGAGCCCGATTCGAACAAAATCACCCGATGCAGCAATCCGAACATTGGCTGGCGTTCGGAGCTAAAGATTTTCCTTTTGCCGACTCATTTTGTAATAATTGCTTTCAAAAATACGACCAACCTATCGTTTGAAGAAGCGAGGCGAGGTAAAAATAACCGAAACGCAAAATGCCGTTCAAATACAACCGAATTTTCTTTTAATGTACCGACTCGCTACGGATAGCATTCGTGCGGCCTCGGATGTGTGCCGATGCAGTTTGACACGCCTCGTACGCACGTACACATTTGGATGCTCATCCGTCCTCGCCTGCCTCATTCGCGTGCGTGCTGTCAGACAAGGCTGCATATTATCACCAGCCCTGTTTCTGGTGGTAATAAATAACATCTTGACAGTTGCACTGGAAAATGGGGAAGGTAAAGGTCTTCAATGGAGACTATTTAACATCATAAGTCACCTTGATTATGTTGATGACGTGTGTTTGCTTGCACATAACTTAGAATGGCAAAATCTGCTCTTTTCCAATCGCAGTGATCCACTGCGATTGCTCTTTTTCAATATCTGTGAAAAAGAGCAGCTCTTCCAATAGTAGTGATTTTTCCACCTCTATTATCCATGCTAGTGTGCAATTAAAAAAAAAGAGACAAAATAGTAATTTTCTGCGAAATCCTGCATCTAACAATCAGGCTGACCCAATCTCTCAGTACCACCAGCTCAGTGCGCATAGTGAACACTTCCCCCATTTCCTCCTGGGAATGAAAAGGTTTTCTTTTACTATCCAATGTACGAAAAAACGATCGATCGCAATGGAGTCAGGGTGGCAAAAATGTCAATCGCATTTCACATACACAAGCCAATTAAAAAAACCACCCGGTCATCGATCGCATCGCATATAAACAAGTCAAATAAAAAAAAATACCCGGTTATAGAAAACCAAACCAAAAGGGTCTACTGTTTACTTTTTTCACACATTACCTCACACAAGCAATTTCATCATGAAGAACGTAAAGCTCCTATCGACACGGTGGACTGCAACATAAATCGGCGAAACTTGCGATAGACGCAACATGTCCTACCAATCGACCAGATCGAAACTCAGAACAAAATCCGCCAAAAAAACTCTAGCAAAGCGCATCATTGACCACTTCGGACGTTCCACACCTCACCTATCAGATCAAAATATCGCTAAACAAATCCCTTATCATCGGACGTTCCACACCTCACCTATCAGATCAGATCTCACCGATCAAAATATCGCTAAACAAATCTCTTATCATCGGACGTTCGACACCTCACCTATCAGATCAGATCCCACCGATCAAAATATCGCTAAACAAATCCCTTATCATCGGACGTTCCACACCTCACCTATCAGATCAGATCCCACCGATCAAAATATCGCTAAACAAATCCCTTATCAAATCGCAATCGATCTACATACAGTGGCTCACAGCTTATTTCAACCAGCACGTGAAAAAATCTTTAAATGCCTATAAAAACTAAACTAAAGAAGATATCAACATTATTTAAACGCAGATTATTAGTCTAATGTTTAAACTAATCAAATATGACTTCATTTATTTTTCTATATTTTTTTAATATTCTAAAACAATTATAAACGAAAAATGTAACTAAAAATAATGCCACAGCTTATTTCAACCAAATACTTTGCAGGTGTGCAATGATCCGCTATCTTGCAATGTAACGGTTATTTGATTTTTCTATGTTTTAGTCATTATATTCCTTATGTGTTCAAGTTCAGTCTTGCTGAATTCTTTGAGAAGATCGTGCAGAAAAATTAGTTTTGGCAATTTTTGGAGCCTAGTCTTGGGTTTTCCCAGATTTTCCGGACAATATAGCGCTCGTCCGTTGGATTGAAAATTTTGTTGGGGGCATTTCTACCTTTATCGCGCGTTCTATTTTAGCGTACAAATCGGAATATGATGCTCTGCACTGTAGAATCACTTAATACTACCATCTCACCAATTTTCCTGCGCGAATGGCCACTTTTAAAATGTCTAAGAACAAGTTGTCGCTGATCAATTGTAGTACGTGGTCCCATTTCGCAAAACTAATTTTTCTGCACGATCTTCTCAAAGAATTCAGCAAGACTGAACTTGAACACATAAGGAATATAATGACTAAAACATAGAAAAATCAAATAACCGTTACATTGCAAGATAGCGGATCATTGCACACCTGCAAAGTATTTGGTTGAAATAAGCTGTGGCATTATTTTTAGTTACATTTTCCGTTTATAATTGTTTTAGAATATTAAAAAAATATCGAAAAATAAATGAAGTCATATTTGATTAGTTTAAACATTAGACTAATAATCTGCGTTTAAATAATGTTGATATCTTCTTTAGTTTAGTTTTTATAGGCATTTAAAGATTTTTTCACGTGCTGGTTGAAATAAGCTGTGAGCCACTGTAGCTCCAATTCATTCATGCAACATCACTGAGAGCAAACACTGCTCGTGCTCTCAGTGTCAATATCAATCACCAAATATAGGTTTGGGATAGCTTATATGATTGATAGTCTTTAATATCACAGAGCTGATACATCGCTGATCGCAAGCGATATAACAGCAACGAAAGAGCAATCGAGAGCAATCGGAATAACAACGTTCAAGCGATATAACAGCAACGAAAGAGCAATCGAGAGCAATCGGAATAACAACGTTCAAGCGATATAACAGCAACGAAAGAGCAATCGAGAGCAATCGGAATAACAACGTTCAAGCTCTTTCTTCGCGCGATTGATATTTAGCGGTGGGACATGGGTAAAATTCGACTTCCATGGGTTTCGGGATCTGATAAGAGCTTTACGTTGTTCATGATGAAATTGCTTGTGTGAGGTAATGTCGTGTAAAAAAAGAAAACAAAAGACCCTTTTGGTTTGGTTTTCTATGACCGGTTTTTTTTTTATTTTGCTTGTATATATGCCATGCGACGACCGGTTTTTTTTGTTTTTTTTTTTTTGTTATTTGGCTTGTATGCGATCTATGATCGGGTGTTTTTATTTTATTTGGCTTGTGTATATGAAATGCGATTGACATTTTTGCCATCCTGACTCGATTGCTTCGGATAGTAAAAGAAAACCTTTCCATTCCCAGGGGGAAATGGGGGAAGTGTTCACTATGCTGAGCTATGAGATTGAGTCTTGCCTGATTGATAGATTTAAGAAAATTACGATTTGCTTAGCGATCGATGAGGTGGAACGTGCGGTGCAAAGTGTTCAATGGAGTACGCTTTCTGGGAAAAAAAAATTACTCTATTGAACCAAACGAGTTTGTTTGACGAGCTTTATTCTGAGCTACGATCTCGTTGGGGTTACGTGGAATGCGTGAGTTGCGGGATTAGTGTGCGAGTGCGAACAAAAACTCTGGGATTTGTAGCGATGATCATTGCGGCAATTTTATTGGTGATAGAACGTAAGCAGTATGCATTTGCTCTGCTCTTCTAATCGCAGCTCTTTTAAATTTTCAATCGCAGTATGCGATTGCTCTTTTTAAATAGCAGTGAAAAAATCGCAGGTATGTGAAATAGCATACCATCTCTACACATAACCGTTCGGACTTAGAGTAGGAAAAAAAAACTATATCGCTAAACAGGCTTTGGATTATAGTCCTCAAGTAAGACGTCGGGTTGGTCGACCATGTAGCATGAAAACGAGCAGTTGAGCAGGAGGACAGGTGTAAAGGGAGGGAGGTGGTAAGCAAAAATGTCGAAAATTTTGAGTGATTTTTTTAGGACTCAAAAATAAAAACTTTAAATTTGGCATGTGGATACATCTATTTGATATACATAGAAAAAAAATAATAATTTGATCCACAATCGTTACGAACCGACCACCCCAGTCTAATGGGCACAAGGTGTTTCATGTGCAGCGAAAAAAACACGAAAACTGAAAATTTTTGGATGTAATTTTAAGGTAGAAACTTGAAAAATTGGGAAATACATTTTAAAAAAATCCCTAAAGGTATGAAATATTAACTGGTTGAATACTTTTAAAACTTCTACCCCCTCCCATACAAAATTATTTTTTCGACCATTTTTAAGAAATTAATTATCACCTAACTATTAAAAGCTATCAATTTGAAATTTTGCATAAGAACTTATAAAAATATTTGAAATGAAATTATTGTAAAAGTTTTGAAATCGCACTTGCCCTTCTACCCCCTCCCATACAAAAGTATGATTTCGACCAATTTCATTAAATCAACTAATAACAAACAAATTAAAAGCTACGAACTTGAAATTTTTTACGAGTACCTTACAAAAGAAGAAAAAGAAAATTGCTTCACAAATTTTGCCACTCCTCCACCTCTTCTACCCCCTCCCATACAAAATTATTTTTTTTTTAAGAAATCAGCTATCAGCTAATTCTTAAAAGCTATCCATTTCAAATTTTGCATGAAAACTTACAGAAATAATTGAAATGAAATTCCTTTAAGAGTTTTGCAATCGCGCTTGCCCTTCGACCCCCTCCCATACAATAGTATCATTTTGACCTATTTCATTAAATCAAATAATAACCAACAAATTAAAAGCTACGAATTTGAATATTTGTACGAGCACACTACATGAGAAAGGATAGAATTGCGTCACAATTTTTGCGATTCCCCTACCTCCTCTACCCCCTCCCATACAAATGTTTGGTTTCGTGAATGTAAAATACGTCTATGAAACTGACATTCTATACAAGGAATATTGGACGTGATTCAAGCAATCAATTAAAAAACTATTAACATCCATTGACCCTTACTATCACCCCTCACCCCTCCCCTCACAAAACTCAAACTTGCATAAATAAACGAACGAAATATTGATTATATATACTGGAGCTTTTGAACGTTTCCACAAACTGTTAAATTGATAACTGCCCTGCCCAAGAATCCCCTTTCACTTAGTCTTCCCTAGCCACTCTAACCTGCATATTGACTTTCCACCCATCCGCAACTTGTCCCAAGAATAATAAAGTTTCGCCCGACTTGTTGGCAGTTTATTTATATTGTATATTGAAATCATTATGAAAGTGATATATCCCGAAATTCAGACTAATAGCTTTTATACTTTTCGAGCAAATCCATTTATTGTAGAATTGCGAAATTGTGTCATTTTGTATGGGAGGAGGTAGAAGGGTTGAAGATAATCGTCTAATTTTTTTTGGCCCTACTAACAATTTTAAATAAATATTTAGTGCATAATTTCAGCTCGCTAAATTTGATACGCACTGAGTAAATTGGCTTAGAGTAATTCATGACAAGTACAGTTTGTATGGGAGGTGGTAGAAGGAGGGGGAGGACACACATAATTTTTATACAGTAGATTGATATTGTTGCGAGCTAGAGATTCGCTGGGATTTCAAGAGAAACGCAATTCGTTTAAAAATAATAAAGATAATTTATTTATTGCACTTTATACACAATTTCCCGATCACTTTACTAAATTCGCTCTAAAAACTTAATTCGCACAACCCAGGAACACTGCCGATCTATCACTTTCGCTTACTTATACCGATAGGTGTTTTCCATGAAACTGTCACTGAGTAACTGGATCCCTTGTCGTGAGCTCTGGCTATTTATAATGGATTTATCCGAGTCTCGAACCTTCTCTGGTGTATGTTTTTCTGCTGGGTCTGGACTATTCTGGAAGTTACTAGATGGCGTCGGGTGTCATTGTTTGTGTCTTTGAGAAATTACTAGAAGCCCTCTACATGTTGGAAGAATATTCTAAATAGTTCTGGCAGATTTGAGAGAGATCATTGCCAGATCTATAACATTACCCTCTCCTTAGTCCCTGTTCGTCCCGAACAGAGTCGTTCACTTCCGCAATGGCACCATGGGACTTTGTTAGTCGGTCGAGATGTACCACTTTCATTTTTGTACGGGGTTTTTGATGTAATTGAATCCGATAGACGACATCGTTTAACCGGTTGATGATCTGGTAAGGGCCTTCCCAGTTGCGCTGTAGTTTCGGCGATCTGCCCTTCTGTCGTTTGGGATTGTATAGCCAAACTAAATCACCCTCTTGGAATCCTGATAAATTCGCCCGTTGATCATACCTCGTCTTCATGCGGTCGGTCGCCAAATCAATTTTATCTCTGACCAGGTTATAAATTGTGTTTAGTCGACATCGAAGATCCGAGACGTAATCTTTGGCATTCGTTGGTTGGTCTGGTGGCACTCCAAACATTAATTCCGCAGGGACTCGAATATTCCTTCCGAAAATGACTCGGGACGGGGTTTCTCCTGTTGTTGAATGCACCGATGTTCTGTAGGCCATTAAAAATAGAGGGATGTGCTGATCCCAGTCCTGTTGCCTCTCGCTGACGAGTTTGGATAGGTTTGAGTTCAATGTCCTATTGAAACGTTCCACCATTCCATCGGACTGTGGATGTAATGGAGTTGTCCTGGTTTTGTTTATTCCCAGCATTTGGCACACGTGTTTGAATATTTGAGATTCAAAATTGCGCCCTTGATCGGAGTGTAGTTCACGTGGAGCTCCAAATCTGCTCACCCAGTTGGTAACAATTTGTTCGGCGACGGTTACTGCTTCTTGGTTTGGAATTGCGTAGGCTTCAGGCCACGTGCTGAAATAATCAATGACCACTAGAATGTAGCGATTACCATTTTCTGATTCCGGAAATGGTCCAGCAATATCCACAGCAATTCTCTCAAATGGGACTCCCACGTTGTATTGTTGCATTTCTCCCCTGGATCTGCGGTGTGGGCCCTGACTTGATGTACACGTAGTACATTTACGGCACCAATTTTCGACATCATCTCGGAGATGGATCCAATAGAACCTTTCTCGTATCTTTGCCAAGGTTCTATTTACACCCAAATGCCCACCGGAGGTACCTCCATGATATTCCTTCAAAACCTCCTCGACTTTACAATGCGGGACGATGGTTTGCATGTGATACGACTTTCCGTCAGCGTTTTCCCATTTCCGTTTTAATAATCCGCCGTCTAGGTGAAGGGAGTTCCATTGTGCCCAATAACACTTCAGGGTTTCGCTGAATTGTGAGATGTCTTTCCACTCAGGCCGTTTCATTTCGTCCTTCCATGCCATGATCGGTGAAATATCTGGATCTTTACGTTGGGCATCTTCCAGTTCTTGCTGTTTCCACCCATCCTTTGGTTCGGTCGTTATCCTCTGAATGGTTTCTCCGGCTTCTTTTCCTTCTACACGGTGACAATGCTTGCAGTTCGGTGGACAAGGACGACGTGAAAGCGCATCGGCATTACCGTGGATTCTTCCTCTTCGATGAACAATTTCAAAATCGTAGGATTCGAGCCTTTCAATCCATCTGGCTACTTGGCCTTCGGGGTTCTTAAACTGAAGCAGCCATTTAAGCGATGCGTGATCCGTTCGAAGAAGGAACTTTTGACCATAGAGATATTTGTGAAAATGTTTCGTTGCTTCTACAATGGCTAATAGCTCTCGGCGAGTTACGCACTAGTTCCTTTCTGCTTTTGAGAGTACTCGGCTGTAGTATGATAGCACTCTCTCCTGCCCGTCGATCTCCTGTGATAGCACTGCTCCGATACCGACATTGCTGGCGTCAGTATCTATGATGAAACCGTAACCTGGTTTTGGGTACGCCAGAACTGGAGAGTCGCAGAGTTGGTCTTTTATTTTCTCAAATGCTTCCTGGCACTGTTGACTCCATGTAAATGACTTTCCTTTTTCCGTTAACTGATGCAGACATTTCGCCGTGTTGGCAAAGTCTTTTACGAATCGACGGTAATATGTCGCTAAGCCTAGGAAGCTGCGCAACTGGTGTTTATCACTCGGAGTAGGCCAGTTTTTCACCGCCAGTATCTTCTCCGGATCCGTCTTTACGCCATCAGCTGAAACGATGTGACCTAAGTACTTGACTTCTGCACTAAATAAAGTGCACTTTTTCGGACTCAGTTTTAATTTTGCCGCTCGTAGTCGCTGGAAGACTTCCTGCAGATTTTTTAAGGTGTTCCTTGAATGTTCTGCCGATAACGATCACATCATCCAGGTAAATGAGACAAGTTTTCCAACTCAGGCCACGCAAAACGAATTCCATTAGTCTTTCAAACGTAGCTGGAGCATTGCACAAGCCAAATGGCATTACGATGAATTGCCACAGTCCACTGCCGACAGAGAATGCTGTTTTCTCTCTATCCTTTTCATCTATCTCCACTTGCCAGTAACCACTTTTCAGATCCAACGTCGAGAACCATTTAGCATCAGTCAGGGTGTCCATGATATCGTCGATTCTTGGTAGTGGATAGCTATCCTTTTTCGTAACATCATTCAGTCGCCTGTAGTCCACACAAAAACGGGTACTGCCGTCCTTCTTCTTTACCAGCACTACTGGCGATATCCACGGGCTCTTTGATTCTTCGATGATTCCCTGATGCTCCATAGTTTTGACCATTGAATTGACTTCTCCTTGTTTCGCTAATGGTACTCTTCTTGGAGGTTGACGTATCGGTGTAGCACTTCCCGTATCTATGCGATGTTTCACTAAGTTTGTTCTGCCATAGTCGTCATCACCGGTGGAAAAGACGTCGCTAAATCCTTCGATTAGATCTACTACTTGCTTGTGTTGTTCTCCTCTAAGGTTGCTTGACTGAAGAAGTGTTGATGTTACATTGTCCTTCCTTCTTGGCTTATTTTTAGAGGGTACGTCATGTGGTTCTGCCTTGTCGATACTCGTCACCGCCGATATTGGTTCACAGCTGCCAATTACATCTCCTTTCTTTACGCTGGTAGTGCTGTCCGCAACGTTCAGGACTCTTATTGGTACCATCATTTTCTCATTCCTTTTTACGAGCGTTTTTCCTAGTATCAGACTTCGTAGTGCAGGTGTCGTTTCCGGTTCTATGAGGTAGAATCGGTGGTTCCCGGGATCACCATCGAGCTCTGTCCAAATAACATTCTCAGATGACTTTGGTATGTCCGCATCTTCGCATAATACAACTCGCAGCTTTGTTGTTTTGGAGGATGTTATTTCCATCGGGATTTCAATATTCCGCCACTTCATTATTCGTTGTCCTAAGTCCAGCTGGATACCGTGTGGTTTCAGAAAATCCATTCCAAGGATACACTCATCGGTAATGTCAGCTACCACGAATACATGCGAGAAGGTCAAATCCCCAAGTTGTATGTCACGAGCTATTTCTCCATGGACCGTTGTAGTTTCCCCTGTAGCAGTGCGAAGTGCGTACTTCTTGGTGTTGTGAAGCCAAGTACGATCTACGTGGTCAGATCTTAGCACTGACCGTGTTGCGCCTGTGTCGACTGTTATGATGCAGTTTAATTTGTCGACACGACCACTCATACATAAGTCGTTTTCACAACGATGTAATCGAGAAACTGCGATGATGGTTCCGGGGGCGTCGATTCTACCAGCCAACTTCTGCCCCATGAAGTTGGCTTTTACTCGTTTCCCGGACTGTCATTAGGCGAAGCGTGCTCTCGTGACGGTTCGCCCCTTCCTCCTCTTTGCTTAGCAGCACAGCCGGGACAGTAGTTGATCGCTTTTCTGGGTTTGCGGCAGTCGCGTCTTAAGTGTCCTGCCTGTCCACAATTCCAGCATCGGGGAGCACCAGATCCTTCGCTCCGCTTGGTGTACTCGGCTTTCTGGCACACACATTCTTCTACTATTTCTCGAACTCGATAGTTACTCCGCGAGCTTTGCTTGGCAGCTTCGAACGTCAGCCCATATACTAAGGCTTCGCCAATCGTTTTCTTACCTGCCAGTTTTAACGCATGTTGCAGCTCTCTGTCCTGTACAGCATTGTTAAATGCGAAAACAGCTGTATCGTTGCGTTGCTCTGTTTGCGCATTGGGCAGCGATAATAGTGTGAGTCGTTCAATATCGCGTGCCAGCTCTTGAAGTGTTTCACCGTTCTTTTGAGTTCGGTTGTAAAGTTGAGTTTTGTAGATCTCTCGCATGTGGTCACTGCCGTAATGAAGATCCAATGTCCGAACTAACGTTGAAAAATCTTGTTGTTGCTCCTGCGGAATCGTTTGAAGAACTTCTGCTGGTGGGCCTCTTAACGCCAATATAAGAGCCGTTCCTCGTTCCAGATCATTCCAATGGTTGTTTCTTGCGGCGGCCTCAAATTGGGTCTTATAAATAGCCCACGGTGTTTGTCCATCGAAGATTGGAGCCTTGAGACCCTTGTGCGCAACGTGTTCTGTCTTGATGACGCCAGTCGCCTTCACGTTATCGAAGTCCCTTTTTAGGCGTTCGACTTCTTCTTCGAAGACCCGAAGTTTCTTCTCTACGTTTTCTTCTATTACCTTACCCATGGTGTCTATTTTATTATTTTGCAGCTCCAATTTTTGGTTGAGGTCCTTTGAGGTCTGATCTAATTTCTCTAGTTTCTGATTAATGTCCGCAGTTTGTTGTTTAATGTCCACAGATTGTTGTTTAATGTCTACTGATTGTTGCTCTGATTCATGTCCGCAGATTGTTGCTCCAATTTCTGATTAATGTCCGCAGATTGTTGTTTAATGTCCGCTGATTGTTGTTTAATGTCCACTGATTGTTGCTCTAATTTGTTCATCATTTGTTGCATTAACTGTGTTAAGGCATCCGATGTACCGGAAAACTCCTCTTTACGAGCTTCTTCGATTTGGAACTCAAAACTATCTGCATCTTCGCCCTCAGCCTGCAGTGTCTCGATCATACGGCTGACAAGTTCAGACTTGCTCCCTGTCGTAGGTAACTCGCGTCTACTGAGCTCTTCCTTCAGCTCCGTTACTTTTAAGTCCTTTAAATAACGCGGCATTCTCACTACCGATTATTTCCAGTTTTTCCGCGATTCGAATTCACTTAAATTTACGTCACTAATTAAAGTCACTGCTCACTCGAGAATATTCGTTTTCACAAAATTCTCACTGTCCGTTCGAGAATTTTAGTTCCGCGATTTTACTTCGCTAATTTACGTCACTGCTCACTAAATCACCCGAGAATATTCGATTTCACAAAATTCTCACTGTCCGTTCGAGAATTTTAGTTCCGCGATTTTACTTCGCTAATTAAAGTCACTGTTCACTAGAGCACTCGAGAATATTCGATTTCAGAAAATTCTCAATGTCCGTTCGAGAATTTTAGTTTCACTTTTTCGCTCTCACAAAATTATCCGTTCGAGAATTTTAATTTCACTCGCGATTTTTAACCCGAATTTATCCTTGAAATCCCACTCTTCTGACACCAATTGTTGCGAGCTAGAGACTCGCTGGGATTTCAAGAGAAACGCAATTCGTTTAAAAATAATAAAGATAATTTATTTATTGCACTTTATACACAATTTCCCGATCACTTTACTAAATTCGCTCTAAAAACTTAATTCGCACAACCCAGGAACACTGCCGATCTATCACTTTCGCTTACTTATACCGATAGGTGTTTTCCATGAAACTGTCACTGAGTAACTGGATCCCTTGTCGTGAGCTCTGGCTATTTATAATGGATTTATCCGAGTCTCGAACCTTCTCTGGTGTATGTTTTTCTGCTGGGTCTGGACTATTCTGGAAGTTACTAGATGGCGTCGGGTGTCATTGTTTGTGTCTTTGAGAAATTACTAGAAGCCCTCTACATGTTGGAAGAATATTCTAAATAGTTCTGGCAGATTTGAGAGAGATCATTGCCAGATCTATAACAATATTATCATAAAAGTAATATATTCCAAATTTCAGGCCAATAGCTTTTATACTTTTCGAGCAAATCCGTTTATTGTGAAATTGCGCATTTGTGTCATTTTGTATGGGAGGGGGTAGAAGGGGTGGAGCGATTTGGCCCGTTCACGAACTTGACCTTACTTTTTTGTCAAAAACGACGTGTACGAAATTTGAGCTTTCTAGCTCAATGCGTTCTCAAGCTAGAGAGCGAACAGACGGACGGACGGACGGACAGACGAAAAGACGGACATTCGATTTTGAGATTTCTGAGTGATAATATTAACTTCTGTATCATTCATTTTTTCTCCGAGCCTTATTTCTTGGCGTTACAAACTTTAGAGCAAACTTATAATACTCTCAGATTCCATCAATAGTATAAAAATACGTCACAGCTTAAATGATGCATTACGGAAAAAATTTAGAACATTTAATGAATTAACTATTTTTTTTGATTTCTAATATTTTGTAGTACCGCCTTTATGATCTACTACTGCCTGAAGCCGTTGTGGCATAGATCCTACTAATATCCTCGTATAGCTTGGGAATATTTTATTCAACTCTTCCAACAGCGTTTTTATACTCTAGATGAAATCTGAGAGTATTATAAGTTTGCTCTAAAGTTTGTAACGCCAAGAAATAAGGCTCGGAGAAAAAAATGAATGATACAGAAGTTCATATAATCACTCAAAAATCTCAAAACCGGATGTCCGTCCGTCCGTCCGTCTGTGCGCGCCCTAGCTTGAGAACGCGTTGAGCTAGATAGTTCAAATTTTGTACACGTCGTTTTTGACAAAAAAGTAAGGTCAAGTTCGTGAACGGGCCAAATCGCTCCACCCCTTCTACCCCCTCCCATACAAAATGATACAATTGCGCAAATTGACAATAAACGGACTTGCACGAAAAGTATAAAAGCTATTAGCTTGAAATTTGGAATATATTACTTTTATGATAATATCAATCTACCCTATAAAAATTATGCGTGTACTCCCCCTCCTTCTACCACCTCCCACACAAACTGTACTTGTCATGAATTACTCTAAGCCAATTTACTCAGTGCGTATAAAATTTGGCCGGCTCAAATTGTGCACCAAATATTTATTTAAAATTGGTAGTAAGCCCAAAAAAATTTAGACGATTAGCTTCACTCCTTCTACCCCCTCCCATACAAAATGACAGAATTTCGCAATTTGACAATAAATGGATTTACTCGAATAGCATAAAAGCTATTAGTCTGAATTTTGGAATGTATTACTTTTAGAATGATTTTAATCTACAGTATAAAAATTATTGGCGTCCTCCCTCTCCTTCCACCCCCTCCCATACAAACTACACTTTTTCATGAAATGCTCTAAGTTTTTTTTCTTAGAACATGTAACATTTATTGAGCTCATATTTTGTAATAAATACTTAATTAGTATTATTATTAAGATCAGAAAAAAATATTTGTTTAGCTTCACTGCTTCTACCCCCTCCCATACAATATGACCCAGTTTCACAACTTCACAAAAAATCGATTTTCTCGAAAAGTATGAACGACACTAGTCTGAAATTTCAGGGATATCAATTTTATAATATTTCTAGTTATTACTGAGAAAATCACTAAAATCCCCCCACTCTTTTTACCACCTCCCATACAAACTGCACATTTTCACTAAATCTAACTCACTAATTTTTTCAGTTCCTATTCGATTTTTGGAGTAAGCATTTCGTATAAAACATTTTTATAGCTACTTTAGCATGATGGGGAAAAAATTAGTTCAATGCTATCATCCCTTCTAACACTTCCCATGCAAAATTTCTTGGGATCACAAAAAATTCTATTTCATCTAGAGTATCGTAAGATTGCGCCTTAGGCGCAATCGTAGCCCTGTTATGTTTTTAAGCTGTTTTTATTAGTAATGGGGTGCTTTTTAATTTCTAGTTTTAGTTTTTCCCATATATGCTCAGTTACATTTATATCGGTTGATTTTTGGTTCGTTTTAATGATATGAGGGCAGCTGTATAGCATCCATTCCCTAACAAGATTGGATGAATGCTTTGGGTCATTATAATGGGAAAAGGTAAAATTGCCCTTTATTCCCATATTTTCGGCACTGCTTTTCAAAGTCAGCTTAAGGATGTCCATGTACATGTGTTTATCCATATTTCCTTCTATAAAGTGAAGTTTTCCGACGCCTGAAGAGGATATGCAGCCCCAAACCATAACATGACCTCCACCATGCTTAACAGTAGGCCGCAAATTCTCAAGTATTAGCTCCTCATTTGGATTTCTCCAAACAGAAACCTTCCCATCTGATGCAAAAATATTGAATTCACTCTCATCTGTGTAAATTACCGTTTTCCAAAAGTCCTGGGAGCTGTTTCGGTATGCACGGACACTCTCTATTCGAAGACGCACGATCTTAGATCTAATCAGGGGCTTGTTGCTCGCCATTCGTCCATGTAAATTTTCTTTACGCAGTATTCGTCGCACTGTTTCAGGATGACACTTTTTTCCAGCCATTTTTCCACTTTAGACGTGAGCTTTGGAGCACAGAGCAACGGTTCTTTCCGGGATTTCCTGGTAATCCATCGTTCATCGTGGTCTATAAAAATTTTTTTCGGGGCTTTCCTCCCTTTATTTTCAATCCGATTTTCGCGTGAATATCTTTCAATAATATTTTGTACCGTAGATGCACTTTTGTTAACAATTTCCGCGATGCACCTTTGACTTTTTCCAGAAATAAAATGGTGTATTATTAATTCGCGTTCCTCAATGGTTTTACGATGGCCCATTTTCGATAAGCGATACGATCGGAAGGAAACTAAAATAAAGAACTTCACTTTGCGACCAGAAAACCCTATTGTAATAGTAAGAAATCATAGTCTGTGAATATGGAGTGGAGACTAGCCGCTATATTATCAGACATTCTCTACCTGCATCATTTAAGCTGTGACGCTATTTTAAAGAATATTCACCGAATTGTTTATGTTTCATCTAAATTCAGCTGCAAAATTGTTTTGATATCAGTGGAATTAAGAAGAACTCATACAACAGTGTGACTATTTGAAGACGTTAATCGAAACTATATTCCTATACTTTGTTTTATAGGAAGCTTACAAAAATTCTTGGCTGCATCATTTAAGCTGTGAGTGACTGTATATCGGCTGATTGAATGCACAATTAAAAAAATCGCTTTAAGTTACTTACTCTTACAAAAATAATTCATGTTATGCCTGAAAAGTTTTACTTCTCTTTCTATCTACCACCCTCCGTACCAATGTCACATTTTTTTTGGATATTGTAAGAATCCCCAAAGAAAATATTCAGATAGATAGTATTAACCTTTTTATTCATTAAAAACATCCATTTCCTTCTACTACCGCTCATATGACTTTATTATTTTAATAATAAAGTTTTGTGATCGACTTGGAAAAAAAAATTTTGCTACTCTGAAATTATGTTTTTCCGCGTTTCATGACTAAAATAGCCTAAAAAACGCAAAAAAAAAAATCCGTCTGTCTGTACGCCGTCCGCTGTACGGCGGTGTGTACGCTCAGCGCACATTACCTCCCAAACCCTTCAAGACAGAAAGTTCATTTGTGGAGGGATTGTAGATATTTGCGGATCTCAGGCGGACACCCATTTTGGGGGGTGTAAGGGTTCAGGGGAGGCGGGGGGAGCGCTTAAGCCGGAAACTACGAATTCAAATATCTCAAACATGATTACAGCTAGGAAGCTAAAAATCGATATACATATGAATAAAGGGATTTGTGGGACAACTTTTAAAATTAATTTAATTTTTTTATCCATTGGGTTGCAAAAAGTGGGGGCTAAAAACCAATTGTTGGTCTAATTTTTTTTTCAAATGATTATATCTTCGAAATTACTTACTATAAAAAATTTATATTTTTAGACCATCTAGGTGGCATATAGTTCCACTAGAATCAGCTTACATTGAGGCTAATTATAGTAAGGGGGAGGGTCAGGGGGGGGGGTGCAAAGATAAACACTTCAAAATCAATATCTCGGCTATTTGTTGGTGTATATAATTGAAACTTAATACTTACATATATTAAGCTATATTAGGGAAATACGAGAAAAATATAACATTTGGACAAAATAGTAGTGGAGGAAAATGGGGAGTATTGCACTTTCCAAAATTTCAAACCATTATATCTCAAAACTGAGTGCAGATATCAAATTCCAATTTTGTCAAATTGTAGAGCTACATAGTTTAGAATTTTGGTAAGAATTTTACGTCGGGAGGTGCAAGAGGAGGGAGGTGGTAAGCAAAAATGTCGAACATTTTGAGTGATTTTTGTAGGGCTCTGGTAAGAGATACAAAGTTTAAATTTCCCATGTGGATACATCTATTTGTTATACATACAGAAAAAATAATAAAAATTCTGCAATTGTTATGCACCGACCCCCCTGGCCTAACGTGCACAAGGTGTTTTACGTGCAATGAAAAAACGCATAAACTGAAAATTTTTGAATAAAATTTTAAGGTAGAAACTTGAAAATTTGCAAAATGCATTTAAAAAAAATCTCCAAAAGAATGAAATATTAACTGGTCGAATACCTTCCAAACTTCTACCCCCTCCTATACAAAATTATTTTTTCGACCATTTTAAAAAAATCAATTATCACCTAAAAATTAAAAGCTATCAATTTGAAATTTTGCACAAAAGCGTTCGAAAATAGTTAAAACGGAACTGCGCAAAAGTATTGAGATCGCACTTTCCCTTCTACCTCTTCCCATACAGAAGTATGATTTCGACCAATTTAAATAAATCAACTGCTAACCAACAAATTAAAAGCTACGAACTTGAAATTTTGTACGAGCACCTTACAAAAGAAATGAAATAAAACTGCATCACAAATTTTACATTTTCTTTACCTCCTCTACTCCCTCCCATACAAATGGTTTCGTGAATGTAAAATAACTTCGTCTATGAAACTGACATTCTATGCAGAAAATATTGGACGTAATTGAAGCTACCGATTGAACAATTATTGACATGATATTAAGGATGGGTCCTTAATATCACTCCTCCCTCATAAAAAACCAAAGTTGCATAAACGAATGAAATATTGATTACATGTACTGGAGCTATTGATCGTATTCGCAACTAAGTGTTAAATTGGCTTCATCCCTGCCCTAAAAAGGGTTTCCCTTTTGTGAGTGTGGGTTTCACTTGTGGAGGAGGTTCCACTTAGACTTCCCTAACCACTTTAACTTGCATATTGACTTTCCATGCATCTCTAACTTGTCCCAAAAATAATAAAGTTGCGCTCGACTTGTTGGCAGTTTATTTGATATTGTGTTGATATTTTATTTTCTCATTTCTATTTAAAAGCCTCATAATTTAGCTATGACTACGAATGTACAAAAATGAATAATTTGTATTATAGATCTCGAACGAATCAAAAATATTTTATAATTTTGTTATATATAATACTAGCAAACGCCCGCAACTTCGTCCGCGTGAAAATAGCAATAATAAGCAATTTTTGAGAGTGTAGTTAGTAATACATTATGTGGGATATATAATCTGCTTACTTTATTGGCACTTTGAAGAAAATGGTTTGTATATTGTTGGAATCAGAACCATAAATTATTAAGAATGAAAGCATGATACTCCCATTTTTATGGGACAGGCTCGTGATCAAATCAAACCCGTGATTCGAGATCATATACGTGTTGAAGAGCGTTCAGGACATGTGAATAATTGTAGCTGGTGTTATTTAAAGCAAATAAAATAACATTAAGCTTAAAAACATAACAGGACTACGACTGTGCGTAAAGCCCAATCATACGATACTATGTATAGATGAAATCGAAATTTTTGCGGTGTTAATAAATTTTGTATGGGGAGTGGTAGAAGGGTGAACTAATTTGTTTCACATCATGCTAGAGTAGCTATAAAAATGGTTTGTACCAAATTTAAGCTTCAAAAATTGAGTAGGTACTGAGAAACTTAGTGCATTGAATTTAATGAAATTGTGCAATTTGTATGGGAGGTGGTAGAAGGAGTGGGGGGTTTTTGATGATTTTTTGAAAAACAACTACAATCATTATTCAATTGATATGTTTTAAATGTTAGAACTTTCCAAGAAAATCGAATTTTTGTAAAGTCGTGGAATGTGTCTCATTGTACGGGAGGAGGTGGAAGGAGTGAAGCTACTCGGTTAATTTTTTTCCCGATATTAATAATAATGCTAATTAAGGATTAAGTTCAAATTTTTACCACGATGAAATTTAAATGTACTGCAAAAATTCGTTTAGAGTATTTCATGAAAAAGTTCGGTTTATATGGGAGGTGGTGGAAGGAGAAGGGGGTTTTTGGTGATTTTTTGAAAAACAACTATAATCATCATGCAATTGATATATTTTAAATTTCAGATCAGTAACATTCAGACTTTTCAAGAAAATCAAATTCTTGTGAAGTATTTTTGAAATGAGTCAATTTGTATGGGAGGGGATAGAAGGCGTGAGGGGAGGGGGTAGAAGGCGTGAGGGGAGGGGGTAGAAGGCGTGAGGGGAGGGGGTAGAAGGCGTGAGGGGAGTGAAATGAAACCAAAAGCAGATTTCATTCCGATGGACACCTAACAAACTGTGCAAGTTTCATTACAATCGGTTTAGCCGTTTGTGCGTGAAAAGCGGTCGGACAGACAGACAAAATTTTCAAAAATGTGGTTTTATGCTTAGTTAGTGCTAAAATAACTCAAAAAACTAACTTATAGTCATTTATAAGCAAATAACAGACAGACAATACAATTATATTACTATGTGTATAGATTGTTTAATTCTGTTTGCAAAAAGCACTCTTAGAAGTTCGCTTATAATTAGCAACTTTTAATTGAATTGCAAATGGCTCGACGGATACTAATTTAGAGAAAGTGTGTAATTATGTATATAGCTATATCCATTATCAGTAAATTAGTAGGTGCCTAGGCTATTACGAAAAAGGAAGCTCAGTTTGAGAATCTCTTTCTTACTCTTAAATTTATAACGTAGCGAGCATTACATTTTTTTTACTATATTATAAGATTATGTTATATATTGTTTAGATGTAAAGGATTCCTCGGCTATATACATGCAAACATTATTAGCCCCTCCGAGTACGTTATTTGGCTATAAATAAGGAAATATTGTTGCAGAGAGAAAATCAATAAAAAAGCTTATTCGATATAAAGTTCTCTAACCAACCATACGACTAACCGGCGACGTAGTTAGCCTATTTTATTTTTTTACTTTCTATTGCACTTCCGTTCAATCCAATCTACGGCTGACCGCATTGCATGGATATTTATACTGCACACATTTATTCGTGCAGTTTGCAATTTCTTGCATCGATATAGGGCTGGTTTGAAGTCATGATTTTAATACCACTTCACACTGAAATCGGAACTTTAATTCTGATCTAGTTCAATTTTACACTTAGCAAAAGTTAATTTGGAAAACGAAATGCGCAATCGATTCTCCAGGCAGTGTTGCGAAACAAGACGTCTTATGATAATTATAAAACCAATGACGTCACTATAGCTGATACAATTTACCATAATCTTTATTTAATTTTTCACATGATACAATCTGGTGTAGCACGAACCTGTTTGTACTCCAATTAGTTGACATTAAAGTGATAAAAATAAAAGAACCCATACCGTGTCCAACAATTCCGTCTGACCGCTGGGTTAGGGCGTGCTCGCTGAATTTTCCTTTAAAATGAACCACTAGTTTAATATTGGAGTAAAATTTTCTTTGAACTTCATTTCTAGCACATCCGTATTTTTTAGCAATCGCACTGAACGAGTAAATCAATTCGATAAAATTTATCGCGCGGTATAAGTGTGATAAACTGAAACGAAGACCTATGTACGTTTTCAGAAATTCTATGCGTCTACCAATGCAAACTGCATCGCCAATCTATTTTCTATAATAGTGATTTAGCGAGAATCAACTAATGAATTGTGAAGAGTGAGTGACGTATGGAAAACTTCAACAACACCACTGCAAATCACATCGATTATGTAGAGAGATTATAACTACCGCGCTCAATATGTAAACAGACGGAGGCAACTAAGCGAGCGAGCTAGGGAAAAATAATATGTATATGTGGGGAGTGGAGGAGCAAAAAGTTTGGAAAACTTCCCCCTCACTCCCTCAATCTTTGCGCTACACGTTCCACTGTTTGGGGAAACTTTGGAACCCAGCGAGCTTTTTACATCAGGCATCTTCAGCCGCACACACACACATACACACATCTTTCTTTGCTTTTCTTATTATACAAAAAAAAAAAAAGAATAGAGAGCGAAGAAAATCAGTGCGAAAAAATTTTAGCAGAGAAAAAAAAATTAAAGTAAATACTATTTGTCGAACTTTTTTTTTTAATCTTGTAAACTCTCATTAAACTGGCTAAAAATGTTGCTTGCAAAGGGTATTGTTTCTAGAGGCGGAGAACTTTAAATTGAAATAAAACACAGAAAAATGTTTTTAACATCCTTGAAAATGGCTTTATTTGAAAGATATTTTTATGGTATTAATGTTTGAGTACGATTTTGGGCATGTGGCCGCCGTGACTAGCGCGTGCAAATTGTAATCTGGAAGTCCAATTTTCACACACTGTTAATGAGAAATTACTAATCTGGTTGAGATATAGATTTATTCTGGTCTAAATGCTAATTACAATTTACTTACATATATACAATAAAAATGCATCATCAGCGTGTGAAATGAAATATTTCTTTTGCTGACGTGCATGAGAATAGATAATTTCTGTTTCTGTTATATTTGCTGACGCGCATGAGAATAGATAATTCTCGTATAGCTGCATTCTTGATGGTGCATTCCTCGTGCGATAGCGGCGGGTGTTTTGTTGCCTGAGTCCAGACGATTCCGAATGTGCTGATGGCGGGTGTCATGTATCGTCTGGGTACTTGTGGAATTATTATTTTTGTTCACGTTTGAACATCTTGCAAGGGGCCACTGCCAGGCTCAGGGATATTTCTTCTGGCAGGTACCGGAGTGATAGGTTCCACTATGAATCGTGCGTTTTGTTGTGACCTTTTTCTATGACGAAATAGAAAGTAGAATATCGATATAATGACCGTAGCGACGAGAAAGTAGCTGGTGACATAATGGTGGATATGATGCGTATTCAGTTCGTTTGGGAGTTGAATCGATTTTGCAGTCAGTTTAGGTTGGTTGAGATCAGGAGTGTCAAACGTGTTGATGTGCGGTATGCTTGGCTGAGTACTTCCTGCCGTACTGTTAAATATTGCTGCCAAGTTGCTTGGAGGCAGGAATGACGCTTCCTGGCGCCAAGTGTAAGATGCCTGCGATCGGAGAAGCATTGATGGGGTTTTGACTTCACAGTGAGGTCCCAATGTTAACAGTCCGCTGTTCTGTAACAATAGGGTGATTGGCTGGTAATTGCATACAACTATTATGAGCGTCTCATTTGGTGTGTAGAAAATCCATTTGTTTGTGTTCTGGAGTTGGAGAAAAGTCGACTGAATTGTGCCATGTAGCGTGGTGCAGTGAGCGTCTTGAATTATTAGGTTCGTGATATGATGCGCATGAGGTATTACCACTGGATGTTTCTCATTGTATGACAATTTGGATTGTTCTAGTCGTCCTCGTAAACGCATGATTTTGTCATCATCAATAAAGGGTGATAATGTAGAAAGTTTGCTAGAATTTGGTATTGGTTTTCCTTTTGCTAGCAGTTTGATTTCATCAGAAAAATGTTCGTGCTGTGTTAGCCGTATTAGATGTAGTAGCGTTCGATGGAGCTCAGCAGTGGTAAGGTGTCCAATGCTTCGAATGGTGTAGTTCTTACGACAATTTTGGATGAAACGAGTTGCGTATGCGAAAACTCGGATAGTTTTGTTGAGAGTTGAGTAGTTTAGCAGTATACTGCTGCTTTGTTTGATAGCAGTATGTATTGAGATGTCCTTCCGTTGTTCCAAATCTGTTTGGAATGATTTTGTGTTTGTTGGCCAGTTGCTTTTGGGTTCCACCATCCATAGAGGGCCATTCCACCACAAAGAATGAGCTTTTAATTGGGAGGTATATATTCCTCGGGATGCGCAATCTGCTGGGTTTTCTTCTGTTTTAACGTGATTCCAACACTCAATGTTAGTGTGTTGCTTAATTACAGAAACTCTATGTGAAACGAATGCTCCGAATTTTTATACTCTAGATGAAATCTGAGAGTATATTGTGTTTGCCTTAACGTTTGTAACGCTAAGAAATAATGCTCGCACAGAGCCGCCAAGGGTACAGAAATATTAGTTGTCGCTCAAAAACTTCGATTCCGAGTTGCTGTCTGTCCGTCTGTCTACAGCATAACTCTAGAACGGTTTGAGCTATCGTGCTGATATTTGTTGTGTGTCATTTTTAGCAAAAAGGAAATTTTAAGTTCGTGAATGGGCCACATCCCCCCACTCCTTCTACCCCCTCCCATACAAATTTCACGAAATTCCGAAATTTTTAGAAATTGATTTTTCTTTGAAACTATTTAAGCTATCGATTTGAAATTTGGGTCAAAGTATTATGATATAGATGTCATTAATATGACGGAATATTGATCTGATCCCGTCACTCCTTCTACCCCCTCCCATACAAATGCATAATTTGAAAAATGCAGTTTTTCGATTTTCATTGAAACTAGGAAAGTTATAAAAACGAATTTTGCCAAAATTAATTTTATTATAATTTCAATCAGAATTGAAAAAATTATCAACTTCACCTCACTCCTTCTACCCCCTCCCATACAAATTATATATTATATTAAATTATTATTATTATATTAAATTATTTTTCTTCGAAACTGTTAAAGCTATCAACTTGATATTTTGCATAAAGCATAAAAATTTATATATCAATAACGAAAAAAAAATGTGTTTTGATCCGTACACTCCTTCTACCCCCTCCCATACAAATGTATAATTTTTGTTAAGTGCATTATATCGATTTCCATTAAAACTAAAAAAAGTATAATCTTGAAATTTTGCCAGAATTTGTTTTTTAATAATTGCAATAAATGCTAAAAAAATTATCAGCTCCTCTTCACTCCTTCTACCCCCTCCCATATAAATATCTGTATTATAAATTCAAGAAAAGCATTTCTCCTTCGAATGTATTAGAACTATCGAATTTGAAATTGAATCAAAGCGCGGTGATAAGGATGATGATAAGCAGTTTCAAAATTATCTTAAACGCTCCACTTCCTCTGCCACCTCCCATACAAATGCCTCAAATTTAGGAAAACTATGTCCAATTGAAAATAATGAAAGCTACAAACCTTAAATTCAGCACGAAATATTTTGCATACCACATTAGGTGTCATATCCAAAAATTACAAGCCTTCCTCCCCTCCTTCTACCACCTCGCATACAAAAGTCACTATTAATTATTTAAAAGAATTGGAGGTGACATATTTTCCGGTACATTTCTCATTTCATCTAGAGTATCATATTTTACGCCCAATCATAATTCTTTTATGTTTTTGTTTCGTTTTTTATCCAAGCTAAAACGATTGTGGAATCTGACCATGCATATACAGTAGCAGCTGGTAGGTTTAGAGTTTCTTTAACCTTAGACAGAAGTTGTGCCAAAAGTATCGCTGCACATAGCTCGAGTCTTGGTATTGTCGTTGTCTTTCGTAAGGGAGCTACCTTTGTTTTAGAGCATAGTAGTCTAGTAATGATTTTGCGGTGATCTGTTGAGACTTTGCTGTATATAACTGCAGCGTATGCCTTTTCAGAGGCATCGCAAAATCCATGAATTTCGAAGTCTTGATTGTTCGTTGTATACTGAATCCATCTTGGTATGGTGATCGTGGAGACTTCTGCAGTTTCATCTGAAAACCGTCTCCATTTGAGTTCTAAGGCTGATGGCAGCGCTTCGTCCCACGAGATGTCTGTCATCCACAGGTCCTGCATCAAAATTTTTGCGAGTACGACGATTGGTGACAACCATCCCAATGGGTCAAATATTTTTGAAATTGTAGAGAGTATTATTCGTTTGGAGGCTGTGAAATATATCTTTGGTAGGTAACCAGTTAATACCTAGTGTTTTTATTACCCCGTCTTTGAGAATTTCCAGCATTCGTTTTTCTACCAACTCTTCCGGTAGGTCTGCGATAAGAGTGCTTTGATTGCTCGTCCATTTTCTTAAATTGAATCCACCTGACTTCAGAAGGCGTATCAGGTCGAACTGTAATTGCTTGGCTTCGCGTAGTGTTCCTGCTCCGGTCATCAGATCATCTACGTAAAAATCCTCAAGTACACATCTTGATGCATCGGGCAGATTTTTTTGTTCATCTAAAGCTAACTGCCGTAGTGTTTTTATGGCTAAAAACGGTGCAGCTCCTGTTCCGTATGTGACGGTTGTTAGCTAGTACTCTTTTATGGGATTCTTAACGGAAAATCTCCATAATGTCTTTTGATATTTATAGTCCTCAGGGCTTACCTTTATCTGCCGATACATTTTTTCAATATTGGCAGTAAAGACATATCGATGTGTTCGCCAGCGCAATACGATCGAAGTTAAGTCGCCTTGTAGTTTTGGACCTGTCTGCATTATGTCGTTGAGACTTACTCCCGTGGTAGATTTCGTCGACGCATCAAAAACTACGCGAAGCTTTGTCGTTGAGCTGTCATTCTTAAAAACTGCGTGGTACGGTAGATAGTATCCATCATGGCCTATCGTGTTCACTGGTTTCATGTGTTTTAACTGTATGTATTCTTTCATGAATGTTTTGTAGGTTGTCTCTAGTTTTTTATCTTTTTCAAACTTCTTTTCAAGTTGTCGCAATCGTGCGAGTGCTACTGATTTCGTATCGCCTAACTCATTGTGGTTTTCTTTGAATGGAATTCGTACAATGTATGAACCGTCGCTTGCTCGTACATACGTTTTCTCAAACTCTTCTCCACATAGTTTGTCCTCCTTGGAAGTGGAGTCCACCTCTTCAATGTTCCAGAATTTCGTGAGGCTGTCGTTGAGTTCGATGTTCGATACCATGCTAGTTATGTTTATGCGTTTGGTGGCGTATCTGGTGACTTATCTGCATTCGGATGGTTTTCGATGTTGAAGTGGATCATCGTGTGGTGGGGCCTTTGGCAGATATTGCACTTATATTTGCTACGGCACTTCTCGCTTACTTGATGACTCAGGCAGTTGATGCATATGTTTTGTTGTTTTACAAATTCTCGTCTTTTGTAACTGTTTAGCGCTTGAAATCCTGAGCAGTTGTAGAGTCTGTGGTTTTTTTTACAAAGAAAACACTGGACATCGTTGGTTGATGTATGATGAACTCGAAATTGTCTTCCATCGTTCATTTTGTTGATTTTGGACGTGCTGACGGTTGTCCTTTTCGCGTCCCGAAGTGACTCCAGTGACTGAAAGTGTTGGAGGTTCCCGTGGCTTTTCCAAATTCTGTTCGTAGATTTTATGACTCTCGAAGTCCAGCTTCTGGAGAATTATGTGGGCAATTATTGGTACCCACGTTGTTGTAGAGACTCCCAAATTTTCCAGAGCATGAAGACACTCTTTCGTTGTATCGTAGAGTTTGCGAATTCCTACTGCTGACTCGTGCTCTATTTTTTGCTGACTCATCAGTGCCTGGATTTGAGTGGATATGAGCTTCCTCTTGTTATTATAACGGTCACAAAGAAGCTGCCACGCTGCATCGTAGTTAGCTTCGGAGATGCAAAGGTGTTGGATTAAGCTGGCTGCTTCCATTCGTACATGTGTCTTAAGGTAGTGCATCTTTTCCGTTTTTCCTAGGTTCATGTTTGTGTGTATTAACCAAGAAAAAATGTCGTAAAATGATGTCCAATTCGAGTATTCGCTCTCAAATACCGGTAACGTAAGCCTTGGTAGCTTGATGTCGTTTTGTGTACGTTTTTGTACACCGATTTCCAGTTTTTCATGTAAATTGATGACGGCTTCTTGGTGTTCGTCTTCAACATTTTGAAACTGATGTTCGCTGATATATTCCATGGAAATCGGGTGTGGTTCAGAAATGATTTCTGTGTGGTTTGCCGATATCTTCTCCCAATACGTCTGAATGGTGTTTAATTTCTGTTGGTAGTACTGTTTCGACCGCCCTGGTTCGAACGTTCGATCACAGTGGAGCAATCGCTTCAACAATCGTATGGATTCTCTTTGAATCCGCAAAAGTTTCGTATGATGACCGGTGTCATCAAGTTCCGATGTACTCAGAGATGTCATAGCCACATTGGGAGAGTCCGTGTTGGCTTTGTCTTCCTTTTGGCTTATGGTCGGGTTAATGTTCTCCAACTTCTCGTTGAGTCGGTTCTTAAGGTCCTCGTATACTTCAAGCAGCTTTTGAAAGTACCGCGTCTTGAAGTATGCGTGGTCCGAGTATTCGCTCTGTTCTCCTTTTATCTGCTCATGGTTGACAGAAAAGGAGCTCCAGAGCTTCTCCAATTTCTCCCGCTTCGATTCCAGATAAGTCACCGTTTTCCTATCCTCTGAATCCTTTTTGAAGTTGGTGATGAGCTTCGTCAGCTCATCGTAGATCTGAATTTGATGTTTGACCAGAGTTTCCATGTCTTGTTGAATTTTATCTGAAACAAACTTTTAGAGAAAGGTAGGAAACTGGTGGGGATACTGGGTGACTTTGGTATTAAGGATGTCGCGATTTAAAAAAAATACTGCTCCTCAATATCCGGCTTCGACGGACCAATGTTAATGAGAAATTACTAATCTGGTTGAGATATAGATTTATTCTGGTCTAAATGCTAATTACAATTTACTTATATACAATAAAAATGCATCGTCAGCGTGTGAAATGAAATATTTCTTTTGCTGACGTGCATGAGAATAGATAATTTCTGTTTCTGTTATATTTGCTGACGCGCATGAGAATAGATAATTCTCGTATAGCTGCATTCTTGATGGTGCATTCCTCGTGCGATAGCGGCGGGTGTTTTGTTGCCTGAGTCCAGACGATTCCGAATGTGCTGATGGCGGGTGTCATGTATCGTCTGGGTACTTGTGGAATTATTATTTTTGTTCACGTTTGAACACGCACTCTTCTCAGTAAATCAGGCTGTATTTCGGCAACAACGCGTCGAATGTTAGCTTCAAAGTGCTCAATTTTCTGGTTTATCAGCGTAGCCATGGGACTTTCCTTATCCCCAGAGAAAAAAATCGAATCGCACGTACGAGGTGGCCAGTTAACAAGTCCATTTCTTGAAATTAATCGATCATCAAAAGTTTCTTTCATTAAATTAATTATATCTTTCATTAAATTAATTATATATGTAATGGTGTTTCAGCAATGGCTTATGTTGCTCAGGCATGAGTGCATTTATGATGAATGGTCACACCAAACTAACCCCAATTTGAAAAATCAGTTTGGGCTCAAACTTAGAATATGTATATATGGAAACGAAGAGCCCTATAAAGCCCTATAAAGAAAACTGAAGCAATTCCTATACATGAATAAAACGATCCCCATCTGTCGCCGACCCTTCTCAGATTCCCTAAAATGGGTAAATTTGCTCTCAGTTCGACCACAATACAAGCAAAAGTGCAGGTATCGCCTTTCTTTTCTCTATCGTAAATCATTCCCCTTGCATTTTACCTCCGCAAGTTCCAACAAGACCGGTTTATTTTTAGCCGTCGTATTTCTCCGATGTTACACGATTGGGACAAGATCGACCAAGCTGTCAATTTGTCACGTGGTGAAAAAAAGCGGGAAAAGAATAAAATTTTTCGAAAGTGATTTCTTGAATGAAAATAAGTGAAAAGTGAATATTTTCAGACTCAGGACAATAAAACAGTGTAATCAATAAACGATTTGCTAAGGATTCCGGAAGTTAAAAGAATTTTTAAGTGAAGAAACACTTGTAGCGTTTTATTACTAAGTGAATTAAAAACATGAAGTGTTGTATTTCCACCTGTGGTAAAAAGTACGTCAAAAAGGGCGAAGCGGTATCATTTTTTAGGTAAGTACACAAACAGTGAAACTGGTCGCAGTTGGGATTTTGTGCTTTTCTTAAGTTTTCATTCAAGAATAATAAATTTAAAAAAATTAAACTTGAGAATGACTTTTTATCGACCAAATGATATGCGCATTTCGATATTAATGCAGTGGCGTAGTATAAAGGGTTGTAATGCTGGAGTAAAACTATGCTGTTAAAATTAGCAATCGGTTTTTTTTTAAGATCTTTTAGAAGATTACAATTTAGGTCGTGATATAGTGTTTTGCAAAAATAACTCAAAAACTAAAGTAGCTATGTTAAATAGATTCCAACGTAAATAAATATTGTGTCCTTAAATTTTCTCTACGATAAAAATTGACCGTGATATGAATGTTTTTACTTTTGTGTTTTTGAGCATATTGAAGAAAACTTGTTTGCACTGTGGAGAGTGAAAATTGAGATTTAGATCTTACATGTATTCCCTGCAGCACAGAGCTTGTGTAATACACTTATACACAGAAAAAATCAGAAAGCAAAAAAAGACTTACATTTACGATAGTTCTGTTAATTTTTGTCAAAAAAAAAATTAAATACTCAAGATCTTCACTACGATTCAAAAAAGTAATTTTCAAAGTTTGCGTTTTTCATTTTAATAGATAAAATTGTGTTTTGCGAAAAAAATACACACTGAATTAGGCACACTTAGTATACAAGGCCCCCCCATCCAATTATTCAAACATTAAAGGCGGCACTGGGATTTAAACTGGTTTCTCGTTTTTTTCTTACTCATTTTTTTTTCGACGCAAAAAAGCTTCAATTCTCTTTCAGAAATGGTCTTCCTTATATGGAAATGAAGAGCCCTATAAAGCCCTATAAAGCCCTATAAAGCCCTATAAAGCCCTATAAAGCCCTATAAAGAAAACTGAACCAATTCCTATACATGAATAACAACAAATTTAAAAAATTAAACTTGGGAATGACTTTTTATCGACCAAATGATATGCGCATTTCAATATTAATGCAGTGGCGTAGTATAAAGGGTTGTAATGCTGGAGTAAAACTATGCTGTTAAAATTTGCAATCGGTTTTTTTTTTATTAAGATCTTTTAAAAGATTACGATTTAGGTCGTGATATAGTGTTTCAAAGAAAAAAATAATAAATCGAATATATAAAATAGAAAAAACATAATTTTTTGGTTTGAGTAATTCAGGATTATTAAAAAATAGTCGTGGAAATGGCATTTATATCGGAAATAAATCGTGCGCCTTTGAAACTTTGCACTTGCGTTTTGCAGACCTCAAGATGATTTAAAAAAAAGTATAGCGCTGAAACGTGCGAAAAGCCCTTTGAAAGTGCGTTTTTCAAAAATAACTCAAAAACTAAAGTAGCTATGTTAAATCGATTCCAACGTAAATAAATATTGTGTTCTTAAATTTTCACTACGATAAAAATTGGCCGTGATATGAATTTTTTTATTTTTGTGTTTTTGAGCATATTGAAGAAAACCTATTTGCACTGTGAAGAGTGAAAATTTAGATTTCGATCTCTCATGTATTCCCTGTAGCACAGAACTTGTGTAATACAGTTATACACAGAAAAAATCAGAAAGCAAAAAAATACTAACATTTACGATATTTCTGTTAATTTTTGTAAAAAAAAAATGAAATACTCAAGATCTTCACTACGATTAAAAAAAGTAATTTTCAAAGTTTGCGTATTTCATTTTAATAGATAAAATTGTGTTTGCGAAAAAAATACACACTCTTACTGAATTAAGCAATTATTCAAACATTAACGGCGGCACTGAGATTTAAACTGGTTTCTCTTTTTTTTTAATCTTTTTTTTCAACGCAAAAAAGCTTCAATTCTCTTTCAGAAATGGTCTTCCTTTACTACTACTTCTATGGCTCAAAACGACATCAAAATCCGTTCAGTAGTTTTTGAGCGATGTATTACTTTTTGAATCGAACGATTTTATTATAAGTGTAGATACATATATAGTACATAGATATGAATTAAATTTAAAAATAATCTAAAGGCAACTTGATTGAAAGCGCAATGTTACATTTTTATGTTCGACATGAAATGAAAACAAGATAATTAAGTAGATAAAAAGACAATTCAAAAATTTGAACTAGTAGTTCTGTTTGATTGTCCAATGTTAAAATTTAAAACAAATTGCTTATGTACTTTCGATTGATTGGTTCTAGTGATGTTACACGATATATGTATGTATATCATATGCTTGACTATACTAAACATTAAAACTGCTCCAAAGAATGGATTTTAGTGCTTGTATACCTATAGGATTGTATGTTAGCAAAATAATAGTATTAATAGTGTATTAATGATTATGATATAGTACTACTTTCATAACGCGGATCTCCGTAAATTAATTTTAATACCACAAAGAATACATTAATAAGAAAATTTTTGGGATATGTGAGTGTTGGTTTGATTTTGATAAAATGCTATAATTTAAAACTTTCGTCTAAATACAAAAGTTTCAAGCAATAATCGTCACCACACTAGATATACACACATTCGTCAATTATTCCCGCGATATGAACCAATTTTTTTAGTCTGATAACTACTGGAAACATGTTCCATATCAGTTAACTAGAATTATCATTGAATGTCATATTCTAAATTTCACATCTTTAACATACTTTACAGCAAACACCCTGTAAAGTGAACTGCTTCGGAGATGAAAACTTACAATTCGTTATAACGAAGTTCGTTCCAACCAAGTAATAAAAATTTCATAAGTAATCAGTGGAATCGATAATTCTATAGCATTGGCTTTTATTAGAGATCCCGATGTGATTTTTATACTCTAGATGAAATCTGAGAGTATTATAAGATTCCCACAATGTTTGTAACGCTAAGAAATAAGGCTCGGAGAAAAAAATGAATGATACAGAAGTTCATATAATCACTCAAAAATCTCAAAACCGGATGTCCGTCCGTGTCCTCTCTAGCTTGAGAACGCATTGATCTAGAAAGTTAAAATTTGGTAGATGTTTTTGACAAAAAAGTAAGGACAAGTTCGTGAACGGGCCAAATGGCTTCACCCCTTCTACCCCCTCCCATATAAAATGACACTTTTACGCAATTTCACAATAAACGGATTTGCTCGAAAACTATAAAAGCCATTAGTCTGAAATTTTGAATATATTACTTTTATAATTATTTCAGTATATCGTATAAAAATTATGCGTATCCTCCTCCTCCTTCCACCACCTCCCATACAAACTGCACTTTCTCCTGAAATACTCTAAGCCAATTTATTCAGTGCGTATAAAATTTATCGAGCTCAAATTTAGCATTAAATATTTATTTACAATTATTAGTAAGACCAAACAAAATTAGATCATTAGCTTCACTCTTTCCCCCTCCCATACAAAATGACACAATTTTGCAATTCGACAAAAAACGGCTTTTCTCGAAAAGTATAAATGCTATTGATCTGAAATTTGGAATATATTACTTTTATAATAATTCCAATCTGCTGTATAAAAATTATTTAAGTTTTCCCCTTCCTTCTACCACCTCCCATACTGCACTTTTCCTGAAATACTCTAAGCCAATTTACTTAGTGCGTATAAAATTTATCGAGCTTAAATTCATCATTAAATATTTATTTAGAATTATTAATAAGACCAAACAAAATTGGATCATTAACTTCACCCCTTCTACCCACTCCCATACAAAATGACACAATTTCGCAATTCGACATTAAATGGCTTTTCTCGAAAAGTATAAATGCCATTGATCTGAAATTTGGAATATATTACTTTTATAATAATTCCAATCTGTTGTATAAAAATTATTTAAGTCTTCTCCTTCCTTCTACCACCTCCCATACAAACTGCACTTTTTCATGAAATACTCTAAACAAATTTACTCAGCACGTATAAAATTGATGGAGCTGAAATTGTCCACATTTAAACATTTATTTAGAATTATTCGTAAGACCAAAAAAAAATTAGGCGATTAGCTTCACTCCTTCTACCCCCTCCCATACAATTTCACACAATTCAACAACTTTACAAAAAGTCGATGATGTTTACAGTTATTTCTAAGGAAGTTATTAATAACTCCACCCTCCTTCTACCACCTCCCACTGCACAATTTCACTAAATTCAATACGCTAAGTTTTTCAGTACCTATTAAATTTTTGAATCCCAAATTTTGTATAAAACATTTTAATAGCAACCTTATCATGATGTGAAAAAATTAGTTCAATGTTGTCACCCTCTCTACCACTTCCCCAACAAAATTTCTTAAAATAAAATAAATTTTCCTTCATCTGGAGTATCGCACGATTGGGCTTTACGCCCAATCGTAGTCCTGTTAAGTTTTCGTGAGGAGCAAAACGCTAACGTTTATTTGAGCTGGATATCAAACCACTGACTACAAATGAATAAATGTTTTTCGTACGTACTTTATAATTTCACAAATTTTCAATCAAAAATTTTGAGCTTTTGTGTTTTTTTTCACATTATACATGAAACAAGTTAGGGACTCTTTCGTAACAGTTCTGGATTAAATTATTATTTTTTCTTTCTGTATAACAATCAGATGACCTGCTAAATTTAAACTTTATGTCTGCCGATTGGTTTTCACCGGACAAACTATGTACCGATTTCGCGTCTCGCGAGAGAAGTTAATAAGAATGCTGATGTATTCGACTTCTCTAGTGATAAGCAGTGCTTAAGACGTAAACTTAACGCTAGTTGATACCGATGTATGTGAATTTGTCAATTTCTTGTTTTTATTATAGGGAATAGGACTTTGTTTCGACTATAATAAAAATACACTTTTATTTCTTCGGATAGTAGCGAAAATAGCTTTTGTTTTATTTTGTTTACGGACCAAGCGAACACGTCTGTCCTATTCCACTATACGCCATCAACTTCCTTCTTCACGTCCCCTCCAACGGTTCGTCGACCAAATGTGGCGATGAAGTAATGCGATTGTAGCAACGGGTCCCACATTCGGCCCTCCTGCAATGACATTCGTCCCCGGCTTTCTTCTTCGTCGTTCCGATCTTCACGCTCACCGTCGCCCTGGTCGTCTTCGCAGTCGCTACTGTCTTCGTCATACGTCCAAAACTTCATGTGATCAGCGGCCGATGAAGTTTGCGAAGGTCCTTCGTGTCTGCCGATTTTGTGAACCGTATATCTGTCGTTTCGCAAGGCTCTCGTTGCTTCGTACGGCCCAAAATACTTGGCTGTAAATTTTAAACCCGGCCCTTGCTGAGTTCGTCGAATATCCACCAAGTCGCCTTCTCGATAAACCTTGGCGTCTTTTCTTTTTTTTGTTAAAAACACGTCGGTTCTCCTCTTGAATCTTCATGATGCTCTCTTTCGCCTGAAGCCGGATTTCGTCGCGGTTTTCGTCGAAGGTGTTGATCCATTCGTTTTCGACGAGCTCGGGAATATTTGGATCCTCGCGAACACGCGCATGAGTTCTAAAAAGCAAATGAAATGGCGTCGTATCAATTCTTCTGTGGGGAGTCGTGTTCAAGTACAGTTGGGCTGGTACTCAAATACTTGAACCACTCTTTGAAATTCGGCGCAGACATTTTCGTAAGCAGCGGGATGAGCGTACGATTCACCCGCTCCACTTGACCGTTTGCCCTCGGAATTTCCGTCGTTATCAGCATATGTTGAATCTTCTCGTTGTTGCAGTAGGCCTAGAAATCGTTGGACGTGAAGGAAGTACCACAATCGGACACAATTCTTCTTGGATTTTCAAATATCGCGGCTTGTTTCGTAAGTCGATCCAACACCTCAGTCGTCGTTGTCGATTTGGTTGCGTATAACCACGTAAATTTGGAAAAGCTATCAATCACGACAAAGATATGTCGGTAGCTCTTTCTCGTCGTCGCCAGAGTGCCCAAATGGTTGACGTGAAAGGTATCCAAAGGCATTTCACCCTTGTCGATCGGATTCAGGTATCCCTCTTGTCGTCCTTGCTTCTTCTCTGCTAGTATGCAACTAACACAGTTGCGGATCACTTTCTCGGATTTAGCGTGGAGACTCGGAACCCAATAGTCTTTCTTCACGAGAGCCTCCGTTTAGCTCACCCAGAAGTGACCTCTTTCCTGTGCAATTTCGATAACTTGCGTCTGCATCCCTTTCGGAACTACAAGTCGTAGATCTCCCTCGTCGTCTCGGAACAGCACGCCTCCGCGAACGATGTAACCTCGAGATTCGTTCTTTTCTGCCAGCTCGAATATTCTTCGGACTTCTGCATCTTCCTGCTGTGCTTTCTTCAATCTTGGCATCAATCCCCCGTCGATCTCCTCGATTAGGCAGCGGGTTACGGCTAAGCGCGTCAACGTGTGTTATGCTCTTGCCTGGACGATGCTCTATGCTATACGTGAATTCCTCCAATTGGAGCGCCCATCTCGCAATACGCACGCAAAGGTCCCGCTTTTTCATAGTAAGAGGAAACGTGCGGCAATCGGTTATAATCTTGAACGGAATCGCTAGTTAGTATATTCGGAACTTCTTGAGCGCTTTTACAATCGCGAGTACCTAGAGCTCATAGCTCGGGTAATTCTCTTCTGCTGGCGTTGTCTTACCGCTAGCATAATACACTTGGTGCAGTGCATTATCTTCGCTGTTTCTCTGAAGCAATACCGCGGCGTAGCCATGCTTCGACGCATCGGTGTGTGGTTCTGTATCTGCGCCTACACTTTACAGATTCATAACTGGCTGACTCGTCAAAATAATTTTAAGGCGCATAAAAGCGTCGTTCTGGGCGTCACCAAATTCAAACTCTACATTCGACTTTAAAAAGCTCGACAGCGGTCGTGCTATGAGAGAATATCCGGGTACGAACTTTCGGAAATATCCAGTTAATCCGAGAAATCCCTGAATCTGTCGGACATCTTTCGGCTTCGGAAACTGCGCAACAGCTTCGATTTTTCTTTCACTTGGGTGGACACACCAATTTTCAATGATGTGACCTCAAAACTCGATTTTCGTCTGAAGGAACGCACATTTTTCCAGTTTATGATAAGGCCAGTTTCGCTCGCCATTTTCAATATGCGCTTTACTTTCTCTAGTCCGCTCTCACAATCTTCCGACGGTACGATCAAGTCGTCCATGTACGTCAACACGACACCCTCGTGAATAAGCTCCCGAAACGCGGTATTCACGGATTTTTGAAAAACAGCTGGCGAGTTACATAGACCGAAAGGTACTCTCATAAATTTGATACATTTGATGGTCATCAGGTACTATGAAAGCCGTATACTTCTGACTCGACTCTTCGACTGGCACTTGGAAAAACCCGTTTTTCAAATCAAGAGTGCTAAACACCCGCGCATCTTGTAGCCTGTCAAGCTCGTCCTCAATCAGCGGTAGCGGAAACCTGTCTTTGATAATTTCTGTGTTCAGGAGTCGATAATCAACGCAAAGTGTTTTTGAACCGTCTTTTTTTGCTACCAAAACAACCGGACTCGCATGATCCGAGACGGACTGTCGAACAATCTTGTCGTCTGTCCAATTGCTAATCTGAGCGTTGACTAGCTCTCGCTCGTGAGGCGCCAATCGCCTCGCTCTTTGGTAAACCGGCTCGTCGTTTTTCAATACAAGCGTCACTTTCACGCCCACGTCACGAGTCTTTACCGGCTTGTAATCGTCGATGAGAGCCTGAATAGATTCTTTGCACTTTTCGTCCTCAACGCTCGATAAATCTGGCGTTTTCGCATCGCAGCATTCTACTACGTTGACTCAAAATATCTCTGACTCTTCGTCGCACACGGAAGAACTCTCGGCTGAAGGACTGATTGCAGCTTTACCGCGCTTTACCGTCAAATCTATCGTATGCAAAAAATCGCGACCAATCAACAATTTATGCCTTAGCAAATCGTCTGAAATCATACGAATAACAATCGGGTACAAATTTCCATCAACCGTCAGCGTCGCTCGAAATTCGCCTAACGTTGCGTTATTCTCCTTTCCGACTCCTCGAAATGGAATTGACTTATTCTCGAAACGCGGAGAGCCTAGCTTCACATACTCATCTGCTCGCATAATCGTCAAGTAACTTCCGTTATCGAGTAAAGCCTCGATCGGGGCACCGTCAATCAAAACTTTCTTATCATACTCCCTTAGTTTCGTCTGGGTTACCGCGAAACTACTTTTCGTCGCATCTTTTTTCCTGTTCTCACATTTTGGTGTTATATGCCCATACTCGCCGCACGCAAAACATTTCGTTCCTTTATCTTTCGTCGGAAAATTAATACTCAGATGATCGCGTTGACCACAATTATAACAATTTTTCTTTACTTTTTCGTCGGACGAACTTTTCTCACCTGTTTCGCTCTTACCGCTCGTGGCTTTGTCGCTCCTACGCTTGCCGCCGTTCGCTTCGTCGTCCTGTTTCACTCGACGCAACATTCCCGTCACACAGCGATATCTCCTCGAACGCTCGTAGCAACGATTGCATCGAGTTGAATCTTTGTGGACGAGCTACGTCGCGCAGTTGAGTATCCGGAATCCCGTCGATAATGTCGTCGCCCATGCTGAGATGATTCGCGAGAATTGTCTTCTCATGCACATAATCATGAAAAGTCTCGGTTCTCTTCCACGTTCGTTCTTCGAATTTTCGTCGTATTGTAATTTTATTCGGGCGATGATAGAACATCTCCTTCAATTCTTTCAAGAGACTTTCAGAGACTCCAGCGCGATATATTCGGGTTGGAATGAAACCATTCCATCGCTTTGCCCTTGAGTCTCGTCCCGATAAGAATTATCAACGTCGAGTCGTCGAGTTGAAACACTTCTTTCAAAAACATAACTGTTATAATATGATATTTAGTCCATTGTTAAAAATGGAGAAATATTCTATTAACATGGAATATGACCTTGAAAGGGGTATAACGTATAAAAACGTATAGTCTCGGAGGCGGTATAGATTTACCCTATGTAAATCTATACCTTTCAAGGGGTATAGTGTATAAAAACGTATAGTCTCGGAGGCGGTATAGATTTACCCTATGTAAATCTATACCACAGAGTGAGTGTGGAAATATGGACTTACCCAATGTAAGTCCATATAACTCCGTGTCTTTTGAACAGAGAATAAGGCTTAAAAAGCCGGACGCACGATTGGCTCTGAGGTCAAAGGCGCTCTAGAGATTTGAATACGGCCGGAAGGCCGGATGCACGTTTGGCCCTGAGGCCAGAGGTAATCTTGTAGAATACGGCCCAAAGGCCGGACGCACTTTTGGCCCTGAGGCCAGAGGCGATCTTCTATATATTTTAAAGCCGGAAGAGTACAGCTAGTGGGCCAAAACGAGCCCCAGCAGGAATAAAAAGAGTTATTGATTTATTATTTACCATGTTGTTTTATTTGTGCGGCCTTTGATGACGATGATAGTGCAAGTTGATAATCTCGGGTGTTGATGGTTGTTGCAGCTACGTTGGCTCCTCTGATTCGTTTCGATAGTGCAAGCTGATAATCTCGGATGTTGATGGTTGTTGCAGCTACGTTGGCTCCTCTGATTCGTTTCTCCGGTTTGGTAATGCTGATACTGCAATGCTGATACTGTAATGCTGATACTGATGGTTGTTCCTGTTTCAATCCACGTAGGTTCTTCTGGTTCGATTCTTCGAGTTCCGATATTAAGGAATGAGCGTTGATCTTTGCTCAAAAGGGTGAGCGCTTATATTTTACACTTATTTTTAATTTTTGCACTTACTTGGCTCAGAAAGATGAGCACTTATACTTTACACTATATGTATATTTTTTGTGTGCCCAAAAACGAGCAGAGACTCTAGTAACGGATTTTAGTAAAATGAAAACAGTCGTACAGCGAGGTGTTTGGATATAAAACAATTACTACCGTCGATCCGTCAATCGTACTTAATTATATAGTTCTTTTTTGCTGAACTTTACAATAAAGAAATATGCAATCGAATACAATGTTCAATAATTTTCGATCTGGATTGCGAAATCCAAACGCACTTAAACTAGTCCATTTCTGGATGTCGCAATCCAAACCTACTTTTCCAATTATTAATCCACTTTTTTAAATTGGTAATCCACTTTGCGAATCCGATTGCGATTTTTCTTCATCGCATTGTTTATCTTTTGCAAAAATTGCTTACATAGTGTAATGACACGAAACTAAGTCAGTATGGTGGTTAGTCATACTTAGTTAGCAGGTGTGTTCGAGGGATTCCCTCATGTTTTGAAACATGAGTCAACAACTTGCCGCTTATGTGTTTTGATTTTGTGTTTTCTTTAGTGGCGTCACCGTAAGCATTTCTTTGCCGAGCCGATATATTCAGGTGGATTATTTTTATTCACCGGATTAATTTCATGTATACATGTGATATGCATATTTTGTCCTATAAGACTTGCTCTTTGGCATTGAAATTGTCGGTGCGCGTAATTGAGCGGCAAATGTTTGTTGTTTATGGAATCTGCCTCGATTTCGTGTCATCACACTCCTTTGCCCTTTATTGAGAAATTTCTGCGTTCGTAGAAAGCAGAAATTTCTAAGGTCGCGGGGGAGGCAATGTAGTCTCCATCTGTTTTGATTATGGTACGATGAATGGATTCGCAATGTGGACCGTCAATAGTGGCAAAGAAAAAAAAAAAATTCTGATTGAACCTTTGTATCCAACTGTTACATTTTATATACAAATTTCTAACTTTATTAAAGTATGGTTTAAACAGAAATAAAATTGTTTACTAATGTCCGAGTTTATTTTGCACTTCCACGGCGTATGCCGGGAAACATTTACCTATCCGAAGATTAGGCTCGGCTGAGTACTTATACATTGGTTTTAAAAAAAATTTTTTTTTTGTTTACAATTATCTTAAATATAAATTTATGATATATCGAGTTTTTGTTGTTATTTTAATTACATTGATTTTTACAAATATCTTAAATATAATTTTATGATGTATCGAGTTCTTGTTGTTATTTTAATTACATTGATTTTTACAAATTTCTTAAGTATAACCTTATTTTATTATTTTACATATGTGTATTTTTATTGTTTAAAATTGTCCATTTGTTAATTTGATATCCGTTATTGTTCCAATTACATGGTTTTGGAATCATTACATTGTTTGGATGTGCTTCTTTGGGTTTTTTTTTTTTTTTTTTTTATCATCTATTAAGTAGTTTTAAATTGGTATATAAACAATTTATTATACATTCTTTATTTATTTATTTTTTATATTGGTATATAATTAATCTATTCTGATTACAAAAGTTTAACATTTTATCATCTTCTCTTCAATTTATTAAGCATTCTTATTTCAATTACATGGTTTTTTTTTTTTTTTTTTTTTTTTTTACATGTTATATTTAATTCTTAGTTCCTTTTTTGTTTCATAAAATCAACTTCTATATTATTACTTTCATTACATGATTTTGGAACTGAACTAATTCTTAATTTTTCTCATTATTTAAATTCAGAGAGAAAAAAAAAATTAATATTTATCAAATTCTCATATGTATGTATAATGAAACTTTTTTTTTTTTGTGTTTACATGTATTGATTTCATTACTTTACGTTAACCCAAAAAAAATATAATATAATAATATAAAATAATATATTTCCGTGTGTAATTTAAAAGAAAAGGCGTTATAATTTGGGGATTAGTACTGGTTAAACATCAAGGTTTAGGAGTAGGGATATATCGGATATAGTTCTTTGTAGTAGTTTTGCTTTTCCCTTCGATAAAATAACGACCAATTCGGGATGGCTTAAAATATCCATCCCTATGATTATGTCATACTGAAATTCGGCTCCCGCGGGTAGGTGGCCCGGTATCCAAAAGTGACATGGTATTCTAAGAGTACCTACTTTTAATGTGGGATTGGTGTAACTCTCCAAATCCCAGGGCATACCATTTGTTTCCAATTGGTAAGCAAAATTATCCATAGTGTGTGTAATAAAGTTTGTGGCCATCTCAGGTGCCATGAGTGATATCACTGAACCTGTGTTAATTAGGGCCGATAAAATAAAGTTATCCCCCCAACGGTTCGTTATTTCGACGGTGGTTCCAAGGAGTTCGAAATCATCGTGTTTGGAGTAGTTGTCGAGGTCAACCAGTAACACGATGTCCCATGGCGCTTCTTTTTTTATTAACAGGCTTTTGTTAGTTATAACGGTTAGTAGGTGTTGGTTTTCCAATACGTCACGTCCTAGTATTATGTCGTATTCGCTTTTACTGACTTCATTATTGGATACCCAAAGTTTCAGGGGGATCTCGAAATTTTCTAAAATTAAAGTGGTCCGTGTGTAATGGTCGTACTGCCATGGAGAGTTCTGGGTTTCTGTATCATGCGTCGTAGTGTCATCTTTTTCTATAATGAAGCTACGCGCTATTGCTCCCAGCATGATAGATATGGTGGCGCCCGTGTGTATAAGCGCTTTTGCTTTTATTTGTTTGCCCTCCTTGTTCTTAATGTTAATGATGATCTCTGGTCGGTACTCCAAAAGCTCATGGTAATCTCTCATAGTCTGGCTGTTGGACATTTCGGGGTAGGGAATCGGGTTTGCTTGTGCTTGATCCTGTAGAATTTGATGGGGATGTAAAGTGTTGTGAGTAAAATTTGTAAGAAATAAAAAAAAGTTTTTTTTTTTTTTTTTGTTTTGTGGGTTAGGAAAAAAAAATAATTTGTTTATTTCAATCACTGAGTGAGAAATCTAGTGTTCTTCTGGTTTTACTCTGAACTGGGATAGGGGGTGGTGGTGGTGTGGGTATAATGGTTGTTGTAGTTGTTTCGTCATTGCCCATATTAGGTGGTTGTCTTGTGGGCTTGGCGTGTAGAAAACATGTTTGGGATGGTACTGCGGGTTGTAATCTGGGGGATGGTGCACTGATTAAAGGCGGTTGTATGGTTTGTCTTGGGGCTTTTGTTTTTCTTGATTTACCACATTTGTTGCACAGTTTCGCGTACATCATTACTATGATTATTATAATAAATATGAATGCGGAAACCATAGTCAAGACTTGGAGTTGAGTTTCATTTTGTTCTTGTTTTGCCTTTCTCTCCAAGTCATTTATGTTTTGTTCTATTTCCTCCATAGTTTTACTGTTTGTTTGTAATTTTTCATTAAGCCTTTGTGCACTTAGTGTGGGTAGTATTGTTATCCCTTTCAATTTTTTAGGTGGTTGTAATAGAGAGTTTGAGAAATTTAGGTTTGGGGTGAAAACTTTAAATGGTTGATGCTGTTTTATTTCTTGATCAGCATTATTTTTGAATGGTAGTATGAAATTATCCAATCTAAATTTGCATGGTTTTCGTAATTTTATTAGCCCCGTGTCTTTTAGTTGATGAATGTACTCCCCGTTACTGCACTGGGTGTGTAGTATATGTTTTTCGTTTAACAGGTAGAGCCAAACGTTGGGTTGGTTAAGTGGTTGAATTATTTCCTCATGTTTATGTAAAATTTTAGTGGGGCATGTTGGATTGTTTATTAGGGAATCAGTAAAGATATTTAGAATACAGTTCTTGGGTTCCAGATTTAAAATTTTGGGTTGTGGATCATTACATATGTAGAAACTGGTATTAGCTTTAATACAATGTTCCTTGAAAGTAGTTTCTGTCCATTCCTTAGTGTTTTGAGAGTGACTGGCATTGAATAGATATGCTACATCTACATTTATTATTGTGTATGTATTCTCTTGCACCAATTGGGGTAGTAAATATACTTGATTTAGTGTATATATAATATTGTTAAGCATTGGCACTAGTATTCTTACAATAATTTTGTCTTCTATTTGCAATCCATCCACTTGTATTACTGAATTGAGTTCGGCCAGATTTATTTTTGCTAAATCATCGTTGGTATGGGTAGTGACATTATGGTAAATTTGAAGTAAAATTTTGGGGGGTAGTATTAATGGACTTAATTTATGGTTTTGCAGGGATTCTAATATGAATGATGTTTTTGATATATCAGAATCTATTCTGCCTAATTCCATTGTTATGAACAAAACTAACTCGTTTATTTCAGTCATCATGTGTACATGTCGAACTTCATTTGTTACATTATTTAATTTATCTGCTATTATGGTGCTGAATCTTTTGGTTTTCTCTACCAAGAGCTTGTGTTGTTGGGTTAGATTTAGCAGTGAGTTTCCTAATGTTTCTGTAACAGATTTTACGAGGGTAACTTGTTTTTTTGCTATGCTTATGCTGTCCTTACTTAGGGTATCAAGTTTGTCTAGCTTTTTATATATCGTATGAGAGTCCTGATTATCCATGACACCGAATAAAAACTTCTCCACGTTCCCTACTATATTGAGTAACCCTCTTTTGCGTCGGTTACGTTGACCAAGGGTGCTTAGTTCCTCAATAGTTTCTTTAATTTTGGATATTCTATTATCTATTATGTTTTGCCAATGCGCGCAATGACTTATTTCTTTTTCGTTTTGGGACGCATTGCATAACCGCTGGATACTGTTTTCGCATGTTGTTAAGAATTCGATTGTTGGCTCGCATTGTGGTAGGCGAATTTGTGTTATAAACCTCCAATAATCGTTATACATCGCAGCTTCTCCTATTCGCTCGAAGAATATTCCCGAGTTGTTTAGAGTTGTTATCTCCAAAGGTATTTCATCGGTTATTTGGGTGCTGGTACATACTATCATTATGTTCATTAGGCCAAGTAGCATTGTATTGTGTGGCTGTAAAGAAAATTATTTGGGTAGAAATGAATTAATGGAACGATTTCGTTCCCCAAAAAAAAATAATTTGTTTACTAGTCTTGTTGCGGAAATGTATTTATGTAAATGTATAACCAAAAAAAAAAAAAAAAAAAAAACCTAAATTAAAAAAAAAATATTGTCCCCTATAGGAATTCGTTTTTATGGTAGCACTCGGCTTCCTAATATTTATACATCTCATAGATTATACCCATATATATGTATGTATCATACCTGAACAAATGTAAATAAAACAAAACGATTATTATCTGCCTGAGTAGTATCGTATTTAATCACCGTAGTTTATTATAATTTTTTGTTTTTTTAAAAAAAAAAAAATTGCATATGAACATGCTGTGGTCGAAAATGGAAAAATTTTGAATGGTAAGCAGAAATAGGATACTACTCAAGTGTGGAATTCCTTTAGTCGGTTGTTATGCACACGTCGCCGACGTTTTCCTATTAGTATGGTGGTATTCACCGGACTGTTAATTTCGGTTATCTTAAATGGACCTAGCCAATTCGGGGCTAGTTTACTGTTTTTTACCGGGTCGCGTAGTAGGACCTCGTTTCCAACCTGTGGTTTGAATTGTGTAATTTTTTTATCGTAATATTTTTTTGATGTTTCTTTACTACTGTGGATGTTTTGTCTCGCAATTTTGTACGAATTTTGTAGTTTGTGTCGCAGTTGTAGAAAATAATTTTCTGAATCATATACCGGTTGTGGTTCGCGTTTCAGATTGTTTGGGATTTGTGCGGTGAATCCGAACATACAGTCCATAGGGCTAAGTTTGGTTCCTGAGTGGATAGTGTTGTTTCGCACAAACATCGCTGCGCGGATGTGTTCATCCCAAGTTTTTGGATTTTTGTCAACAAAAATTCGTAAGTATTCTACTAAAGGTTTGTGTGAACGTTCCAGTGCTCCGTTCGTTTGGGGGTGATAGGCCGTTGTTTGTATCTTTTTTATCTTTAGGAATTTACAGAGTTCTTTGAACATATTGCTGGTGAAATTACTGCCCTGGTCGGTTAGCAATACCTTGGGTATTCTAAATCGGCTAATTATTGAGTCAAAGAAATGTCGCGCCACAGTTTTGGTTTCCATATCCGGAATCGGGATGGCATCCATAAATCTGGTGAGGTCGTCTTCAAACGTTAATATATATTTGTTTCCGTTTGTAGTCTCCTCCAGTGGACCTACTATGTCCATATACACCTTATCAAATGGTAATTTCGCCGTGTCCGTGATAACCATTGGCATTTTGTGGGCTTTGCCTGTTTTGTTAATTTGACATTTGGGGCAACTGCGGATATATTTAGTAATATCCTTAATCATCCCCCTCCAAATGAAATCTCTTTTAATCCGTTTGTATGTTTTGAATACACCTTGATGACCGCCCAAAGGTAAATCGTGGTAGTCTCTTAGTATAGTTAGAATTTCTTGCCGATCTGTTAATATTTCGGGTTCTACGAGGTTAGTAATGATTTCTGTTTCTTCGACGTTCAGTTGTTGGTCTTTTTCCCCGGGAGATTCTGTTTCGAATTCAATATCGTCGTCGTCGCTAGTTTCCTTTTCTTTCAGTTCCCGTGATTGATTTCTGGTTATGGCCAGACATTTTGCTTGCTTGGTTTCCTCTGTGTCGGTGGTAGTTTCTTGGGGCATTCTGCTGAGTGAATCCGCGTTTTTGTTATATTTACCAGGTTTGTATTCAATTGTATAGTTATACTCAGACAATTTGTGGTGGAACCGCATTAACCTTGACGATGGGTCCTTTACATTGAATATCCCCTTCAGTGGTTTATGGTCGGTATAAACTGTAAACTGACGTCCATACAAATATGATCGGAAATGTTTCACTGCCCAAACGATTGCTAGTAACTCCTTCTCTACCGTAGAGTAGCGTGTTTCTGCACTATTTAGGGTTCTGCTAGCGTAGGCTATGGGCTTATCTTCCCCTACTTTTCCTTGGGATAGTACTGCGCCCAATGCTTCGTTGCTAGCATCTGTGGTAACCATAAAAGGTTCTCTAAAATCTGGATAGATGAGTAAAGGTTCTGTTGTAAGAGCATTTTTTAGTGTTTGGAATGATGTTTCGCATGCCTCTGTCCATTTGAATTTGGCATGCTTACGTAGCATTTTGTTTAATGGTGCAGCTATTTCTGAGAAGTTTGGCAAAAACCTTCTGTAGTAATTGGCCAGTCCTAAAAACGATTGGATATGTCTAACAGTACGTGGGGTTGGGAAATTTTTTACGGTGATTACATTCTTCGGGTCTGGACTTGCTCCTTCCGCTGAGCATTTATGTCCCAAGTAGATCACCTCTCTTCGCAACAGGTTGCATTTTTCTGCTTGCAACTTTAAGTTATATTGATTTAGTCTATTAAAGATTTGTCTCAACTTGTTGTTGTGGTCTGTAATACTGTTGCCATAGACCACTATATCGTCTAAGTACACGAAACATTTAATGCCTTGCATACCCGTGAGTATGTGATTCATTGTACGTTGAAACGTAGCCGGTGCTCCTTTTAATCCGAATGGCATTCGTTGAAATTCATAGTGCCCATACGGTGTACTAAAGGCTGTTTTCTCCTGATCGTCTGGGTCCATCGCTATTTGGTGGTATCCGCTTGCTAGATCCAATGTGGTGAAATATTTAGCATTCCCCATTTGGTCTAGAATATCTTCCGTTCTTGGTAGTGGGAATGCGTCGCCAATAGTTATGGCATTAAGTTTTCTAAAATCTACCACTACCCTCCATTTCTTTTTTCCGTCGGGACCAGCCTTCTTAGGAACCACCAATAAGGGTGAATTCCAGGGGCTTTTGCTGGGTGTGATTATATTCTGTTTTAACATATCTTCTACTTGTTCTTGTATGATTTCGCGCTGAGTTTCTGGCAACCTATACATCTTTTGGTTGATTGGTGGGTGGTCAGCGGGTGTGGGTATTTTATGCCTAATTGCATCTGTGTAGGTAAGTTCATCACCGGGTAAATGGAATAAATCTTGATATTCCTTGCATATTGAGGAGATTGCTTCTTGTTCCTCTTCATTTAAATTTTCTTCTGTCCTTATCAACTCTTTTATCTGTTTCAAACGATTATTTTCAAAAGGTGCATATTTCCTTATGCTATTAATATTTACTGGCGTTTCTTCCGCCTTATTTTCCTCTGTATATTTCTCACATTCCTTTATTAATAAGTATTCATTGTACTTGGTCATCGGTTCTAGTACCGGCTCTAATTTATCTAATTTTTCTTCCTCATTATTACTGTTCAGGACACTAATTATTGCTATATTTTCTTCCGGTTTCAGAATGCAGTTAGGTATATATATACCTTTCTTTATTTCTTGTGCAGGGCACAATAATTCCTCGTTCCACAATATTTTAAATTTCACTAGTTTCTCTGTACGTGCGGGTATTATTACTTCGCCGTTTAGGGTGTTGTTTAGAATCTCACTAGTTTTGGTAGTGTTTACCGGACCTGTTTCCTTAAGTTTACCATCCGAAATTGATGCAAATGACTGCCGGTTTTTATCAGGATTAATTGATTTCACCTGACTGCCTTCTACACTAGACAATTTATTATAATGGTTGTTTGTTTGAATTGATGTAATAGTTACGTCAGTATTTGGTTCGCTAGGCCTCATCTGATCAACTATCACACTCGACAATTCCTTATTACAAACGTTTTCACTTAGAATGTGGTCTTGCCGCAATTTTCCCAGAGATATTGTATTTAGCTGTACTCCAATGGTATTTTTCGTGATATCATGTGACATGTGTTCTGAGGAAATTGATACAAGTGGTTCGTCAACATGACTAGGTTTACGAAACCTAGATTGACTTTCACTTGTACTACTCAATTTTATCTCGTCGTTCAGTCTTTCAATCACAAATTTTTTCGACTGTGCAGGAATAGGTACTTCTTGTGTGGTAATATTTTGGGCACACGAAGTATTTTCCTTTAAAATTGATGTCGCAGAGGTACTCATCTTACAAAGATGAGGTTCTGTGGCACTAGACAATTTTTCATCGATTATTGGTAGGCTAAATTTTTTCTGGTTGATTGAGGTTTGTGGGAACTCTAAACGTTGTAATGGTCCGTACAGATTACAATGTGTTGATAAGAAGTTGTTTCCAATTAATCCATCGCCAGGTATTTGGGCGGTATTGTGTACTACATGGAATTTACAGGGTATCTTGCTCTCTAGCAACATTTCTCCTTGGCAGGTACCCTTCGTTTTCCCCTGTCCATGCATACTTTTTATTTCAATCGCCTCTTTGCGATTAATTTTAGCATTGTTTTTTAATGCTTTTTCTTTGAGCAGGTTTATTTCTGCTCCCGTGTCTAATAGTAATTTTACTGATTCCTTTCTTCCAATGTCCAATGGAATTTGTACCATTGGGCTATTTATCCCTTGGGGACACCCTTCTATATTTTTTCTTTCTATTGTGGGCTGGCCGAGGTGTCTCCGGTCAACCCCTCGTGGTTTTCCGGAAGCGACTTAGTTTCCCACCTTAATTTGGCATAACACTGATTGATTCGATGGCCAAAACTTAAACAGAAATCACACTGTTCACTGGTTTCTCTGGGCATTTCCATTCGGTTTATTTTTTGTGGTTCTCTACGCGCCTGACATTCATTGTTGTAATGCCCAGGTTTTTGGCAGATATTACAAAATTTGTTACCTGACCTGCACTCCCTAGAAGTGTGGCCAGTTTTACCGCATGTGTAGCATTGTATCGGTCTGCGGTTCCTGTTTTCCTGAACCGTATTACCGCTACTTATTCCCATATTGTTATTATTCCTGTTATTATTGTTACCCTGATATCCACCATTTGCTCTTTTGTGGTCGTAATTATTGCCATTATTTCGGTTTGGCTGCGTGTTATTAAAATTTCTTCGGTCATTATTGTAGGACCGGTTTTGTGTACTTGTTTGGGGTGTTGTAGGTTGTCCCCTTGTAGTTAGTTTGTTTAATACTTCTGCGATTAGTTCCGGTGTAATCGCATTTAGATTAGTTATTCCAGCTGTAGCATTTTCTAATCGTTCCATATCACTGACTTTGTGCACGGTTTCCTTCAAAGTTGGTTCTTTTAATGTCAGTGAATATTGTCTTAGAGATTGACTAATTATACCTGTTCTGAATACTAATATGGCATTCTTTTCGTATTCCTTTAACAGGGCATCGGGATTATTTGGATATTTAATCTCGATAACTGACTTACAATCTGCCAGTTTTCTATCCAGCTTGTTTGCATATTGTAATATGCTTTCCCCATTGACCTGTCGAATGTTACGTAATTCTTCGTAAAGTATCGTCAAGTCCTTTTTTGGCAAGTAAAGTTGTATAAGTTTATCTTCAATTTCAGAAAATTTTTCAAAATTGTGATTACGGAGGGTTTGATATGCGTCTCCGCTTACTGCCATTTTTGGAAAGAGGCTGAGAAAGATTTGTTGTTCATCCGTTACCAAGGTGCTGTATGTTGCTCTTGATAATGATAAAAACTTATCTAACTCAGTTTGTATATTGGTGGAGTTTTCTCCTGTGAATACCGGGATCTTAGATATTATCTCAAGAATGTCTTTTAAAGACGATGGGGTCATGCTGACGTTCATTTTGTCTGTGGACATTTTGGATGTTTTTTCTGTTACTTGACTTGTAATAATAATTTTGTTTGTAGGTGGTTTCTGTATATCTGCTATATCCGTAACAGATTGACTGCGCGTGTTTATTTGAAGTTTTCTATCTATAACTTCTATGTGGCGATTAGCATCTAATAAGAGTTTCCTGGCTTCTTTAGCGCTTGAAGGAATTTCTCTAGGCATAATTTGGTTCGTACTGCTTCTTGAATGTTTTTTATTCTCATACAGTACTGAATTTCTATTCCTATGTGACAACTGCTCTTCTAGTTCTGCGTTAATTACGTCTGCAGACTCGAGTTGTTGTTTCAGTGTTTGGATTTTTTTTTCTAAATGTTTGTTCCTTTTTCCGCAATCTTCCAAATTCCTATTTAATATCTCTTCTTGTTTGGCTATTACTTCAAGAGTTTCAGTCAAGAGATCGTCGACCGTTTCGGCATTCTCTCCTGAAATTCTATCGTAATTATTCCTAGGACTTCTTTTTTGAATCTCTTCATTCAATCTGTCTGATATAAATAACCAATCTCTTTTAGTCGATTGGGCTTGTCTAAATAATGTTTCTAACTCCTTCTCTTTTTCCTTAAGAGTTAGAAATTGTTCTAATTCTTCCTTTGTTAGAACGTTGCTCCTGCTGGTATCTCTATTCATAACCAGTGTACTTTTCTTTTATCTAGCCTGGTTGCTAGTATATTTTTATCCTATGGGGAAGAGTTGTGGCCAGAAAAGATAGAAAAAATAAAAAAAAAATGTATTTGCGTTTATTTTTGTATATCTTTATTTAATAATAAAAAATTTTGTTTTTTTTTTTTAAATTTTTTTTTTTTTTGACAGGTTTTTTTTTTTTTAAATTTTTTTTTTTTTTTTTTTTTACTTATCCCTTTTATAATTTTCTTGCCACTTGTTCCATTCTTGTTCGAAGTCTTTATTTAATCCTCGTATGAAATTTAAAGTTTCTCGTCCTTCACCCTTTTCATATAGTTGTTGAATTTTGATTTTCTTTTGTTCCTCGACTGCCTTTTGTCTTCTTTCCTCGTTGATGGCTCTCAATTTTTCCTGGAATTTTCTTCTTTCGCTTTCCCAGTTCCTGTCTTCTACCTTATTTTGGCATTGGTTTGTCCATTTTTCGTCTCCGTTTGATGCCGCTGGGGTTGTTTGTGGTTTGGTCTTGTTTTTATTATAGTTGAGGCCTTTCAGGGCTAATAATTTCGCCCTGAAACCTTCCCTCTCCTTCTCTGTTACTGATATGCTTATCAGTCGGTGAAGGTCCTTCCGGTTCTTCCGGAGTCTCGCTTGCTGACCGCCGCGGGTCTTCTGTCTCTCCTTGTGCGGTTGGGGTGTTGGTTTCCGCGTCCTTCTCATGTACTCGGCCAACGTAAGCGGTTTGGGACCGCTTTCCGGGTGTTTTTTTTACTATTTCTTCAATAGTTTGTTTCTGCTGAGATAAAATCAAACAAAAACAAAAAAAAAAATAAAGCAACCGTAGAAAAAATAATTGTGTAAAAAAAATATTTATAGGTACAACGTTACACCATCGTTGTACCCGTAACTTGACCGATTAGTATATCTATAGATATACTATTTTTTTTTTTTTTTTTTTTTTTTTTATGGAGCTTAGTCGTTGGACTTGCTCAAGCAAAGAAATAAAAATTTTTATTTTTTTTTTTTTTTTGAAGTGTCGTTGTGAAATTCACACCCGACAAAGAAAAAAAAATCGACTGCGCCAGAGTGGTGCTCCACTCGAATTGTAATTTCGTATTGAAATTATCGGGAAATCGTCAGAGTGTTGTTCCACTCGAATTGTAATTTCGTATTGAAATTATCGGGAAATCGTCAGAGTGTTGTTCCACTCGAATTGTAATTTCGTATTGAAATTATCGCGAAAACGTCATGGCTAAACGGCAAGGTGTCGTGAGGTACGACTACCGACTGCGCCAAATGTTATAATATGATATTTAGTCCATTGTTAAAAATGGAGAAATATTCTATTAACATGGAATATGACCTTGAAAGGGGTATAACGTATAAAAACGTATAGTCTCGGAGGCGGTATAGATTTACCCTATGTAAATCTATACCTTTCAAGGGGTATAGTGTATAAAAACGTATAGTCTCGGAGGCGGTATAGATTTACCCTATGTAAATCTATACCACAGAGTGAGTGTGGAAATATGGACTTACCCAATGTAAGTCCATATAACTCCGTGTCTTTTGAACAGAGAATAAGGCTTAAAAAGCCGGACGCACGATTGGCTCTGAGGTCAAAGGCGCTCTAGAGATTTGAATACGGCCGGAAGGCCGGATGCACGTTTGGCCCTGAGGCCAGAGGTAATCTTGTAGAATACGGCCCAAAGGCCGGACGCACTTTTGGCCCTGAGGCCAGAGGCGATCTTCTATATATTTTAAAGCCGGAAGAGTACAGCTAGTGGGCCAAAACGAGCCCCAGCAGGAATAAAAAGAGTTATTGATTTATTATTTACCATGTTGTTTTATTTGTGCGGCCTTTGATGACGATGATAGTGCAAGTTGATAATCTCGGGTGTTGATGGTTGTTGCAGCTACGTTGGCTCCTCTGATTCGTTTCGATAGTGCAAGCTGATAATCTCGGATGTTGATGGTTGTTGCAGCTACGTTGGCTCCTCTGATTCGTTTCTCCGGTTTGGTAATGCTGATACTGCAATGCTGATACTGTAATGCTGATACTGATGGTTGTTCCTGTTTCAATCCACGTAGGTTCTTCTGGTTCGATTCTTCGAGTTCCGATATTAAGGAATGAGCGTTGATCTTTGCTCAAAAGGGTGAGCGCTTATATTTTACACTTATTTTTAATTTTTGCACTTACTTGGCTCAGAAAGATGAGCACTTATACTTTACACTATATGTATATTTTTTGTGTGCCCAAAAACGAGCAGAGACTCTAGTAACGGATTTTAGTAAAATGAAAACAGTCGTACAGCGAGGTGTTTGGATATAAAACAATTACTACCGTCGATCCGTCAATCGTACTTAATTATATAGTTCTTTTTTGCTGAACTTTACAATAAAGAAATATGCAATCGAATACAATGTTCAATAATTTTCGATCTGGATTGCGAAATCCAAACGCACTTAAACTAGTCCATTTCTGGATGTCGCAATCCAAACCTACTTTTCCAATTATTAATCCACTTTTTTAAATTGGTAATCCACTTTGCGAATCCGATTGCGATTTTTCTTCATCGCATTGTTTATCTTTTGCAAAAATTGCTTACATAGTGTAATGACACGAAACTAAGTCAGTATGGTGGTTAGTCATACTTAGTTAGCAGGTGTGTTCGAGGGATTCCCTCATGTTTTGAAACATGAGTCAACAACTTGCCGCTTATGTGTTTTGATTTTGTGTTTTCTTTAGTGGCGTCACCGTAAGCATTTCTTTGCCGAGCCGATATATTCAGGTGGATTATTTTTATTCACCGGATTAATTTCATGTATACATGTGATATGCATATTTTGTCCTATAAGACTTGCTCTTTGGCATTGAAATTGTCGGTGCGCGTAATTGAGCGGCAAATGTTTGTTGTTTATGGAATCTGCCTCGATTTCGTGTCATCACATAACCTGTCTCTCCCACGTTTCGTAAGTCTCGGCATTACCGGAGAAGACACTGAGAAGCTCCGCCAGCATCGTTATGTTTATTTTCGTCGTTTCTTGAAATGGTCGTCGTTCATTTGCGGCTCCAATGTTATCGGCAACATGGCCGCCGTATCCGGCGTTCACATTCACCTCGTTGTTGCTATTATCGATACGCGTAGCAATGCGATTTCGCGACGCGCTACGGCAAGTTCCCGCTCGGCCAACTCTTTCTCGCGCCTATACAACTCGATTTCACGATCGCGAGACAACGCACTCGTCAGTTTTCCCGCGTCTCTGTCCGTCATCCCTGTTTTACCATTTTCTCCGCCGCTGGAATTGCCTAGCTCACCTGTCCATTCCCCACTCGGATCGTCATGATTCTGTTTACAAGCTCAGCTTTATTTCCCGACGAACTGAGTCCTTTATTCTTTAATATTTCTTTTAATTACGTAACCGTGAGGTTATACACATCGCACGACTTAGGCTACCGACACACGATGTGAGTTAATATATATTAACTTCCTATTTTGATATAAGTAGGCCGAATTATGTATAGGATAATGACACTAGTAATATCGAAAAGCGAGATAATATATATTAACTCGCATTGTGTCGGTAGCCTAAGGATCTGATTTGATCAGATCGATATTACAATACACACAAAAGAAAGAAAGGAGAAAAACGATCCCAATAGTGTTTATTTTCTCGAAGCTCCAGAGGTACTGCAACGTTTTACTATCTGTTCATGGTTTTGATAATTTTTTATGCTGAGGTGTCGTCTGGGTCTTTGACACTCGCATTTACAATGGTCATCAATTTTGCAGAAGGCAAAGCACAATAATAAATGAAATATGATATTTTGCTGAAGGCGAGAAATGATTGATAAGCATAGTTGCTGAAGGCAAGAATGCGATGTGACGTATATAAAAAAAAAACATAACGGGGCTACGATTGCGCGTAAACCGCAATCTTACGATACTCTAGATGAGATAGAATTTTTTGTGATCCCAAGAAATTTTGTATGGGGAGTGTTAGAAGGGGTGATAGGATTGAACTACTTTTTTCCCCCATCATGCTAAAGTAGCTATAAAAATGTTTTAGACAAAATGCTTACTCCAAAAATTGAATAGGAGCTGAGAAAATTAGTGTGTTAGATTTAGTGAAAATGTGCAATTTGTATGGGAGGTGGTAGAAATAGTAGGGGGATTTTAGTGATTTTTTCAAAAATAACTAAGAATATCATAAAATTGACATCTCTTAAATTTTAGACCAGTAACATTCATACTTTTCAAGAAAATAGATTTTTTGTGAAGTTGTGAAACTGTGTCATATTGTATGGGAGGGGGTAGAAGCAGTCAAGCTATTCAATTATTTTTTTCTGATCTTAGTGATAATGCTAAATAAGTATTTATCACAAAATGTCAACGCGATAAATCTTATATGTTCTGAGAAAATCGGCTTAGAGCATTTCATGAAAAAGTTTAGTTTGTATGGGAGGGGGTGGAAGAAGAGGGATGACGCAAATAATTTTTATACTGTATATTGAGATCATTATGAAAGTAATATATCCCGAAATTCAGACTAATAGCTTTTATACTTTTCGAGCAAATCCATTTATAGTCGAATTGCGAAATTGTTCCATTTTGTATGGGAGGGGGTAGAAGGGGTGAAGCTAATCGTCTAATTTTTTTTAGCCTTACTAACAATTTTAAATAAATATTTGGTCCACAATTTCAGCTCGCTAAATTTTATACGCACTGAGTAAATTGGCTTAGAGTAATTCATGACAAGTACAGTTTGTATGGGAGGTGGTAGAAGGAGGGGGAGTACACGCATAATTTTTGTACCGTAGATTGATATTATTATAAAAGTAATATATTCCAAATTTCAGGCCAATCGGTTTTATACTTTTCGAGCAAATCCGTTTATTGTCAAATTGCGCATTTGTGTCATTTTGTATGGGAGGGGGTAGAAGGGGTGGAGCGATTTGGCCCGTTCACGAACTTAAAGTTACTTTTTTGCTAAAAATGACACACACAAATTTTTAGTACTATAGCTCAAAGCTTTCGAGAGTTATGCTGTAGACAGACGCACAGACAGACAGACAGACAGACGGACAGACGGACAGACGGTCACTCGGAATCGAGGTTTTTGAGCGACAACAAATATTTCTGTACCCTTGGCGGCTCTCTGCGAGCGTTATTTCTTAGCGTTACAAACGGTAAGGCAAACACAATATACTCTCGGATTTCATCTAGAGTATAACAAATAAGAAAAACATAAGCATAATTGCTGAAGGCAAGAATGCGATAAGAAAACAGTTTGATTGCTGAAGGCAAGTATTTACATTATGTATGTTTTTTATGATGAGGTGGTCGATGACGTAACTCCTCCCTCCTTAAAATGGAGCAATGGCCAAAGGAATTGAATATCTGCAACTTCTTTTGGAGGAGCGAAGACTGGGCTTCTGGCTGTTGTGTCCTGATGTATTCGAAATTTAGCTTTGTTTCTTCGATTTATTACTTTTGTTATTGCATACATTCCGACGCTTCAGGTAAGTATGATGAGCATTCCGTAAGTTGTCAACTTCGAGTACGCTGTTTCTGTTTGTAGGAGTTGGATGGATTCTTTATTTTTGAAATGGTAGGTGCTGAGTTTCTCAAAATTGAATGATAAATTTTGGATTATAAAATTTGGGTTGATTTCGTTGAATATTGAGGGGTAGATGTGGATGTCGTCTCAGTAGGTGTTGCTATTCCCTTCATACGTAAGATTATTGATCTTCACATGACAGTCTTCGAAGTGGATTAATGCTGATCCGTGTATGTTCTTATAGTTGATTCCGCAGGTTGAATTCATCGTAATATTCGGGACGTTGATGAGCAGGATGAAGTTAGGTTCCGGTTGAAAAATTTCGCTAGTTGGGGATCCTTCCATGAGATTGCATTTTGCTGGTTCATTCTTTATGAGTTTAGCTATGCATGTTGATTCGGAGGTTTTCTGGCGATCCAATGACTCTTTGCAGTAATATATCTTTTCGATCTGTGAGCATGCTTCTTCGAAATATTGAATATTGTGTTGGTTAAGGATGGAGTATGGTTTTGTAATAATTTTCAAGGTTTTATTTATTGATGGAAGTGAGAATATGTTTCTTTTGATATTATGGGTATTTGGATTTTGAAAATGATATTTGAGTTATTATAGTATGCTTGTAGCCCCAAGAGTTCAAAGATGTTTTCGTCGGAATAAATTTCTATTGATTGATTTTGGAAAACTTTATAAATTTCATTTAGTTCTGTTGGGCTAAGAATTTGTTTTGATATAATATTCAAACGGGCAAGTGTGATTGCTTCTGCTATATTAGATAAGTGATCGTTTAGTAAATCTATATTGTAATTGATTTGATTTATATGTATATTGCAAATGCTGAAAATAATTTACTTCTGTTCTGACTCTATTTTTTAAGTGATCTTGATATTGCTTTAAGTACTTTTCTATTGCCTCCTGTTGTTTGTTAATATGGTTCGTAATGTTTCCGAATCGTTCTATAATCTGTTTATACTCTAGATGAAATCTGAGGGTATATTGTGTTTGCCTTACCGTTTGTAACGCTAAGAAATAACGCTCGCACAGAGCCGCCAAGGGTACAGAAATGTTTGTTGTCGCTCACAAACCTCGATTCCGAGTGACCGTCTGTCTGTCTGTCTGTTCGTCTGTGCGTCTGTCTACAGCATAACTCTCGAAAGCTATGAGCTATAGTGCTAAAAATTTTTGTGTGTCATTTTAAGCAAAAAAGTAAGGTCAAGTTCGTGAACGGACCAAATCGCTCCACCCCTTCTACCCCCTCCCATACAAAATGACACAAATGCGCAATTTGACAATTAACGGATTTGCTCGAAAAGTATAAAAGCTATTGGCCTGAAATTTGGAATATATTACTTTTATGATAATATCAATCTACCGTATAAAAATTATGCGTGTCCTCCCCCTCCTTCTACCACCTCCCATACAAACTGTACTTGTCATGAATTACTCTCAGCCAATTTACTTAGTGCCTATAAAATTTAGCGAGCTGAAATTGTGCACTAAATATTTATTTAAAATTTTTAGTAAGGCGAAAAAAATTAGACGATTAGCTTCAGCCCTTCTACCCCCTCCCATACAAAATGGCACAATTTCGCAATTCGACTATAAATGGATTTGCTCGAAAAGTATAAAGGCTATTAGTCTGAATTTCGGGATATATTACTTTCATAATGATTTCAATATACAGTATAAAAATTATTTGCGTCCTCCCTCTCCTTCCAACCCCTCCCATACAAACTACACTTTTTCATGAAATGCTCTAAGCCGATTTTCTCAGAACATATAACATTTATCGAGCTCACATTTTGTGATAAATACTTATTTAGCATTATCACTAAGATCAGAAAAAAATATTTGATTAGCTTCACTGCTTCTACCCCCTCCCATACAATATGACACAGTTTCACAACTTCACAAAATAAACTGCCAACAAGTCGGGCGAAACTTTATTATTGTTGGGATAAGTTGCAGATGAGTGGAAAGTCAATATGCAGGTTAGAGTGGTTAGGGAAGGCTACGTGAAAGGGAGTTCTTGGGCAGGGCTGTTGTCAATTTAACAATATTTCATTCGTTTCTGCAAGTTTGGGTTTTTATGAGGGCAGGAGGAGGGGTAGTAGAAAGGGTGGGGTGATGTTTATAGCTTTTTAATTAATTGCTTGAATCACGTCCAATATTCTCTGTATAGAATATGTTTCATAGACGAAGTTGCATAGAATTTTCATAAAATTCGGTTTATTTTACATTCACGAAACCGAACATTTGTATGGGAGGGGGTAGAGAAGGTAGGGGAATCGTAAAATTTGATATGTAGTTTTATTTCACTTCTCTTGTAAAGTGCTTGTATAAAATTTCAAGTTCGTAGCTTTTAGTTTGTTGGTTATTAGTTGATTTAATGAAATTGGTCGAAATCATAGTTTTTTATGGCAGGGGGTAGAAGGGCAAACGCGGTTTCAAAACTTTTAAAGCAACTTCATTTGAATTACTTACAGTTTATGTGTTTTTTTCAATTCACATGAAACACCTTGTGCACGTTAGACCGGGGGGGTTGGTTTATAACAATTATGGATCAAGTTATTATTATTTTTATACTCTAGATGAAATCTGAGAGTATTATAAGTTTGCCACAAAGTTTGAAACGCCAAGAAATAAGGCTCGGAGAAAAAAATGAATAATACAGAAGTTCATATAATCACTCAAAAATCTCAAAACCGGATGTCCGTCCGTCCGTCCGTCCGTCTGTCCGTCTGTCCGTCTGTCCGTCTGTCCGTCTGTCCGTCTGTCCGTCTGTCTGTCCGTCTGTCTGTCTGTCTGTCCGTCCGTGTCCCCTCTAGCTTGAGAACGCGTTGAGCTAGAAAGTTCAAATTTTGTATACGTCGTTTTTAACAAAAAAGTAAGGTCAAGTTCGTGAACGAGCCAAATCGCTCCACCCCTTCTACCCCCTCCCATACAAAATGACACAATTTCGCAATCTGACAATAAACGGACTTTCTTGAAAAGTACAAATAACATTGATCTGAAATTTGGAATGTAATACTTTTATGACAATTCCAATCTACTCTATAAAAATAATTTGTGTCTTCCCCCTCCTTCCACCACCTCCCATACAAACTGCACTTTTTCATGAAATGCTCTAAACCAGTTTACTCAGTGCGTATGATAGTTATCAAGCTGAAATTGTGTACAAAATATTTATTTAAAATTACTATTAAGACCAAAAAAAATGAGACGATTAGCTGTACCCCTTCTACCCCTCCCATACAAAATGACACAATTTCGTAATTTCACAATAAACAGATTTGCTCGAAAAATATAAATGCTATTGATCTGAAATTTGGAGTATATTACTTTTATGATGATATAAATCTACTGTACAAAAGTTATTTGAGTCCTCCCCTTCCTTCCACCACCTCCCATACAAACTGCTTTTTTTCATGAAATGCTCTAAGCCAATTTACTTAGTGTTTATAAAATTGACCGAGCTGAAATTGTGCATTAAATATTTATTTAGAATTATTAGTAAAACCAAAAAAAATTAGGCGATTAGCTTTACCCCTTCTACCCCCTCCCATACAAAATGACACAATTTCAAAACTTTATAAAAAGTCGATTTTAATGAAAAGTATGAATACTACTGATCTGCAATTTAAGACATGTCAAAAGCATGATATTTATAGTTATTTCTGAGAAGTCATTAAAAACTCGCCCCTCCTTCTATCACCTCCCATACCAACTGCACTACTTCACTACATCCAATACACTAATTTTCGCAGTACCTATTACATTTTTAAATCCTAAATTTTGTATAAAACATTTTGATAGCAACCTTACCGTCATGTGAAAAAATTCGTTCAATGTCGCCACTTCCTCTACAAAATTTCTTAAGATACAAAAATTTCTCTTTCATCTAGAGTATCGCACGATTGGGCTTCATGCCCAATCGTACTCCTATTATGTTTTTATGTACATTAAATAGACGTATTCACGTGCAAAATTTTAACTTTGTATCTTGAACCTGAGCCCTAAAAAAATCAGTCAAAAATTTTCGACATTTTTGCTTATCACCTCCCTCCCCTTACACCTCCCAACTTAAAATTTTTATCAAAATTAACCATTATGTAGCTCTACAATTTAACAAATTTCTGATTTGATATCTTTTTCCTTTTTGAGATTTAAGGATTCGTAATTTTGAAAAGTGCGCCATTTTTGAAATGCTCCCCATTTCCCCCGACTACTATTATTTCAAGATCTTATATTTTTTTTGTATTTGCCTAGTATAGCTTAATGTACGTTTTAAGTTTCAATTACATAGCTTAAGAGATAGTTGAGATATTAATTTTTAAGTGTTTTTCTTTGCGCCCTTCCTGACCCTCCCCCTTACATTAATTAACCAATCTCTAAGCTGATTTCGATAGAACTATATGCCACCTTGACGGTCCCAAAATATGAATTTTTTACAATAAGTAATTTCGAAGATATAATCATTTGAAAAAATAATTCGGCCGACAATTTGTTTTGAGCCCCCCCTTTTCGGACGCCAATGGATAAAAAAATTAAATAATTTTTAGAAGTTGTCCCACAAACCCTTCTATATGTGTGTTGAGTTTTAGCTTCCTAGCGGTTACCATGGTTGAGATATTTGAATTCGTATTTTTCGGCTTAAGCGCTCCCCCCGCCTCCCCCTGAATCCCCACACCCCCAAAAATGCCCCAAAATGGGTATCCGCCTGAGATACGCAACTATCTACAATCCCCCCAAAAATGAACTTTCTATCTTGAAGGGTTTGGGAGTTAATGTGCGCTGAGCGTACACGTCGGCGTACGGCGGACGCCGGACGGCGTACAGACGGATTTTTTTTTTGCATTTTTCGGCTAATTTAGTCATGAAACGCGAAAAAACAAAATTTCAGGGTAGCAAATTTTTTTTTTTTCCCAAGTCGATCACAATACTTTATTATTAAAATAATAAAGTAAAATCTATTTCCTCGAAAAGTAACGATGAATGTGAATGGTACTAGTCTAAAATTTAAGAGATGTTAATTTTATGATATTCTTAGTTATTTCTGAAAAAATCACTAAAATTCCCCCACTCTTTCTTCCATTAAAACTGCACATTTTCACTAAATCTAACACACTAATTTTCTCAGCTCTTATTCAATTTTTGGAGTAAGCATTTTTTATAAAACATTTTTATAGCTACTTTAGCATGATGGGGCAAAAATTAGTTCAATGCTATCACCCCTTCTAACACTCCCCATACAAAATTTCTTGGGATCACAAAAAATTCTATTTCATCTAGAGTATCGTACGATTGCGGTTTACGCGCAATCGTAGCCCCGTTATGTTTATTTAATTGAGTTTGGTTATTTAATTCGTTTTTTGCGGTATTTTGATTTTGAATTATGTTATTTGTTTATTTTTGTGCGTCATCTGCGTCCATGTTCCCTGTAATTCCTTTTATAAGTGACCCCAACCCGTTGATTAAGCCTCTCTTACTTCTATACTTTGGCATTAGCGTGTACAGTTTGTATAGCAATTCTTTGAGTTTAATTTTTGTTATGTCCATAATGTCTTTGTGTTGATAAAAATTGTCGGTATTGTTCATAATTTTTAGAGAGTTCGTTATTTTGGCTATGCTTGTTTTGTAACTGTCGAGTTTAATAATATTTATGTATAAGTTTGCTGTTCGTTTGAATAAGTCTAGCTGGTCCTAGTCTCATCGGAAGTAGTCCTTGGCTCTATTTTAGATCTTGAATTTCTAGTTTTTGTCCGTATGTTGTCAGTAGTCTGAAAGGTTATATTTTTGTTATTATTATCTATTTATCTATATATTTTTTTTTATTCTGGATTTGTGGAATTTTTTGTTATTCTGATGACAGTTACCTTGCCGTCCTTAGTTACCTTGTGCTTAGTAAACCTGGGCGTTAATTTGTTACGCCTGCATTCTTTCCTAAAGATGGTTGAATTGGCTTTCAATGATTTAGGGTTTTCTCTGCTCTTATTAAGTTTTTCTATGTTTTTAGTTATTTGTTTCTGTACTTGAGCTCTTATGGAGGGATATAGTTGGGATTGAAATTCATTTAGGTAATCGTGTACGTCGTTGTATTTTAAATTGTTATTAAATTTATACGTTCTACCGTAGAAAAGTTCGTATGGTGAGTTTCGTGTTTGAATGTATTGCGTTATTGTATATGTAATCAAGGTTTCGTTCATAATGGCTTCGTGGGCTTTGTCTGTCGTATATTATTCGGTATATTTCTGTCAAGGTAGAATGCATACGTTCCACAGGTGCGTTGCTAGAGGTTTGTTGAAATGAGGTGGTATGGTATTCAATATTATATTGAGTACAAAAATCTTTGAATATATTTGCAGTATACTCTGAACCTTGATCTGATATTAATTTTTTGAGGACTCCGTGTAAGCTAATGAAATTAGTAATTGATAATCACGCTCAAACTATTTCTAGTGGGTAACGAGTATGCTGCGGCAAATTTCGAAAATTTGTCAATGATTGTGAGTATTTGCCGGTTGTTAATACTATAAATATCGGCATGAACGATATCTAAGGGTTTTTCTGGGATTTCCGAGACTTCAAATTTTATTTTTGGAGGATTACGATCATATTTTAATAATTGACATTATTCGCAGTTATTGTTTGTTTGCGTTATTTTTGTTTTCATAAATGGGAAGTAGTATTGACGTTCTAATCGTAGTAATGTTTCGATAATGACTCTATGGTTGGATTTTATATGATAATCGTTGATAAGTTTATCTTGTTCGTCGTTATCCATATGAAAGGTGCGGCGGTGTTTATTTTTGAATATGATTTTAAGAGTAATTGGGGTTGTTTGTCTTATTTTTCGAAAATAAATTGCGAATTGAATTCATTTAAAGGGCGTTCTGAAATTGGGATTCCATCGTTAAGATCTTCAATTGCTGAGTGTGTCGTAGAAAAATTTGAATTAAGGTCGGTGTCGTTCTGTGTTGGTTCGTTAGCATTTAGCTCGATGTTTTGGAGATTCAAGTCTTCTGGTAATTTAATGCGTCTGCATTGGTGTTTTGTTTTCCCTTTTTATAAACAACTAGCAGACCCCGCGACTTCGTCCGCGCTAAAATCGCATTAATAAGCTATTTTTGAGAATGCTGTTAGTAATACAATATCTGGGGAAATATAATCTGCTCACTTTAAACCTCTTTCTAAATCAATTGCAAGTATTTTTCAAATGAAAATAAGTCGATTTGATATATTATTTTTGAATGTTAAGGATTTACTTCAATTTAAAGAGAATTACTGCTGTTGACATAATTACACTGACATCGATTTGAACAGATCTCAGTTTGTTTCCTGTCATTGGAACAACAAAAATCACTTTTATTTTAAATAGATGTTGACATTAACAACAACGTTTGTTATGACTTCAAACAGAATGTTTTCAAATAATTTTTATAATCTAGATGAAATCTGGGAGTATATTGTGTTTGCCTTGCTGTCTGTTACGCTAAGAAATAATGCTCACACAGAGTCGTTAAGGGTACAGAATTATTTGTTTCCGATCAAAAACCTCGAATCCGAGTGACCGTCTCTCTGTCCGTTCACGAACTTGGCATCACTTCTGAACAAAATCAGTGAGCACAAAATTTGGACTTTCTAGTTCAACGCGCTGTGGAATTATAGAGCGCACGGACGGACAAACGAACAGACGGTTTCGAGATTTTCGAGCAAAAATATTGACTTCTGTGTCATTCAGTTTTTTCTTCGAACGTTATTTCTTAGCGTTACAAACTTGAAAGAAAACATATAATACAGTCAGATTCATTCCATCCCGCTCCCCAATAAAACCCAAAAAACTCGAATTTTGCGAATTTTCTTGAGAAATATTTACACTATGGATCTGTAAATCATCATATTACAAATATATCATTTGCATAACAATGCTGGTCTATAAACGAAAATTGTATCGATATCCCATCACTTCTTATGCTCCCCCCTTCGAATACCACCACTACGCCACGGAAGCCTCATACATATCCATATACATATTTTTGTATATATGTAAGTATGTAAGTATGACCATGCGGCCGTGTGCTCCGATTTGCGATTTTCCGGAATTTTTTTTTTTTTTTGTGTGTTGAGATAGCAAAGATTATTCCGAAGAAAAAAAATTCATGCAAATCGGGTGAATAGTTGCGAACAACAAACGAAAAAATTTCTCCATACAAAATGTACTGAAAATGAAATTTTCCAAATTTTCCAATTTTCGGGGAAAATTTGCAATTTTTGGCTCCGTTAGGATCTAAGTTGGGCTTTAACGAACACAACAAAAGAAATTTGAGCCAAATCGGACGAACAGTTGCTGAGTTACACGTGTACACACTTATTTTTATATACATATATGTATAAGAAGATAAGAAATAGTTCGCATGATTACTTACGAATCACTACACATAAAAAAGAAATGCCGGAGGAACGCAAACCAAAACACACGGCCACATGGTCATACATATACATATGCATCTATATGCTATCTTTATCCATAAAAAAAAATAAAAATTCGTGCTTAAAAAAATTCAGATTGGAATGGGAACCGAACCCATGATCTTTTGATTGAAAAGCAAGCACGCTGCCCACTACGCCACGGATGTCTCGAATATCGATTGAAAAGTTGTGAACAAAAAACGAAAAAATGTCTCCATACAAAATGTACTGAAAACGAAATTTTCCAAATTTTCCAATTTTCGTGGAAAATTTGCAATTTTTGGCTCCGCTAGTATCTAAGTTGGGCTTTAACGAACACAACAAAAAAAAATTGAGCCAAATCGGACGAACGGTTGCTGAGTGATGCCTGTACATACGTAGACCACTTATTTTTATATATAAGATATGTATAAGAAGATAAGAAATAGTTCGCATGATTACTTACGAATCACTACACATAAAAAAGAAATGCCGGAGGAACGCAAACCAAAACACACGGCCACATGGTCATACATATACATATGCATCTATATGCTATCTTTATCCATAAAAAAAAATAAAAATTCGTGCTTAAAAAAATTCAGTTTGGAATGGGAATCGAACCCATGATCTTTTGATTGAAAAGCAAGCACGCTGCCCACTACGCCACGGATGTCTCGAATATCGATTGAAAAGTTGTGAACAAAAAACGAAAAAATGTCTCCATACAAAATGTACTGAAAACGAAATTTTCCAAATTTTCCAATTTTCGTGGAAAATTTGCAATTTTTGGCTCCGCTAGTATCTAAGTTGGGCTTTAACGAACACAACAAAAAAAATTTGAGCCAAATCGGACGAACGGTTGCTGAGTGATGCCTGTACATACGTAGACCACTTATTTTTATATATAAGATATGTATAAGAAGATAAGAAATAGTTCGCATGATTACTTACGAATCACTACACATAAAAAAGAAATGCCGGAGGAACGCAAACCAAAACACACGGCCACATGGTCATACATATACATATGCATCTATATGCTATCTTTATCCATAAAAAAAAAATAAAAATTCGTGCTTAAAAAAATTCAGTTTGGAATGGGAATCGAACCCATGATCTTTTGATTGAAAAGCAAGCACGCTGCCCACTACGCCACGGATGTCTCGAATATCGATTGAAAAGTTGTGAACAAAAAACGAAAAAATGTCTCCATACAAAATGTACTGAAAACGAAATTTTCCAAATTTTCCAATTTTCGTGGAAAATTTGCAATTTTTGGCTCCGCTAGTATCTAAGTTGGGCTTTAACGAACACAACAAAAAAAATTTGAGCCAAATCGGACGAACGGTTGCTGAGTGATGCCTGTACATACGTAGACCACTTATTTTTATATATAAGATGTATAAGAAGATAAGAAATAGTTCGCATGATTACTTACGAATCACTACACATAAAAAAGAAATGCCGGAGGAACGCAAACCAAAACACACGGCCACATGGTCATACATATACATATGCATCTATATGCTATCTTTATCCATAAAAAAAATAAAAATTCGTGCTTAAAAAAATTCAGTTTGGAATGGGAATCGAACCCATGATCTTTTGATTGAAAAGCAAGCACGCTGCCCACTACGCCACGGATGTCTCGAATATCGATTGAAAAGTTGTGAACAAAAAACGAAAAAATGTCTCCATACAAAATGTACTGAAAACGAAATTTTCCAAATTTTCCAATTTTCGTGGAAAATTTGCAATTTTTGGCTCCGCTAGTATCTAAGTTGGGCTTTAACGAACACAACAAAAAAAATTTGAGCCAAATCGGACGAACGGTTGCTGAGTGATGCCTGTACATACGTAGACCACTTATTTTTATATATAAGATTTTATAAGCGAACTCCTCCCTTTTAATCGCCAACGCACCAGCTTAGAATTTGGATCTTTTAGGTTCATGAGCCATAGTAAGGGCTTGTGATCTGTAATAATTTTGAATTTGTGTCCGAACAAGTATGGGCGGAAATACTTAGTAGCCCAAACTATTGCCAACAGTTCTTCCTCGATTGTCGAATAATTTGTTTCTGAACTAGTTAGTGTTCTGCTTGCGTATCATATTGGCTTATCACCGCCAATCGCGCCTATTGCGAAATTGCTTGCATCAGTAGTAAGGTGGAAGGGTTTGGAGAAATCGGGATATTGCAAAAGGGGGTCGTTAGTCAAAATATCTTTGCACAGTTCAAAGGCTTTTATGTGTTTATTTATCGTTTAAATCTACGGTTTTACCCTTTTTAAGGCATTCTGTCAAAGGTTTGGCCAACTTTGCGAAGTCCTTAATGAACTCCCGGTAATAGCCCAATAGTCCAAGGAATGACTTAATTTCCTTTTGTGTACGTGGTATAGGAAAATTTTTTATGGCATTGATTTTACTGGGGTTTGGTTTAGCACCTTGGTTGGTAACGATATGACCTAAGAATGATATTTCACGATGCAGGAATTCTGACTTATCGAGTTGGATTTTGAAGTTTGATTCGCGGAGTTTACTGAAAACTTTTCTCAAATTTTCTGCGTGTTCTTGTAGAGAAGTCGAGAAGACAATGATATCATCCAGATATACGAAACATATTTTACCTTGAAGGTCTTTCAAAACGTTATCCATTACCCTTTGAAAGGTAGATGGGGCGTTTTTAAGGCCAAAGGGCATTCTGACGTATTCAAAATGTCCTCCCTCTATTGTAAAGGCAGTTTTTGCGATGTCACGATCATCCATCCGAATCTGGTGGAATCCACTAGCCAGATCGACTGTCGTAAAATACATGCACTTTCCAAGTTTGTCCAATACGTCAGTTATTATATTTGTCATTGATGGTCTTTTCATTAAGTTTGCGAGAGTCTATGACTAAACGCCATTTTTGCCTACCACTTGCGTCCAATTTTTTTGGGACTATCCAGATGGGTGAGCTCCTAGGTCTTATAATGCCTTGTTCCAATAACTGATTAATTTGGGATTTCACTTCTTGCTTGTGAATAAATGGATATCTATAAGATTTGCTGTAAATTGGTATTTCGTCAGTAGATTGGATGGAATGTTTTATTTTATTAGTGAATGATAATTTTTTGTTCTCTCTAAAAAATACATCATCATAATCTCTGCAAACTTTAAAAATGGCATTCTTCTCTTCTTTCTTAAGGTGAGACGCTCGTATCAGATTCGTAATGTCATCTGTGGTAATAGGTTCAGAATTATTGTCACATTGAATATTGAAGTTATTTATTTCATTATATTTTTTATGAGAAAATCGGTCGCCTTTAAATGGTTGTTCGAGGAACAAGCTTTGATTTTGATCGGATTCATTGATTACTTCTATTGCGCTATACCAATCTTTTGTTGTATAGATTCCTTCGGGTATACATATGTAAATTTGGTTTAATCTGAATTGATTTTATGTATATATTTCCGTTTTTTACATCTACAGGTAAATGAGTTATTAACTTTGAATTAGCAGCAATAGTGTAATTTTTTGACATATAAAGTTTGAAATATAAAGGGATTGTAGTGTTTTTAGTTATCAACGTTTTGTTTTCTAAATCAACCTTGGCGCCTATTGACGTGAGAGTGTCCAATCTCAATAATCCATCGAAATATCCATGGAATCGGAATACTAGAAATCTCATTTGGCCGGGTTGATTGAATTCTATTAAATTGGGGAGAGTTATTTGCTTATCGATGCTATGTTTATTGAATATGCTGGTAATAGTTGTTGGTTTAATATTTATTAGGTCGTTAGGATTAATATATTCAGGGTTAATAAAAGACGACGATGCTCCAGTATCAATTAAAAATTTTAATGGTCGTCCAAATGGTGAAGCAATATTTATATATGGAAGAACAAATCCGTGCTTATTTACGCCTAAGTACCCGATTTGCTTCCCGAGGCATTGATGGGAAAATTTCCGTCATCCAATTCGAATAGTTGTTCGCAATTACCATCCTCCTGTGGAGGATCGTAGTATTGATCGAAGTTTTGTTGGTAATTTATATCTGGGGGTGGAATATTGTAATCGTTATCATCAACTAAGTATACTGCCTCTGGTGGAAGTTCATTTTGTTCGGATATATTGTGTAATTCTGTGCTGAAAAATTTAGGTTGACCGGTTGTTCTAAAGAAATTGTGGCTTTTGTATGGTTGTTGTTGCCTTTGGAATTGCTGATGATTTTGGAATGGTTGTTGGTTTTGGAATGGTTGTTGATTTTGGAATGGTTGTTGGTTTTGGAATAGTTGTCTAAGATGTGCTTGACCGGAGGTAGTATCCATTGGTGTAGGTGTTGGTAATTTTGGTGTAGATCTTATAAATCCTTGCTGTTGCGAATGTTGTTGTCTGAAGGCATTATATTGAGCGATATACGAATAATTCCGAGGTGAATTCGAATGTACTTGACGATATTGCATTGGTTGATAAAAATCAAAATTCTGTTTTACCGGATTCTTGTTTTATAATTGTTTATTTGTTTGTTGGTTGCTATTATATTTTACATAATAAATATTTTGCTCTTGAGCACAATATGAAAATGCTTCCGTCAAGGTTGTTGGTTTCATAGATCTAATGGTGGATCCAAGAGGTTCTTTAAGTCCCGACGGGAAAATATTTAGACACATTTCTGAGAATAACGCCTTTTTCGCGATGATTACATTTGCGTCGGACTCGTGTATTTGCAAGTGATTATGCATAGTAGACAACACTTCTATTATTCCACTGTGAAACTGTTCCACTGTCTTGTTGTCCTGTCTCATGTTGTGTAAGTCGTCAATGAGAGATGTTTCGTTTCGTTTGTCCATACATATTCAGATCCTCATTTGCAGGGCCCTCAATTTTGTTTCTGATAGCACGGAGAAGGATTCTCCCGTAGCTTGTCCCGTCTATATCAGTTATCAGAGCCAAGATTTCTTCAAGGTTATTAATGAAATCGTATAACAAACGCGGATTGCCATCAAATTTAGGCAAATCTTTAATTGCGTCGGGTATTCTAAGACTACTAAAAACGTTCGAGCAGGTTTGATTAATAACGTTCTGCATCGAAGGTAAATTCAAATGATCTCTGGTAGAAGGATTCGGATTAACCACGGTTGGACCGGCGTTCATCTGTGGTTCCATTATTAGGCCAGGAGTTTCACTTTCAGTTATAGCTTTATCACTTTCACTTTCACTTAAATTATTACTACTAGATTTTCCGTTTTCCGCGGCGGTGAGTTTTTTATAAATCCTTATATATGGCAGACCTTGTGGTATTCGGTGCCGTGAAAAAAAGAAAAGTAAAAAGATGACTGGAGTGGTCGGTGGTTCGATAATAACTATTACTTTTATTCTTATCAATACTTAAAACTAACTATATACAAAGTACTTAAAACTAGTTTATTAAATTAAATTGGCATAGTACCGGTTCGCAATAGCGGTGCGGATTAGAAGTGTGCTTATAAAAGAATTATAAGTACGAAAGAATTCAAAGTGTTATTGTTTTAAATTATGAGGAAAATATTTCAATTTAGGTTTTTATAACAATACCATTTAGCATTATTGCAATTATATATACATATATATATATTTTGGCATGGATAGCATTGTTACACTGTCGTAATAAAATTTACACTGTGATTAAAATGTTACTGAAAAAGTTAAATGCTAATTTGTCAGCATCGCTACATACTCCCCTTTCAGCAAAGCGTTACTGTGGTTAAAAAAATATATGTATGAAAACAAATGTGTATGCTTTCATTTTGATAAAAATATATGCGCGGGTTTTAATCGATCTATGGAAATTGTCATGGCTTTCTCGTTAATTTCGATCACGAACTGCTTACGAAGGCGACGGACTACTTTGTAGGGTCCTTCATAAGTTGGTTTTAGGCCAGTCCTTATTTTATTGACTCTGACAAAAACATAGTCGCAAGTATTTAGATCGTTTGAGAAATGTATATTCTTTTGAGTGTTTATTCGTGTGTCAGTGGCTTTTAAGTTAGTCATTGTTCTCTTTAACTGGGAAGCATAGGTTGTTGGGTCTATATCGTTACTTTTGGTAGTATTGGCGAGAAATTCTCCTGGTACTACCAGACTTTGTCCGTAGACAAGATCTGCTGGTGAGCATTGGAGATCTTCTCGTATGGCGGTACGAATTCCTAATAATATGAATGGTAATTCGTTGCACCAATTTGTTGAGTTTCCTCTAGCCATTAAGGCTGCTTTCATATGCCTGTGAAAACGTTCGACTAATAAGTTAAATGCGAATTTGTCAGCATCGCTACAACCTCTTAGGCTTTTGGGCAATGTATAATTGGGTATTTAATCCAAAAAAAATTTGATGGAAAAGTTTTTGGAAGAGGACAAAATTTAGGAAAATATTCAATAATTCCGACTTATGTACATGCATAGTCCAATCACAATTCGCTTCATCATTTCTTCGCTCGAGAGATTATTCAGGATAGTCCGTGAATCCAAGGGGTTGAAACCCGCCAAGATCCGTGAATACCGAATTGTGTGTCTCCGTTGAATCCAAGATTCCAGTGTCACTTCTTGCCAATAATCCTTTGGCAATGTTAAAGTTTCGATGATCCGTCGATTTCTATAACACGACACTTGTCTTTTAATCCTACCGACTGCGCCACTTAGGATCTGATTTGATCAGATCGATATTACAATACACACAAAAGAAAAAAAAGAAGAAAAATGATTCCAATAGAGTTAATTTTCTCGAAGCTCCAGAGGTACTGCAACGTTTTACAATCTGTTCATGGTTTTGATAATTTTTTATGCTGAGGTGTCGTCTGGGTCTTTGACACTCGCATTTACAATGGTCATCAATTTTGTAGAAGGCAAAGCACAATAATAAATGAAATATGATATTTTGCTGAAGGCGAGAAATGATTGATAAGCATAGTTGCTGAAGGCAAGAATGCGATATGATGTTTTATATACATCAAAAGCAAATAAGAAAAACATAAGCATAATTGCTAAAGGCAAGAATGCGAATTGCTGAAGCAAGTAAAGGGTTATCCAATAAGAGGTGTTATTTTGATATTCAAAGAAAAAATGGCATTTTTTGAGATAAATGATCGGATGTTTATTTCATTGTAAAGAGGAAAGTATGCCGTTGGAAAACAACATCAGCCAAATGGCCACCACGACCACGCTTACAGGACCGTATCCTTTCCATGAAATTTTTCATAACCAAATCGCAAAGTGGCTGCCCTATGTCATCGATAGTCTCACGAATTTCATCTTTAAGGTCTTCAATCGACGCTGGGCTGTTGGCGTAGTCCTTATCTTTCACGTAACCCCAAAGGAAGAAGTCGCAAGGTGTTAAATCACAAGATCTCGGTGGCCAATTGCGATCACCTCTTCGAGAGATAACGCGGTCCGGAAACTTTTCCCGTAAAAGATCAATGGTTTCGGTGCTTGTGTGGCACATAGCGCCGTCTTGTTGAAAGTGAACGTTGTCCAGATCAATATCATCCAATTCCGGCCATAAAAAATCATTAATCATCTCTCGATAGCGCAATCCATTCAACGTAACTGTTGCTCCTGCCTCATTTTCGAAAAAGTAAGGTCCAATGACACCGCCGGGCCATAAACCGCACTAAATAGTCACACGTTGAGGATGGAGAGGCTTTTCAACAATAACTCTTGGGTTTTCCGAGCCCCAGATTTGACAGTTTTACTTGTTGACGTAGCCACCGAGGTGGAAATGGGCCTCATCAGTCAAGATGATTTTTCGATGGAATTCCGGATCATTATCTGCATTTCAAGGACCCAATCAGCAAAGACACGGCGTAGTTGTTGATCGGCCGGCTTGATTTCTTGTGTTAACTGAACTTTATAAGCCTTAAGACCCAAGTCTTTATGCAAAATACGGTGTAATGACGTTTGTGGAATGCCCAATTCCAAAGAACGACGAGGAATGGACAAACCTGGGTTTTCTTCAACACGTTGGGCTACAGCAACAATATTCTCAGTTGTTCTTGAGCGACGTGCACGGGTTTTATTCTTCACATCACTAACTTGTCCAAACAGCTCGAATTTTTCCACCAATTTCTGTATTGCGGTCCGACAAGGTGCTTGACGACGACCCAAAAATGTTTTAGTTTTACGAACCGTCTCTGCCAAATTTTCACCATTTTTATACTCTAGATGAAATCTGAGAGTATTATAAGTTTGCTCTAAGGTTTGTAACGCTAAGAAATAAGGCTTGGAGAAAAAAATGAATGATACAGAAGTTAATGTTATCACTCAAAAATCTCAAAACCGGTTGTCCGTCTGTCCGTCTGTCCGTCTGTCCGTCTGTCCGTCTGTCCGTCTGTCCGTCTGTCCGTCTGTCCGTCTGTCCGTCCGTCCGTCCGTCTATCCGTCTGTCCGTCCGTCTGTCCGTCCGTCTGTCCGTCCGTCAGTCCGTCCGTCTGTCCGTCCGTCTGTTCGCTCTCTAGCTTGAGAACGCGTTGAGCTAGATTGTTCAAATTTTTTACACGTCGTTTTTGACAAAAAATTAAGGTCAAGTTCGTGAACGGGCCAAACCACTCCACCCCTTCTACCCCCTCCCATACAAAATGACACAATTGCGCAATTTGACAATTAAAGGATTTGCTCAAAAAGTATAAAAGCTATTGGCCTGAAATTTGGAGTATATTACTTTTATGATAATATCAATCTACTGTTTAAAAATTATTTATGTCCTCTTCCTCCTTCTACCACCTCCCATACAAACTGTACTTGTCATGAATTACTCTAAGCCAATTTACTCAGTGCGTATAAATTTTAGCGAGCTGAAATTGTGCACCAAATATTTATTTAAAATTGTTAGTAAGGCGAAAAAAAATTACACGATTAGCTTCACTCCTTCTACCCCCTCCCATACAAAATGACGCAAATCCGCAATTTATCAATAAATTAATTTACTCGAAAAGTATAAAAGCTATTAGTCTGAGTCTTGGGATATATTACTTTCATAATGATGTTAATCTACAGTAGACAAATTATATGCGTCCTCCCTCTCCTTCCACCCCCTCCCATACAAACTACACTTTTTCATGAAATGCTCTAAGACGATTTTCTCAGAACATATAACATTTATAAAGCTCACATTTTGTAATAAATACTTAATTAGTATTATCACTAAGATCAGAAAAAAATATTTGATTAGCTTCACTGCTTCTACCCCCTCCCATACAATATGACACAGTTTCACAACTTCACAAAAAATCGATTTTCTTGAAAAGTATGAATGGTACTAATCTGAAATATAAGGGTTGTCAATTTTATAATATCCCTACAATCCCCCCACTCTTTCTACCACCTCCCATACAAAATGCACATATTCCCTAAATCTTACAGACTAATTTTCTCAGCTCCTATTCAATTTTTGGAGTAAGCATTTTGTATAAAACATTTTTATAGCTACTTTAGCATGATGGGGAAAAAATTATTTCAATGCTATCACCCCTTCTAACACTCCCCATCCAAAACTTCTTGTGATGACATCTAGAGTATCGTAAGGTTGCGCTTTATGCGCAATCATAGCCCTGTTATGTTTATAGTGAATTTTAATAATTTCAATGCGTTGTTGAAACGTGTATCGTTCCATTTTTATTAATGGCGTAGTTTCAAAAAATGACAGCTTCAAAAGTGACATCTACCAAAATAGTGGGCTATTCAAAATAACACCTCTTATTGGATAACCCTTTATTTACATTATGTATGTTTTTTATGATGAGGTGGTCGATGACGTAACTCACGCCACAACACTCATCATTAAATAGAAACTACGTCGTCTTTTACACGCAAAAAGTCACGCGCGGTTCCGTCTTGCCACCTTTGTTTCTTTTCGACGCTCTTCGTCTTTTTTTCGTCGCACTTGCCTCTATACCCGCGTACTTTTTTTTTATTATTATTATTTCGGTTGAGCCCCCAATATTTATAGGGAATAGGACTTTGTTTCTACTATAAAAAAAAACACTTTTATTTCTTCGGATAGTAGCGAAAATAGCTTTAGTTTTATTTAGTTAAGATCTTTGAACACACAGACCAAGCGAACACATCTGTCCTATTTCACTATACGCCATCAACTCCCTTCTTCGCGTCCCCTCCAACGGCTCGTTGACCACTTGTGGTGACGAAGTTATGCGATCGCAGCAACGGGTCCTATATTATTATCTGTACTTGGTGTTGGGATGTTAATGTTTGTTTCGCCCCTTCACTAAATGATGAGCCAGAGGTTAAATCGGCTTTAAATTTTTAAACTTGGAATCGATTTATGGCAATTCTTTGCATTAAGGAATCCTGATAGTGATATGATATAAAATTGAAATAAGGAAAAGTGAATTTTGTCGGTTTCTATTGTGCACAAAGTTAAAATTTTGTAAGTCGCATTTGAGGCGCCCTGCTACTGTTAAATTCATTTATGAGCATCGCCATGAACTTCTCAACATTAAACTCAATCTTACAATTCATGAAGAAACTTTTTTTATTTTGCATTATTTTATTCATAGATATGTATATGATCAATATTTAATATACATATAGATCTGTCACGGGAGATAAGTTTCTTATCTCCGCAACAGATTGATTGCTTTCGGTCGTTCGCAGAGAAAGACCGAAGAAAATTAGTAAAATTACTAATGTAGATAGTAAATCCAAAACAAACGAATGTATGTATAATAGATAGTAAATCCAAAACACAACACGTGGACAGAGGTTCCCCCTACAAGCGAAATGAAAAAATATTGAACAAGAGTTCATCAACTATTGCTTTATGGAGAAAAATAGTTTACGCAAGGTATTTTGTGTGCCAGCGGAATTCGCGAGTCTAAGGATGCAAGCAAAAGTTATTGCTTACTTCTAGGTTCTAAAATGCGCGTGTTTAAATTGCTTACTGATGGGAGATTTATCTTAAAAGATCTATCTAATAATTCTTCGACTGTCCTTAGATAAGAAATGATTGAGTAAGGAATTAATTATTTTCTAGCAATAAGTTAAGTCGATAATCCTCAACAATGTAAAAATTTCGGAACAAGACACTTTTTTTTCCTTAAAACAATAAGAATCAGTTCACCAGGAATCTCGGTCAGAGTCAGGGGTCCAAAATTTATCATAAATTCCCATTATTAGTAACCTAACAAAAATAAACGACTGGCCACCTTGCTAAGAAACTGTCGAAATTTTTCACAGGACACTTTTGCTTTTCAAAATATCGCAAGGTTGCAAAATTAAAAGGATTATTTTCTTCAAACACGTTTCTCAAAAATATTAACAGAATTTTTTATTCCTTCCCAATTGAAATCCTACAATTCTTTCAAAAAGAATTTCTACAAACACTTTTATCTATATAGGTATTTAAAAAATATTAACATAATATAAAGAACTACGCGTTTCTCCATTTTAGTTTTCGTTTTTTGTTGGTAAACAGTTATAGTAAGTCAGTCAATTTCTCTTTAAAAACAAAAGTCAAGTCAGATTTGCGGCCGCTACGCTAAATCAAACATTATGAGTTATCAATTTTTTCAATAAGATTTTATACAAACACTTTTTTCATAAATATTAATAGAATTTTTTGCACAACTCGATACGAAAAATACAATATTTTCTTCAAACTTTTCCCTCCAGAGCTTCTCATGTAAGGCGGACCGATGAGTAGAAATTCAAAGTGCCCGTATTTTTCGTTCGTAAATTATGCCAAAAATTGTTTAGTACTTCGCGCGTTGTTTGTTTGTTTTATATCTAGCACACTCGGTTTGTTTCCAATAATATATAAATATCTCAATTTCATCAAGCAATTAATTTATGCCTCGTTTTCTGATATTTTCCATTAAGATTTTGTCATCCATAGCACTCTTTTTTCGAAATTTTCCCTCCACAACTTCTCATGTGAGGCAGACCGAAGAGTGCCCGTATTTTACTTTCGTGAATTTGAGAGAGGCGTTGACATTTGCAGTTTTTTTTACTTGCAATTAAACTGCAGAATTTCGACTTTATTTCAAAATTTTTCTCTCGGGAAACAAAATACAAGACGCAGAAAGACAGAAACGCAAAAGGGAAGTTTGCTCCCAGGAATCTAGGCACCCGAAAAATACCCCGAAGGTAAAAGTGAGTGGCTGGCACAAATGTCAAAAATTACGATTTGTTTTGGTTTAGGATCAAAAGCAAGAGACTTCGCGATGGCTGTGAAACAGAACAATTCGGAAGGAGGCTCATCGGCGGCCAACCAAGAAAACAACGGTGAGAAGAAGAAGACCCTCAATCTCGAGAGGACGATAGAAATCATCGATTTGGTAAATGCCAAGCAACAACAAGACGGTCTCTTGACTGAGACGGAAATGGTACAAATATGCAAGCACATTGTTGTCAATTTGTCGAATGTTCAAATGCCGCGGCTGGCGCCTGAAATGAAGAGGTTCAGAGAGGACATAAACAAAGTTGGAAACTTCTTGGCAAAGGCCAATGAAGCAAATTCTTACTCCATATATTTGAGTTACATTCAAATCGTTTGTAACATGATAACAGGACCAGGTAAGTTTCTCTATGGGAGAACGCATTGCATCTTAATTTAACACTCTAATCCACGCAGAAAAACCGTCTGCTGCTGTTGCCATCGTTTTCCAGCTGTTTCCTGTGGAGTGGATCAATAAGGCGGTTACTATGATTCTGTCAAGCTCTGAACATGCCACCGATGAAGCGATTCGCAAAACCGTCAACGTTTTATGCGACTGGTTGCGATGCTGTGTCTTTTGCCAGAACCTGAATCTATGGATCTTGGCAATTTTGCATAGGCTACGAGAACAGCAAAAGTACCCGTTACTCTTTGATATTGCTATGGACATAGTTGAGCCACTTTTCATCGCCTTGATTATTCCCATCTTACGACCGAAGGCTGCACCCGTTGTATTTCATGTTTTGTCGTCAGTTAAGCACACCCCTACAGTATTTCATAAGGTTCGTTCTAATTTTCGATAATAGTTTGGGCGTTTTAACATTTCCTTCATTTAAAGGTTATCAGTCGTGCTCCTAGGGTTATTAAGCAGCTAAAAGTAGATTCTTTAAGCATCGAAGAATCGAAGAAAATATTGCAGAGTTTAGTTGATTTATTGACTGCTTTAATGTCCCATTTCCAGGGATATGAGGAATTGTACAAGCCAACGGTAAGTTCTAAAAGTGGAAATCTATGAAATCCGCCTTTTGTGATATCGTGTAATTTGATATTAAGTGGTTAAGGATCGCTAAAAGCTCGGAGGAAGTTATATGATCAATTTTTTTTTATATAAACAAACGAAGTTGTTAAGTTCGATATACATGTTCCACGTTCCAAATTGAAGAAATATTCTCATGTTTTAATTGTTATATAACTTTGTTATTTTAATAATAATGTTGTGTGATCTAGAGATACTCGATACACACTAACACTTCTGTCCTAATAGAGTTTGGACATGGGGTGTACCCCGATTGCGCGGGAAATTTCGTCCGAAATTTGAATTTTCTCAATTCTTTTTCTTTTATCAAGTAAACACAATCAAATTGAATTGTTATTTATGAAAGTCATATTCATTTTCGGTTTTAATGAGAATTCCATTCAAAAACTTGTAGTTTAACGCAAGTTTTCGCTCGTATCCGTAAATTTGAAATCGGCCAAACTCAAGTTTAGCCGAATTTCGTATTTCTTATGTTGCCTTCTTGTGCTTCTAAACGCAGTCTTAACTGTTGGTATAAGGGCATTGTCCAAACTCTATTAGGACAGAAGTGTTAGTGTGTATCGAGTATCTCTAGTGTGATCGACTTGGAAAAAAAAAAGTTTTCTACCCTGAAATTTTGTTTTTTCGCGTTTCATGACTAAAATAGCCTAAAAACGCAAAAAAAAACATCCGTCTGTCTGTACGCCGGTGTGTACGCTCAGCGCACATTAACTCCTAAACCCTCCAAGATAGAAAGTTCATTGTAAGAGTTCATGGGGTGGCGGGGGAGCGCTTAAGCCGAAAACTAAGAATTCAAATATCTCAAACATGATTACAGCTAGGAAGCTAAAAATCGATATAAATATAAAGGGGTTTGTGGGACAATTTTTAAAATTAATTTAATTTTTTTATCCATTGGGTTGCAAAAAGGGGGAAGGGCTAAAAATCAATTGTTGGCCGAATTTTTTTTTCAAATGTTTATATCTTCGAAATTACTTACTATAAAAAATTTATATTTTTAGACCATCCAGGTGGTATATAGATCCACTGGAATCAGCTTACATTGAGGCTAATTATTGTAAGGGGGAGGGTCAGGGGGGTAATCAATATCTCGGCTATTTGTTGAGCTATGTAATTGAAACTTAATACTTATATTAAGCTATACTAGAGAAATACGAGAAAAATATAACACTTGGACAAAATAGTAGTGGGGAAAATGGAGAGCATTGCACTTTTCAAAATTTTAAACCATTATATCTCAAAACTGAGATATCAAATTCAAATTTTATCAAATTGTAGAACTACATAGTTTTGAATTTTGGTAAAAGTTTTACGTCGGGAGGTGTAAGGGGAGGGAGGTGGTAAGCAAATATGTCGAATATTTTGAGTGATGTTTGTAGGGCTCTGGTAAGAGATACAAAGTTTATATTTTCCATGTGGATACATCTATTTGTTATACATACAGAAAAAATAATAAAAATTCTGCAATTGTTATGCACCGACCCCCCTGGTGTAACGTGCACAAGGTGTTTGATGTGCAATGAAAAAACAAATAAAATGAAAATTTTTGAATGAAATCTGAAGGTAGAAACTCGAAAATTTGCAAAATGCATTTAAAAAAAATCTCTAAAAGAATGAAATATTAACTGGTCTAATACCTTCCAAACTTCTACCCCCTCCCATACACAATTATTTTTTCGACCATTTTTAAAAAATCAATTATCACCTAAAGATTAAAAGCTATCAGTTTGAAATTTTGCACAAAAGCTTTGGAAAATAGTTAAAACGGAACTGTTTAAAAAGTTTTGAGATCGCACTTGCCATTCTACCCCTTCCCATACAAAAGTATGATTTCGACCAATTTAAATAAATCAACTGCCAACCAACCTACGAACTTGAAATTTTGTACCTCAAGGTACGTTTACATCTGACACTTATTGCCCGAATTTATGTCCGGGAGAATCGTAACTAGTGTAAACGGAGATGAATTTATGTCCGACACATGTATTCTACTATCGGAGATAAGTGTCGACACTTCTGTCCAAACAGATGTAAACGCTGATTATTTGTAAATTCAAACTCGCTCGACACTCGCAGCAGTTGACTGCTCGTCTACTTTTGCAATAAGTGTCGGGAAAACTGTAGGATGCAATACAGTTCTTTTGTAACATAAAGAAAAGCACTTAAAAATTAATAACCCGACTATATCTTCAACTATGTATGTTATTGAAACTTGAAACATAAATTAATCTGTACTAGCGGAATATAAGAATGATATAATATTTGGGCATAATAGCAATGGGGGGAAATGGGGAGCATTTCAAAATTAATGCATTTTTGAAAATTTCAAACCGTTATATCTAAAAATCCAATGCAGGTATTAAGTTGAAATTTTGTGAGATTTTCGAGCTCTTTGACTTATAAATTTGATAAAATTTTTATTTTGATGGCTATAAGGAGAGGGAGGTGATGGCCCAAAATATCGAAAATTTTGAGAAATTTTTTTAGGGCTCTGGTAAATTCAAGTTTTGTGCGTGAATGGCTATGAAAAAATAAACTGCCAAGAAGTCGGGCACAACTTTGTTATTTTTGGGAGTCAATATGCAGACTAGAGTTGTTAGGGAAGACTAAGTGAAAAGGGGTTCTAGGGCAGGGCAGTTCATATAATCAATATTTCATTCGTTTATTTATGCAAGTTTGGGTTTTTATGAGAGGAGGGGTGAGGGTGGGTAATGGTAATGATAATGATTTTTTAATTAATTGGCCGAATAACGTCCAATATTCTCTGTATAGAATGTCAGTTTCACAGACCCTTCCCACCCCAAAAATGAGTGTCCGCCTGAGATCCGCAACCATCAACAATCCACCCAAAAATTAACTCTCTATCTTGAAGGGCTTGTGAGTTAATGTGCGCTGAGCGTACACGTACGACGTACAGACAGACGGATTTTTTTCTTTGCATTTTTAGGCAAAAAAAATTTTATTTTAAAAAAATTGCTACTCTGATATTTTGTCTTTTCGCGTTTCATATTTTTGTCATGAAACGCGTAAAGACAAAATATCAGAGTAGCAAATTTTTTATACTCTAGATGAAATCTGAGAGTATTATAACTTTGCCCGTAGGCACCGAATTTGTCGTGTCTCGAAATCCACTCTCGAACCCACACTGAACGTTTTTTCTTCTTTTTTAACTGTTTCAAAATAATTACACTCGCCACGATTTTTCGTTTCGATGCTTTCATCTTGACCACATAAACTGAACTGCAGAATGGAAGATATGTACGACACATGTGTTCGTATGGATGATGTAAATGGGTCGGACATTTCTTTCGAATTTCAGCATTGCGAGAACTGTCGGACACATATCCACGACATAAGTGTCTGGTAATTTCTCTAAGATGTAAACAGTCAAAACAAATTTCTGTCGGACACTTGACACTTATGTCCGGAGAGAAGTGTCAGATGTAAACGTACCTTTACAAAACAAATAAAATAAAACTGCATCACAAATTTTACATTTCCCTTACCTCCTCTACCCCGTCCCATACAAATGATTGGTTTCGTGAATGTAAAATACACCAAATTTTATGAAAATTCTATGAAACTGACATTCTATGCAGAAAATATTGGACGTAATTGAAGCAACCAATTTAAAAATTATTGACATTCACCCACCCTTAATATCACCCCTCCCCCCTCCCTCATAAGAACCCAAACTTGCATAAACGAATGAATTATTGATTACATGTACTGGAGCTATTGATCGTATTCGCAACTAAGTGTTAAATTGGCATCATCTCTGCCCTAAAGGGGGTTCTACTTGTGAAAGGGGGTTTCACTTGCGAAGGGGGTTCCACTTGTGAAAGGGGGTTTCACTTGCGAAGGGGGTTCCACTTGTGAAAGGGTTCCACTTAGTCTTCCCTAACCACTTTAACTTGCATATTGACTTTCCATGCATCTTTAACTTGTACCAAAAATAATAAAGTTGCGCTCGACTTGTTGGCAGTTTATTATTATTATTGTTATATAATTTTTTTTTTAATTTCATTATCTAGGAAGAAGCACTAGCAGACTTTCCACCGTCCTATGACTACCGTACTATTCTAGAATATCCCTCGTGGACAGAAACCAACGAAGTGCCAGTAACACATACAAATGCTCGAGTTGGACTTGTTAATTTGGGCAATACTTGTTACATGAACAGTGTTTTGCAGGCCTTAGCAATGACCAAAGAGTAAGTAATTTAATAAATATGTTATACGTTGTTCATTGATTGTTCAAATCAGGTTTAGTCGGGAGATACTTTTGTCGGGCATCAAATCTCCTATTCTGTTTAAAATTCAACAATTACTTGCGTTAATGATGCACTCAACTCGTCCTGAACTCACACCTGGAGCAGTTTTGCATGCATCCCGACCCCCCGGATTCGTGCCTGGACTCCAACAAGACAGTTCCGAATTTTTGGGGTACCTACTCGAAACTTTGCATGAACAAGAAAAAAATTTGTACAAACAGGATGCAATCGAATCGAGTGCTATTAACATTTTAATGGACGAGACTGATTTTGAGGCGAATGAAGGAGCTAGTTCCAGAAATTTCATTGAGAGCAATGCCAGCAATTCAATTAAGAATAAATCTGCGCAACGGACAACCACAATTGAAAAAACATTCACAGGAAAAATTACAACAACGTATAAGTGTTTGTCGTGCAGCTGGGAAAGTAAAAATACTGACACTTTTCGTGATCTGCAGTTGGCATTTCCCGAATTGAAAACTGATTGTGCATCGAACTACTCCGTCCAGGATTTGCTTGATTACTATTGCTCTCCCGAGAAATTATGTGGCGATAATCAATATTTTTGCGAAAAATGCAAAAAACTCAACGACGCTCAGCGTTTCATAAACATTGTAAGTGCACCAAAGAATCTAATTCTAACATTAAAACATTTCAAATATGATCAGAAGTATCATATGCGAGCCAAGCTCATGCATAAGGTGTTCCACGATGAGAGTGTTTCTATAAAAGTCTACTCGCCTGATACATTAACTGAATCATCTTCAGTGTACTACAACTTGTACGCGGCTGTTGTTCATTCGGGTGTAAGTATGGATTCGGGTCATTATTATACGTATGCATCTGACAGCGCCGACACTTGGTATAAATTGAATGATAGTGTTGTAACTACTTGTTCCATTTCGGAACTACATAACTTACATCCCCCGAACACGCCGTATATTTTATTTTATCAGATGAAATCTCGAGTGAATGGCAGCGACAGTTCCATTGCATCTGGGGCGAGACAATTAGTTCGGGTCGAAACGCCAAGTTTACCTACGTTAGAGGAATTATCGCCACATCTTAGAGAGTTTGTACACAAGGATAATCTTTCGTTCAAAGAGGAGCTACGGATTCGTAAATTGAATGCGACCGGAAATCGAAATAATTTATTTTCGCGAAATAACAAAAATGGAGGTGGTGATAACCGTGACAACGACGATGACCCTCCAAGCGCTTGTGGAGGAAATGCTTTAAACTACGTTAACCGATTTATTTGTTAATTATAAACTAACGATTTTCCTATTTTTTGTTAACACTGGATTAGATGAGGTTTTATGTTTAAATTATTCAAAATGTATTTGATTGCCAAATCCTTTTAATTGAAAAAATATAGTATCGTAATCAACATTTTTTAGTTTTGCTCTTCAAACATCACGACAAATGGATCAACTTTCAGATTATTTGGGAACTAAATTAGTAACAAGCTTGATGCTTAATAAGCTTGTTATTCCACTGTCTGTGAATTGTATTTTTATTTCAAAAATTTGAGTTTCAAATATCTGGTATTAGATGGAAAATTCAGAAACAATTTTTAACTTCTTTTTTAGTTTTGCATTTTTGATGGCTACTATTTCTTATTTTGGGTAATCAGTACAAGGCCACACATATCACATATCATTAATATTATAATCCCAGCTTTTTTCGGCACCTGTCCAACTGAGAATATTTCGTCAATGCTTGGTACTAAATGGTTCTCCACAATTTAACCCACAAAAGAGATAAACGCAGCAGAATTTTTTACTTTTTTGACAAATTTTGTATGTGATAGTAAAATTTTGCCATATTCAGTATGTTTTCAGTTTGCCTGATTATACAGGGTGTTTGGTACTCCGGGGGCCATCTTGTAAGGGGTTATTCCTAGATATATTTTGAGAAAAAAATTATTCTTCGGAGATGGTCAATTTTCAATATCCGCGGAGATACAGGGTGACCAAGAAAAGTGTTTCGGACCTGTACCCTCACTCACTCAAAACGCTATATCTTGAAAACTAATAATCGCATTTCAAAGTGTTATAGCTTGTTTTTTAGGTTATCAAATTACCATTCATTTGGTGTAATAGTCCGTATTGTACCTGTACCCAATCCTGATTTTTTGCTTCAGACCACAAATTGTTGATACTTTGACCCTCAAAATTCTGTGATCAATGTAGTTTTTCTCAAAAAAACGCATTATAAAAATGTCATTTTAATGTTGTTGTTTTATGTGCCATATTATTGCCTACAAAAGATGCATACATACTTATGACTTAGGTTTTCCCGTTTTCCAGGTAATAAGCGAAAATACATATGGCTTAAAAATAAAATATGCCATAAATCAACCCTCGTTCTAAAAAAACTACCTGAAATGTTGTTAAACTGAAATATTCTTTGTGTCCATTAATTACTATTTAAATTATCGATGAATGTCCTTTAATTAGTATTAAATTTTCGAGGAAATGAATTAAATTAAAATGAGTTTAAACACAACTAGGTGTAGCACTTTGCCTTTTTTAATGGTGTACCTAACAAAATGAAAAGCGTATAAAAGCAAATCTTACTTCTTTTTTTTATCAGTTTTAGTTACATTGTTAAAAGTAGAAGGTGTCACTAAAATTTAGAAAATATTTTCGAAATGCCTGAGTACTCGAATGAAGAATATGCAGACATCATTTTCAGTTATGAAGAGTGTCAGGGAAATTCACGAGCGGCGCGATCTTTGTGTCATCAGAGATTTCATAATCGTCGGATGCCTGACATGAGAGTATTGCAAGACGTTTACAGAAGAGTACGGGAAACAGGCAGCGTTAGGACAAGCAGAGTAAATGCAAATCCTGCGGCGATAATCGCTGTTCCAATCGATGAAGGAATATTACATGCAGTTGAAAATAATCCATCAATCAGTATCCGACGCTTGGCATTGCAGTTAAACGTCTCTACGTGGAAAGTTTGGAGTATCCTAAAAGCAGAGCGGTTGCATCCCTACCACCACACATCAGTGCAGGAGCTGTTACCCATTGATTTCCCCAAAAGGATGGAGTTTTGCAATTGGCTCCTTGAACGACAACTAAGTGACGAGAATTTTATGAACAACATTCTTTGGACTGATGAGTCCCAATTCCCCAAGGACGGTATCACAAACTTCCACAACTTACACACATGGGCTGAGAGCAATCCACATACAAGAAGAGAGGCATCATTTCAGCACAGATTCAGTGTCAATTTATGGGAATGTGTGATTGGTGACGATTTCATTGGTCCTATTAGGCTTCCGCCTACCTTAAATAGTTCCAATTACTTGCATTTTTTGACAAATGATCTACAGGAGTTATTGGATGATATGCCACTGCAACGATTGGCTTCCATGTTTTACCAACACGATGATGCTCCAGCTCACTACGGCCGACAAATCACACTTGTTTAAATTCCAATTGTAGCAATCGCTGGATCGGTAGAAATGGACCTATACACTGGTCTGCAAGATCTCCTGATTTAACTATTATGGATTTCTTTGTATGGGGACGGGTGAAGGACCTTGTCTACGCAACGGAAGTAGTAACGTTGCAGGATCTAAACACCAGAATCGATGCGGCAGCAACAGAAGTAAGGCAGCAGTTGAGGAGTATGAACACAAAGAGAACACTGGCAAAACGAGCTTTAGCGTGCATTCAAAATGAAGGTAGCCATTTTGAACATTTATTGTAATTAAGGAAATTTGAAATAAACCATAAAAACCATTCTTAAGTTCTTTTAGTTCAAGCGGTGAGTGTTGATCAACATATTCTTGTTTTTTGATAAAAGTGCTATACTATTGGATTGATATTTTTTTCTAAACTATGAAATTTATGGAATGCAAGCGTATACATCGTTTGTAGGCAATAATATGGCACATAAAAAAATAACATTAAAATGACATTTTTCTAATGCGTTTTTTTGAGAAAAACTACATTGATCACAGAATTTTGAGGGTCAAAGTATCAACAATTTGTGGTCTGAAGCAAATACCTCAGGATTGGGTACAGGTACAATACGGACTATTACACCAAATGAAAGGTAATTTGATAACTTAAAAAACAAGCTATAACACTTTGAAATGCGATTATTAGTTTTCATGATATAGCGTTTTGAGTGAGTGAGGGTACAGGTCCGAAACACTTTTCTTGGTCACCCTGTATCTCCGCGGATATTGAAAATTGACCATCTCCGTAGAACAATTTTTTTCTCAAAATATATCTAGGAATAACCCCTTACAAGGTGGCCCTCGGAGTACCAAACACCCTGTATGCTCCAGGGTGCTGAATTCGGTGCCCTTAGAGATATATGTGACCGTCAATATGAAAAGAAATCTTAGCTTACGATGGGAACAACATTGAGTTAGATACATTCCGTAATACTGGATAAAATTCTGAACAAATCGCTTTGTTTTACTAAAAAATTCCAATAATTGGCCGAGTTATGGAATTTTAAAGTTTTGTATGAAAAAAATCTTGTATTGAGATATTGCGGTTTCAAACTCTAAACCGCAATATCTCAATACAAGATTTTCAAGAAAGGTTCTTGAAATGCACAGGTCACAATTTTTGTCTGATTGTCTGAATTTTGGGACTCGTAGAGAACATATCGACGGTTGAAAAGCAAAGGCGTTTAGGTCTATTTTTTTAGGAATTTTTTGTTTGAATCAGTTTACTGCTTTTCTTAGAACATTTAAAAATATTAAAAGTTCATATATTCCGGCTTGAAATTATTCAAAATGTGAAAAGTATCAGCATATAATTTTTTCGAGCTTAATTATCAGTGATTTTTGGTTTGAAAACGATCTGATGTACAAATTTCATTTTGTGACTTAGACACCTCTGCTTGCCAACGACAAAATTTACACAATCACCTCTTTGGCTGCACTAAAAAAAGTGGTATAGTAAGAAAGGGGCCATTTTCATATGGAAAGAAACATTTTTGAAGTTTTGGAAACTACTTGAATTTGAATGAAACCAATATTGCCTTTTACAGTTAACATATATAATTTATTGTATATTATTTGATTGACTATAATTTTGTTACAATTAATGTTTTGTTAATTTTCTCCTCACACGCGATAAGATAGGTTTAGTCATAAATTATATAGAATATTTAATAATTTGATAAATTTTAAAAATACATGTATTTCACACTTATGTATTCGGTAAGGACCTTCATGCTTTAACGAATTAGTTCTTACTGGCTTTAAATTTTTTATTCTTTGTTATGTACACTTTGCCCTCGAAATAATTTCCGATTGTACGATATTAAAGCAACTGTACCTTGTAAATAATACCAACCAAAAATATTAAGTATTTAATTCGGACTCTATTTTCTATTGTTTCTGCATATTATGGGGTAATACAGTATAGAACATGAAAAACAAAAAATAGTGGAAAATAATGCAGCAAATATTTTATTTTAAGTTGATACATTGTAGTACACCAATTTATAAAGGGTGTAGAAACTTTGCATACAACAATCGTTAGTTCGTATTCTTTGTACTCGGTCCGGTTCATATGTTCATTGTTGTTAGATTATGATTATTTTATATTAATTATGAAATACCTACTCTAAAGTATTCAGTAGACATTACATTAATATATTTTAAATAATATGATATTAATATATAATAGGTACATTTTTTTAAAAGGATACTCTTGTGTATTTTCGCCTTTTTTATGGAATGGATACAGAAAATTCATCGTCAGTATATTAATTTCTTTTTAATATATATTTATTTACACGTTAAATTCAAATTTCATTTAAAAATCATATTGGACTTTGATGTTATGTTATACAACAAACTCTGCGCTTTTGATTATCAGCACTCCGTAGATATCTAAAAGAATTTTGTTATGAAATAGATGGGATAGGTATTCCAACCAAAATTGATAGAGCATCACTGCGGAATAGGCTTGTTTTTCTTTAGGCTCGGAGTAATACTTACAGACTAAATATTATATAAGCAGGCCAAATTTTCACGTTTTATATCTTATCTGTTTCAATTTATTTTTATTTTCTTAAGAAAAACAATTGACTTCTATTGCGATAGTCTTTCTCTCGCGTTTGATCATTAGACCAGAAAATTGTTCGAAGATCCAATTGTTGAAATTGTGTTATGGATAATCCGATTTATGAGGAAGTTCTTACAAACTTCATGTTTGAACTACGAAACATTCATAGGTTCATAAAAAAAACCTGACAAAATATTTATCGTTTAAAAATATTAGATTTTTTGCTTAAGCACATACATCATGTCAGTCAGAAATTGTCGAAATAAAATTTTAATTTATTTATTTTCACACAGAAGTTGGTAGCTATTTAACTTAATTTTTTTGTGGTTTCTTGCTTTTAAGTCGGCAGTCCCGATTTAGTTTTCGAATATTCTTAAGCTACTAGTGGTAAGGTATTTTTCAAATCAAAAATAATATATATATATATATACTTTTAAAGTTAGTATAGTTGATTAAATTTAAAATGAAGCATTTAATTTATTTTCGAGCTTTTGGTTTGGAGTTCTCGAGAGCTGCGTTCTTAGATTCTGTTGCTGGTTTCATCTGTTTTTTCGGAGTGTGTTGCTTTTGAGACTGTGCTTGTGGATTTTCTGCAACGCTTGCCGATGGTGTTACGGGCGTATCATCCAAGAATAAAGGATTCTTTACTTCCATCTCACCAGTCTGTAAAAGACCATAATTTCAATTAAGTTAAGAAAAGTGCGCAAATTGACTTAATTCATATCTAACACTCATTCAAGTTGTGACATTCTTAAAAAACACTTGTTATATAAAAACCGATCATGTTAGATATTTTAAAATTGCCTTTTCTTAAATAAACATTTAATTAAAGGGTTTACTTACGGGTGCAAGACCAGGACATTCGTATACCGTATAATCTCCTTCCTCGTTGTCATCGTCGGATTCAACATCGGATATGCCGCCATGCTGGTGCTCAATTCGATTCTCCATTGCGATTATTTGTTGTTTCTGATGCTGGTAGTGATACATCTGTGCACTTTGAGCCAACCGCCGATCGCCTGAAGGTGATGATATGTCCTTATTCGGACCTGTTTAAACGTGAATGGAGCTGACTAAATTTTTTTTGTAAAGCAGAACAAAAAACAGACGAACTAATACGCTACGCTACTAGACATGGTTATGAAATAAAATAATTTTTTCTCCCGCCCCTTGGAATACAAAAATGCAATTCTTTTCTACTTTCAGGTCATACACAAACAACTTTGCTCCTATAACGTCTACATTACAAATCTTAATCAAATAAAAGTTTCCCTGTTTGGACCGACGCGATTCAATGATCAAGAAAAACCGATCGACATATCACGCCGGATGGAAAACTCTTTCGGTTTGGATGATGTTAGTTAGGGTTGTGGTAAACCTTTAGGGTTTACTACTGTACCAATTATTCACATGAACAGCATTTTTGTTTCCAAACAAGTTGCGTGTATGTTCAATGGATATAAGGAATCTCTTCGATATATCAACGGTTTTAGTTGCATGCTGCTCCTATATTTCGGGGCATCTTGGGATCTCTTAAGGCTGATGCTCAGAGAACCCCAGTGTTCGCCGGGCCACGGACTGGGCATGCTTGCGTATGGGGCGTTAATTTGCGGGGTTCTGATTGCTGTCTTTCCGAAGGAAGATGACGTGATTCGGGAAATGGCAAGCGTCAGTCGCGATCGTAAATTGGCAGGATTGTTTAGATCGTTAGATCGCGGAGGAAAATTTCAATTATTTTAAATTAATTTAATGAAGAAAAGTAGTGAGTGTTTTGTTGTTGTCGTTGTTTTTGTTTTTGTTTTAGTTTCGGTTTAATGGGTGATGAAATTAAAAGAATTGGGGTAAGTGGGTTTTTGTTTTTTGTTTAAAATTTTCTTAGTAGGATCTTTGGGAATATGACATATTGATGCCCATAGGATAGAGGAGGGAAGAGATGGAGGTTAAAGTAAAATGATTGAAATGATTTTTGATTTAAAAATAAAAACATAGAATAGAAGATAATTTAGTAGAATAGTCATTTTATAGAATTATTAGAATAGTGGTGAGAGGGAAATATAGCTAGGAACTTAGAAAAAGGCTTCTGATGAGGGCTAGTGGTGATGCCCGAAACCGGTAAAGCAAACCAATTAATAATAAAAACTCCTACAAGTGGTGGCGCAGGTAACTACAACCATACTTATAGGGTAGTAGGGAATGGTAGAAGTAGGAATGTTAGTTAATTTTTGGAATTAGTTAAGAAATAACAGGATGATGAGATAGGATGAACATATGGGGAAAATTTATTAGAAATTCACCTTCGGATTACATGGATTAATTATATTACTTAAATTATATTGCTTTGAACTATATTGCTTTAAATTAAATTATATTACTCTATATAGGTATATATGTTGCTTAAATTGATTTAAGTTGGGAATATGGGATCATGGGATCAACACATTCAAGAGGAGGAAGGTGGTGTGGAATAGTGTGTGGTAAGTGAAAAGTGGTAAATGTGGAAAAACCGGAAATGACTGCAACGGAGATGAAGAATCTCGCAACAGAGGACCTATCCCTCGAAAAAGTCTGCCTGAATATTCGTAAGTAAAGTAAGTAAAGTAAATTCATTGATACCTTAAGTATCCGCTAGGCATCCTATGTCTGATATTAATCAGAGATGCAAATTGATACAACTCCAAGGAAGTCTGAATGCAAAAATTATTTTCGTATCAGCATACTCTGAAAATAAGGATTTAGAATAATAGTTAAAGAATTTAGAGTGCCAGTGAAATCGATTGGTACACTACCTTCTTCATAATAAATTCGGATAAATCCAAAACATAATAATGTGGTTTAGAGATGTTAGATAAATAAAGGTGTAAATTTGAGGCCCCTCATTGCCGACCGTGTATTGACCGGACACCCAATAATGAGGAAAATCTCGACGCAGAGGTTAGGAGTGCGAAAAATGTGTTGCTCACGTTACGATTTATAGGATGACTGAAGGAGTACCCAACTAGGGCGCTCAAACCTTTCTTTGATTGATGTTAATGAGAAGGTTTGAGAGTAGCATCTTGCTGTGCCTGATGAATAGCCTTGTTATCAACTTTTCTTAAATTGCTGGCAATTAGAGCCCAGTGAGCGAGCAGATTTCGAAGAACGTTGTGTTCTTTTAAGATTGTTTTTGCCGATAAAATACACCATATCCCGATGTTTTCTTGGCTGCCGATGTTCGCTCTATCAGTGCTTTTGTGGTATGCATCAAGCGAAAAATAAGACTGCATTGGGCTCGGGAGGGTGTTTGTTCGCATATCGATGCTGCCGAAATGTTTGTCTCAGGGAGGGTATTTATTTGTCCGCAGAACAAACCTGCCGAAATGTCTGTCTCGAGGAGGGAAATGTCTTTTTCGGGGAGGGAAATGTCTTTTTCGGGGAGGGAAATGTCTGTCTCGGGGAGAGAAGTGCGCAGGACGCTGCTGCCAAAATGTTTGTCTCAGAATTGTCGAAGAATGATACTTATCCGGTTGAATGGTTCTCATGTCGAATAAGGCACTATGACTATATCAGACCATATTTCTAAAATAGTTATGTAGCTCTATGCAAGTTAAGGAGATGTCATTTTTCGGGGAATAGGGCTCTTGACGAAACCCTATAAAAAACCAGTGTCACTCGGAAATGTCGCACTTCTTTTTTTTCTCTAACTAAATTTTAAACTGCCTACAACATTCAGTTAGTTTACCTGTTACTCCATATGCGGGATACTCAACATCTGCTGCTGCTTTGGCTTTTTTATGGAGTCTATTTGTTTAAATCGAACATTTCATAAATCATTAGAACAGTTTGGATAAAAAGTTGATACGTACGTATACCATCCTATAATTAGTGCAAGTAGGCCAACCGTAACTGCAGCACTGATGCCGGCAATTAGTGCGACTATGTACATGCCGAAAGTATCATTAATTCCCATGTGCTTTTTAATTACTTCAGGCTTGTCTTGACCAGCTGCTCTCCCGTTTAAAATGGCATTTGCCTGGCCGTCTCTCTGCAGCTTTTCGACGAGCGCTTTCAAATCATCTCGAAAATTATTAGCTGGCATTTTCGGATTCACGTCCATTGGTGGCTTCAACTTGTAATAGGGCACGTCTTCGGATGGCTTGGATATCAGGTGATTCTCGTTCGATTGCTTCGTCTCTGGTTCCGCGTAGTCATCATCATACGCATTAGAAATAAATGAAGTTTTAGAATTGCTTGCGTGGTATCGCGGATCTGAAGGATTTACAGCGAATGGAATGGTTCCGTCCAGTCGTTCATTAGTTTCCGGAAATTGATAGCTAAAGCTCGGTTCAACAGCAACGTCACTCTGTCCACTTGGTCCATGATGATGTTGACTCTGGTAGTATTGTTGCTGCGCTAGTTGTTGCTGGAATCGACGTCGAGCCTGCTCCTCAATTATACTGCTCAATTGGTTCAAAAGGTTATAGCCTTCGTCATTTGGTGGTTGCGGCCAATTTGATACAGACGCAGGTGGTCTCCGCAAACCTATCAAGTATATTAATATTTGGGAATTATTATTATATATAGAAGTGAAAGTCGGTTTTTGTTTTTACTTCATTATTTATAATAATTAAGTAATGCTTTCGATTTCAAAACAATCACATTTTATTTTTATCCAAATGGAGTTAACGGCACTATATTTTTACTAACATGTGTAAACATGTATGTATGTATGTATGTAGCCACTAAATCCACTCTTTAATATTGCTTAAAAGTGCTAGCAGGTTCATTTAATATGTAGTATTTATTTTGCAAATGCTACAAAATACTCTAAAATTCAATTCTTGACACCAATTTTTTGCGTCTGTCTCGAAAACATCTGAAAATTACTTGGGGGTCACTACATAATTCTTATCAAAAAGTCGAGTTTTTTTCTCAAAGTTGAACTCTTTCTATACATTTTCTTTTCTGTCTTCCAAATTTCTGAGCATTCAAAGTGGAAAAATTTAGTTTAATTCATAGTGGTTTAGTCCCACTAAGAATTATAACCACGAGCTGCCACTGCACATATGTATCTCATATTTATTTTCGAATATATGAGAGCTATCGACTTTAAAATTGGAGCACAGCTGAAAAAATTGATAAGCAGTTTCAATTGTACAGAACCTTCCACCTTTTTTACCACTTCCCATACAAATTAATGCCTTAATCAGAACGACAGTATGTATGTACATATATCAATTTGCTTAGAAATTATGAGAGGCGAAAACATTAAATTTAGTATGAAACGTTCGCATAATCCAGTATCATATTCAAAAATTCTGTAACCATATAGACTGAACCAAAAAGTACGAATCCGAATATCTCACTCATGGTTTTAGCTAGGAAGCTGAAAATCAATATACGTATAAAGGGGATTGTGGGACAAACTTTAAAATTAGTTTAATTTTTTTATCCATTGGGATCCGAAAAGGTATTAAGTTAAAATTGTCAGATTGTAGAGCTCTATGATCTTTAATTTTGGTAAAATTTTTAAGTTGATAGGTGTGAGATGAAGGAGGTGGTGACCTAAAATGTCGAAAATGTTCAATAATTTTTTAGGACTCTGGTAAAAAAAAACAAATTGAAATTTTGCACGTGTATACACCCATTTGACATACATACAGAAAAAATAACGATTTGAACTAGAACTGTTATGTATTAAAGGAGGCCCCCTTGCACGAGGTATTTCATGTAATTACACATGAAAAATAATAATAATAATTTATTTCATTAAAAAACTGATTACTACATTTATCCACAGTTATGCACAGTTGGAAACAATAAAAAAGAATAAAAATAATAAAATAGAATTAGGTACACAAAAATTTTAACTTTTTACAAAATCAAACATTATTAACCTCAAGAAAGTTGATTTTTAACACTCATGTGAAAATCCAATTGCGAGAACAAGTTATTGAAATCTCTTAACATGGATGAAACTGGTTCATAAAACCCGTAGTTTATTGCGATGCTGCGGAATTCTACAAAGCTCATAATTTCGCAAAGGACGACATGGAACGTTGAATTTAATCATAGATAGTAATTTGTCAGAGTCAATTATACCTGAAATGACTTTAAAACCAAAAACAACGGCATGTATCCGCCTTTTCTCAAGGGAATCCATAGACAGCAGATTTAAACGATCAACATATGGCGGTAACCTGAGTGGATCGGACCAGGGAAGGCCCTGAAGGACAAACCTTAAGAACCGACGCTGAACTGCTTCGATCCTTTCTATGTGAATGGAATAAAATGGTGACCAGATAGGACTAGCATATTCTAGGATAGATCGGACAAATGCAAATCATTGAATTCTTTCGATTGCCTCCTAACAAAATCGAGGATAGCGTTCGCTTTACCAGCAATGTGATTCACGTTATCATCGCAGGTAAAATTACAGTTGAATAGTACGCCCAAATCACGTATTTTTTCAGAACGAAGTAAAGAGCATCCATCTAGAACATAGTCAAAATTCATTGATATTCTCTTCTTAGAATACGAAACAGCAGTGCACTTATTAATGTTGAGATGTAAATTGTTAAGTAAGCACCAGTCATGAAAACTCGAGATATCAATTCGCAATAATAGACAATCATTGCTGCTGGAGATAATCTTAAAAATTTTCGCATCATCGGCATAGAGAGTTCGAGTTAGAGATAAACGAACTCACGTCATTAATAAAGAGAAGGAATAGAAGTGGACCCAGATGGCTACCTTGCGGAACGCCTGAAGTATTAAATATTTCAGAAGATAAGGCTTCACGAAAGTGTACTTTCTGAGTGCGATCACTAAGATACGACAATCCGAAGAACGAAAATATCAGGGAAACCAAGCAGGCAGAGCTTATGCACAAGAATATTATGGTCAAAGTCTTTACTAAAGCTAGTGTATATGCAATCGACCTGCTGCCCGTTTTCGATAGCAGAAAGACAGAAGTTCGAAAATTCCATAAGATTAGTTACAGTAGATCTGCCTTTGACAAAGCCATGCTGGAATGATCCAATAATCGACTTGGAATGGAAATACATTACATCACACACAATGGATTCAAATAGCTTAGCAACACATGGAAGATTCGCTATAGACCTATAATTACTTTCATTGTCTCTTTTACCAGACTTAAGCAATAGCATTATAGTTGAGTATTTCCATGACATAGGAAAAACTCCACTACGAAACGATGAATTAAAAAGATACCCAAGGATAGGTAAAAGGGATAAACTACACTTTTTAATCACAGAAGAAGGAACACCATTTGGTCCACTGGAGAAATTAATAGTAAGTTTATCAATGTATTTCAAACTAGTAGATTCGTCAATGAAAAGATCTTTTGAAACCAAGGACGAAGAAGGAAACTTTGACATGTATTGAAAGTTGCCAACGGATGTTAGCGGCGTACTGCAATTGAAGGCGGTCCGGAAATGGTTGGAAAATAAGTTGCTAATTGTAGTAGGATCAGCACTGACTACATCATTAAGAAACATACTGGAAGGATAACCATCAGAGTTATTAACAGTAAAAAGGTATTGGTTGTATGCAGCTCGAGACTGACTTATAAAACAATTACATAGGTTTATGTAAATTATGTAGTCCGTATCACTCCTTGAGAGCGAGTAAGTTTTCCAAGCTTTCGTTTTTCGATTTTTCAAATTAATTCATCATCAATTAAAATCATAGTCAAACCAGGGAAACCTCCTGGTAGGTTTCGAACAAACTACTGGGACACAACGCAGAAAGCAGCCATTTAAAATCGTGTAAAAAATAGAAGTGGCTTTGTCAACATCAGATTCATTCAACACAGACGACCAATCGCAATTGGATATGTCAAGATTTAAAGTTTCAAAATCAGCTTTGGCGAAATTAAAATAATTACTAACAACACATTTCGAGTTCGTAAATTCTGTCTGAGAGTTGAATGTTGCGTGAAGCGCAGGATGAATTGGCAAGTTAGGCGGCAAAGGGCTGTGGCATCTATCAATCGTCGTAAGGCTGACATCAGATGAAAAAATCAGATTTAAAAATCTACCATGATCGTTCGAAATCGGACACACTTGGAAAAGTCCAGTAGCAAGCATGTTGTCCACAAATTGTATTTCATGTCGGGCACAGGAGGAATACGAATACGACATACAAACCTCATCATCATCAGAACGTAGCCACTGTATTTGTGGTAAATTAAAGTCGCCCAGAATTAAAATATCGTCTGATGGATGTAGAAGACCAAGCAAGGTTTCAAACGCATCGTAAACTGATGAAGGCGAAGGCGATCTGATGTATACAGTCACGACGTATAGCTTGCGGTTTCCGAGTGTTACAGCTACACACAAGAACTCTAGATTCTCGGTTCCTGGAACATCGACTATCGTAGAAGCAAACCGGCGACGAACGGCGCAGAGAACTCCACACCCAAGTAAGTTGGGTTGGCGGTCATGACGAAAAATTTCAAAGTTGGAATCGAAAAGCTCAGAATCTTTGAACTGACCATGTCTCGCAAATGCACACGATGTCAAAGGAACAAACAGCAGCGGCGAGATATAGATCCTGAGTGTTCGTACGCATCCCGCTTACGTTGCTGTAAGATATCGAGATAGAGCTTGCCCGTTTTTTGACGATGGATTTTGAGATGGTAAGCGCGAAAGACGATTTCGGGGCAGAAATTCACGGACGATGGCAGATTTCGGCCATAGTTTCGATGACACAACATGGGCAAAGCAAGCATCCGGTAGAACAACCTTGAATGAAGAAACTCTCGCGCCATATCGCGAGATATTGGAGTAATCTTCCTGCAGGATACTAAGTTCGTCAAAACACAAGAACTCAAAATTTTAAATTAAAACTTAAAGTTACAAACTTGAAAATTTGTGAAATTCACTTTAAAAAAAATGTTTTAAGTTTCACATATTAACTTATCAAATATCTTCAAAACTTCTACCCCATCCCATACAAAAGTATTTTTTCGACCATTTTTAAGAAATCAATTATCACAAAGCCATTAGAAGTTATCAACTTGAAATTTTGAACAGCCGCTTTCTAAAATACTTCGAACAAAGCCACATTACAAGTTTTGAGATCCCTCTTGCCCTAAAAGCTAAGAACTTGAAATTTTGTACGAACACCTTTCAAAATAAACAAAATAATACTGCATCACAAGTTTTACGATCCCCTCATCTCCTCTACCCCTCCCATACAAATGTATGGTTTTAAAAATATAAAATATACCGAATTTCATAGAATTTCCTTCGTCTATTAAATTAACATTCTAAACAGCGAATTTTAAACGTGATTCAAGTAATAAAAAAAAATAAATTATTGACATGTAACCATCCCTTCTAAGCCAAATAATAATAATAATAAATAATAACTGGAGCTATTGATCGTAATCGTAGTTAAGTGTTAAATAATTGACAACAGTCCTGCCCTCGAGCCCCCATTCACTTAGTCTTCCTTATATACATATGTACAAACTCTAACCTGATTATTGAGTTCCCACACATACCCAACTTGTCCCAAGAATAATAAAGTTGCGCTCGACTCGTTGGTTGATTTTTTTTTGTATCAATAAGGATGAATAACAAGAGTAAGTGCTATGCAACTTTTGATTGAATATATGTTTTGATCTGATTGATTGATTAATCGGAGCAGAGGTTTAGTGTAAAAACTATTCAAAACGGAACTGCTCATATGGAAAAATGATAAAGCCAGTCCATCGGACTCATAGTTTACTTTCCAGTCGTACTTAGAACATATCGCATCATTTCAAATCCAAATTAATTCACTTTCGACAAAAATATGGATTTTACTTTATTATTCTAATAATAAAGTTTTGTGATCGACACAGAAAAAAAAATTTGCTACCCTGAAATTTTGTTTTTTTCGCGTTTTATGACTAGATTAGCCTAAAAAAGCAAAAAAAAAAAATCCGTCCCGCCGTACGCCGTACATATGGACTCGTACCTCCAAGACCGTTAAAAGTAGAATGCTGGTTTTTGGGTGGATTGTTAATTTGGTAAGTGAACTCCATTATCCAAATTTTGGGGAGTGTCAGGTGGAAGGGGGAGGTGGGGGGATGGAAAAAGTCAAAAAATACACTTGCTAATATCTTCACCACGAATGCAGATAGGAAGATGAAAATCAGCATACGTATAGAGAGGGTTGTGGGACAAACTCCAAAAATAATTTAATTTTCTTACCCACTGGCGTCCGAAAAGGGGGGGCTAAAAGCAAATTGTCGGCCGGATCTTTTTTTGAAATGGTTATATCTTCGAAACTACTTACCATAAAAAATTCATATTTTAGGACCATTAAGGTGGCATATAGATCTGTGGTGCTCCAACACACTTATAAATTCACTTGTTGATAAAAATCACTTTGATTTTTAGTAACGAGAATTTTGGAATTAGTAACTTTTGTTTTCGAAAATTAAAAATTTTATAGATATGAAATCAGTCGAAAATAGAAAATGAGATGAAAAATAAATTGATTGCTAGTTAGACATTAAAGATAAAACGTTGCTATTAATTTTAAATATTCATAAATAAAATATACAAAAAGAAAAATAAGTAATTATTAATAATAAATGTGTAACAAAAATATATATTGCAGTGTTCGATTAAAATATCAAATATTGTGTTGTTTAATTAATTATATGTGATAAATAAAAATAATAAATTAAAATAATAAAATATTTGCTGAATTAAAAGTTTATAATAAAAATATTAACACATCCAGCAAATATTTGGTGACCCCGACAGGCGACACGCCTGATAAATATAAAGAGCATAAGTTTATTCGATTGCACATAAACATTGGATCGATAGTCGAAATATACAGATTCGCATCAACATCGTCGTATTTCACCATAATAATAACAAGAAAATAGAGAAGCCCAGGCATAATTATCTAAAACATCGGCCGAGATCCACATTTTTTGAAGGAACTTTTTGATGCTCTTTGTAATTAAGAAGAATCATAAACAGCAACAACGGCAACAGCAACAGTGGCAATAGTAACACTAACAGCAACAGCAACAGCAATAGCAACAACAACAACGGCAACTGCAACAGCGGCAACAGCAGTAGCAATAGCGACAACAGCAATAGCAGCATCAGCAACAGCGGCATCAGCAACAGCAATAGCGACAGCGGCATCAGCAACAGCAATAGCGACAACAGCAATAACAGCATCAGCAACAGCGGCATCAGCAACAGCAATAGCGGCAACAGCAAAGCATGAAATACAAGGAACCGATACAAGAGACTCAAAAATAATAGAAGACAAGATTATTGCAGATACGTAGTTATTTTAGATATTTTTCTTATTAATACTCAAATTGTTCTGTCTCATCAATTCGATTTTTCGAAAGTTTTCATTCTTCGTCAAAATTTTCAAATATTTTTTCATTTCAATATGGAAAATAATAATGGAATTGCGCCACATACTCCACCTTTTCCTAATTTGGACGCACCTAATCCATTTCAGGGATTAGGTGATTTTAATATGTCATCTGTTGCTGTACAAAAAATATCTTTTTGGAAAAGAAATCCAGTGGCATGGTTCAATGCCTTGGAAATTCAGTTCAGGTCAGCAGGCATATCGTCCGAAACTACGAAATTTACTCACACGATAAGCATGTTGACCCAGGATGAATGTGATAAGGTTTTAGATATCATCGCAAATACTTCTTCAGAAACACCTTATTCCGATTTAAAGGCAACGATCATCGCTAGATTTGGTGAATCTGAAGATCGTAAACTTCATAAATTATTAAATGGCCTTGATATTGGTGATGATAAACCATCTACTTTATTAGCTAAAATGAAATCACTAGCTGGAAATTCAGTTGGTGATTCTCTTTTAAAGAAACTTTGGTTGACTAAACTTCCTCAAAGTGTACAATCAATTTTAGCCGTTGCAAATGTGCCATTGAATGAATTAAGTATTCTGGCAGATCGTGTTTTTGAAAGTTCCCTTGGTTTCTCTTTCAATGTTTCAGGCGTATCACATTCTAATGACAACAATAGAGGAACTGATCGTTTAGCATTCGAGAACACAATCCTTCATCAAATGTCATTATTGACTAAACAAATTGAAACTTTGTTTGAAAGGCAAAACCATTTTGCCAGACAAGGTCGTTCATATTTTAGGAATCGTTCGCGATCACGAAGTAAATCTCGTGATAATACCGATTTATGTTATTATCATCAAAAGTTTGGTGTTAAAGCGACTAAATGTCGACAACCAGGTTCCTTTAAGTCAACAAAAAACTAAGTAAATTGTCGGTAATGACGACAACCGACAATTTAACTACTTCAAGTCGTCTATTTATTTTTGACAAATTATCGAATTTTAGTTTTCTCATCGATACCGGTGCTGACATTTCAGCCCTTCCGGTCACAGCGTTTGCTGATTTAACATGTGACAACTCATTAGTATTAACAGCGGCTAATTCAACCAACATTAAAACTTATGGGTTCAAAGAAATTGAAATTTCCCTTCAGTTACGAAGAGTTTTTAGATGGAAATTCATTGTAGCTGACGTAGAAAAACCTATCCTTGGTGCGGACTTTCTTAAATTCCATGGTTTAATTGTAGATATTCGTCAAAAATGTCTCATTGACCCACTTTCGCGAATTATCTCTACAACCGGCACTTTAGTCAAGGGCCCATCTTCTTCCCTAGCTGTTTTATCGACCTCAATTTTAAATACTAAAGTTGAGCAAATTTTATCAAAATATGAAAACGTTCGTCGATCTTTAAACTACAGTAACTTAAAATTGAGCACAGTACAACATTTTATCGTTACTGAAGATCGCCCCGTTTTTGCTAGACCACGTCGTCTAGATCCAATTAAGTTAAAAATTGCTCGAGCCGAGTTTGATCGAATGATTGAACGCGGTATTTGCAGACCTTCAGATAGCCCATGGGCATCACCTCTGCATATGGTTAAGAAAAGTGATGGTACTTGGAGACCTTGTGGAGATTATCGAGCTCTTAATGCGATAACCACACCTGATACCTATCCAATCCCTCACATTCAAGACTTTAGCCAACAATTAGAAGGATGTAAAGTTTTTTCAACTATTGATCTTGAAAAAGCGTATCACCAGATACCCATCCGAGAAGAGGACATCCCAAAAACAGCGATTACAACACCTTTTGGGTTATACGAATTTATGAGAATGACTTTTAGATTGCGTAATGCAGCGCAAACTTTCCAACGCTTTATCTTTTCCATTTTGAAGGATTTTGATTTCTGTTTCGTCTATATTGACGACATCCTAATCGCTTCAAAGTCAGAAAGTGAACATCTAAAACATTTAGATATGTTATTCGAGCGACTAAACTCACATAACTTGATAATTAATCAAAATAAATGCTCATTCCTTAAATCATCGGTTGATTTCCTTGGTCATACGATTGACGAATTTGGATTTAAATAGCTTCAGATCCACCACAATCAGCTTAGAAATAGGCTAATTATTGTAAGGGGGAGAGTCAGGGGGGGGGGGGGGGGGGTGCAACGAAAAACACTTAACAATTAATATCTCAACTATCTCTTAAGCTATGTAATTGAAAATTAAAACGTATACTAAGCTATACTAGCGAAATACAAAAAAAATATAAAATTTTGTTATAATAGTAGTGGGGGAAAACGGGGAGCATTTCAAAAATGGTGCACTTTTCAAAATTAGAAATCATTATATCTCAAAATTAAGTACAGATCGAATCAAAAATTCGTCAGGTTAAATACCTATACAATTTATAATTTTGATAAAAATTTTAAGTTAGGGGGTGTAAAGGGAGGGACGTGGTAAGCTAAAATGTCGAAAATTTTGAGTGATTTTTTTAAGACTCTGGTCAAAGATAAAAACTTTAAATTTTGCATGTGGTTACATCTACTTGATATACATAGAAAAAAATAATAATTTGAACCACAATTGTTACGAAGCGACCACCCCGGTGTAACGGGCACAAGGTGTTTCATGTGCAGCGAAAAAAACACGAAAACTGAAAATTTTTTGGATGTAATTTTAAGGTAGAAACTTGAAAATTTGAGAAATGAATTTAAAAAAAATCCCTAAAAGTTTGAAATATTAACTGGTCGAATACTTTCAAAACTTCTACCCCCTCCCATACAAAATTATTTTATCGACCATTTTTAAGAAATTAATTATCATCTAACTATTAAAAGCTATCAATTTGAAATTTTGCGTAAAACCTTATAAAAATAGTTGAAATGAAATTACTTTAAAAGTTTTGCAATCGCGCTTGCCCTTCTACCCCCTCCCATACAAAAGTATCATTTCGACCTATTCCATTGAACCAATTAATAACCAACAAATTAAAAGCTACGAACTTGAAATTTTGTATGAGAACACTACAACAGAAAGGAAATAAAATTGCGTCACAATATTTACGATTCCTTTACCTCCTCTACCCCCTCCCATACAAATGTTTGGTTTCGTGAATGTAAAATACACAGAATCTTATGAAAATTCTATGCAACTTCGTCTATGCAACTGACATTCTATACAGAGAATATTGGACGTGATTCAAGCAATCAATTAAATATCTATTAACATTCACCCACCCTTACTATCAACCCTCACCCATCCCCTCACAAAACTCAAACTTGCATAAATAAACGAACGAAATATTGATTATTAGTACTGGAGCCTTTGAGCGTTTCCGAAAAGTGTTCAATTGACAATTGCCCTGCCCAAGAACCCCCTTTCACTTAGTTTTCCCTAACCACTCTAACTTGCATATTGACTTTCCACGCGTCCGCAACTTGTCCCAAGAATAATAAAGTTTCGCCCGACTTGTTGGCAGTTTATTTAATACTAGCAAACGCCCGCGACTTCGTCCGCGTAAAAATAGCAATAATAAGCAATTTTTGAGAGTGTAGTTAGTAATACATTATGTGGGATACATAATCTGCTTACTTTAATGGCTCTTTGAAGAAAATGGTTTGTATGTTGTTGGAATCAGAACCATAAATTATTAAGAATGAAAGCATGATACTCCCATTTTTATGGGACAGGCTCGTGATCAAATCAAACCCGTGATTCGAGATCATATACGTGTTGAAAAGCGTTAAGGACATGTGAATAATTGTAGCTGGTTTTATTAAAAAACAAACAAACAAAATAACATTAAGCTTAAAAACATAACAGGACTACGATTGTGCGTAAAGCCCAATCATACGATACTATGTATAGATGAAATCGAAATTTTTGCGGTGTTAAGAAATTTTGTATAGGGAGTGGTAGAAGGGGTGACAGCATTGAACTAATTTGTTTCACATCATGCTAGAGTAGCTATAAAAAGGTTTTGTACCAAATTTAAGCTTCAAAAATTGAGTAGGTACTGAGAAACTTAGTGCATTGAATTTAATGAAATTGTGTAATTTGTATGGGAGGTGGTAGAAGGAGAGGTGGGGTTTTTGGTGATTTTTCGAGAAACAACTATAACTATCATGCAATTGATATACTTTAAATTTCAGATCTGTATCATTCATACTTTTCAAGAAAATCGAATTATTGTATAGTCGTGGAATGTGTCTCATTGTATGGGAGGGGGAAGAAGGAGGGAAACTACTCGGTTAAGTTTTTTCCCAATATTACTAATAATGCTAATTAAGGATTAAATACAAATTTTTACCTCGATGAAATTTAAATGTACTGAGAAAATTCGTTTAGAGTATTTCATGAAAAAGTGCGGTTTATATGGGAGGTGGTGGAAGGAGAAGGGGGTTTCTGGTGATTTTTTGAAAAACAACTATAATCATCATGCATATTTGAATTTCAGATAATATATATTTTGAAAATGAGTCACTTTGTATGGGAGGGGGTAGAAGGCGTGAGGGGAGTGAAATGAAACCAAGTGCAGATTTCATTCCGATGGACACCTAACAAACTGTGCAAGTTTCATTACAATCGGTTCAGCCGCTTGTGCGTGAAAAGCGGTCGGACAGACAGACAGACAAAAATTTTAAAAATGTTTTTTTATGCTTAGTTAGTGCTAAAATAACTCAAAAAACTAACTTATAGCCATTTATAAGCAAATTACAGACAGACACTACAATTATATTACTATGTATAGAGTATAGATAAAACACTGCCATAACTGTCATAATTTGGAAAAAAAATAAAAATTAATGGAAATTACCCTACATTTTATGAACATGGCAAGGTACATTCTTACCATGAGTTCAGCCACCAGTTTGAAAATTAACTCCCTCCCACCATTCATTCAAATCTCACTATTGATATTATAAGGAAGTTGAGATGTTTCTATAGTAGTATATGTAGTTTCATAGTATCGTACATTAAACATTTTTTCATTTCATCTAGACAAGAGTATGCTGGGTTTTGCGATTACATACATACTCCTATAAATCAAAATTCTGTTTTGTCTTTGAATCTTAATTCTGAAATATAAATGTTGGGCTTATTAACAATAAAACCGGGCTAATAATTAATGCTCGCTAATGCACTGGAAAAGAAGTTTTTTTTAAAGTGCGGCTAGAAGAAATAAAGTTCCAGTTTTGTTATATTTTAAGTCTTTTGTGATGTTCGCATGTCACGAATGTTAAACATTTTTACTGAATTTTTTTGGAGTAAAAAGATTATAAGTGAATTTTTTCGTATAATTCGATAAACAAGTTTATGCAATTTATTCAATTCTTTTACTCAAGCGTTTCCGCTTCCTATCGAGCACAGTAATAAGCAATGTAACTAGTAACTGTTATCTACAATTGCGGTCAGGCAAAAACTTATTGCGTCGGTAAATGAGGAATTCTTATCGCGAAAAATTTACAATTCTCGGTTGAACTTTTCATTACTTAAAACTTTAAATATTTTATTAGAGCCGATCTGAAGCTATATTTGGATCAGTATTTATCAAAGGCTACTTCAGACATCTAAGTTGATAAAAATAAATAATTTCATTCTCAGGGAAAATATTCTACCTGTATATTTATGTGAGTACTTATCTTGCAGTTACACATACATATGTATATTAGTTTACTAGAATCAGGAGCTTACCTATCTTATAGAATAAAGTTTATGGAGGTTTTCTAATTACGTACCTGGAAAATATTCCATCTCACTAGTGGCGGCGGGCGCAACATGAAGAAAGAGTGCGACCAAAACGGTAAATCCAAACATGCTTCCGACTATTATTTCAAAGTATTTATTTCCATATGGTTTTCATTTTGATGTCTTCCGCGCCGAATGCCTGGGAAAATCGATACTATAGCGCTGGCACTTTCTACTTGAAATTGACTTGCGATATTGTAATTTTTTTTAATTTGAACTAAAATTGTTTGCTTGGCGATTACAACGCGATTATTAGCTACGGACCCCTAACACTAGAAATATTAGCAAACTTTTTAGGCCATCAAATTACACGTTATCGAACTTTTTACTAGTGTTCCACCTAGACTCGTTAGCTACGAAAAACTAAAGATTGACGTAGGTTGGGACGACTGTTGCTTGAGAATTGAAATATGCTTGAATGCCATACTGCTCATGCGTTCCTCAAAGTCGCGTATACGACGCCTACAACCTCCAATAAGGTTTTTACTTCAATCTAGAATCTACCGGGGGTTGTTTACGTGTTTCGTATACCATGCAAACAACTACATTGAAATGCTCCAAGTTCGGTGAATCTACAGTTTTTAAAGGGCCGTTTTATTAATGAATTGATGAGCAGGCGCAGTTCTAATTTGGAGGAGGAACCACGAAAGGTGAATGAAAACAATTCTTGAGAAAAAACGATCTATGCCTACATAAATAAAAATCATGCAAGCAGAGAACATAGAGCACTAGGACATAAATACTTGTAATATTGTAGTTTCAAAAGTCACTTTTCAATATCTCGAAAATCAACGCACCACTGAGACCTTAGCAATGACCGAAACGATACATTTAAGGCTCTTCTACACCCGTCTTCTTCTTCTTTGATGTTTTTGCTAAATTTTACAGCTCTAAAGGCTAGTCTTAAGCGTTCTTTCATTACCAAATTTTTGCAGTTTAATTCACGGCGAAAGCTAAATTAATTGCCCCGTAATTTCAAATTTAAACTACACACTTCTGCGTTCGTAATGAACCCAACTACTAAGCCTAATGTAAGAACCCGAGAGTCGCGAGAAGGTCTGTTGGTAGGTCGCCTCCACGTGGTGCAGACTGGGTAATGCTAAAAGATCTACAGATAGGGGGGAATAAGTCGAATAGCTTGCTTTCGGCTCCGTATTCTATCAAGATAGGGGGGAACAAGCCGAACAGATAACTGTCGGCTCCGTATTCTATCTATGGCCTTTGGCGGATGTGATGGGGGGGATTGAAATCGTTCAGCTAGCTGTCGGTTCCGTATCCTATCACAGCATGGAGCATTTTGAAATCTAGACTGGTCATGTTTCAGGCAGTTCTCAGGAAGCTCTATCGTTACAAGGGGATATATCCCTGTAGTGATTCGCAGGTGTACGTACTACCTACATGGTAACCATTATAAAGTACGACGCTAGAGGAGTAAACCTCGTACATAAAAATCCCCTAATCCACGGTGGAACAGCATATGCCAATGGATGAATGGATAGAGGGTATTTAACCATTAATATGCGAACTCTGGATACCTGGTGACCTCCAGTTTTAATCAGCCTTCCCCTAGTAATGCGGAGCTCTGCTAGGGGTGACGCTACTTTCTCGCGCTACTCGTGGGAAGATGAATAAAAACAATAACAAAAAAAAACAAGAGGCTGATGCTTCCTCCAAGGCAGCGGTTAATAACGCAACGGAAGTAGGTAGTGGAACAAGCACCCCTCCAAAAACTATGCTGAACTTGATTGTAGAGAGTAATCCTTCGGCCAATAATAAGCACATAAGACCGCCACTAAGAGCGGATAGCGGAACCGCAAAGAAACCACAAACGGACGAACAACAGCTATTAGACGAGCTAAAGCAGTTGAGTTTGACAGAAAGTAAAAAGAGGTTAAGCGGGGCCGCTAAAAAGGTACATGTACCACCGTAACCACGGGCAAAGAGGCATACGACCTTGCCAGCTTGCCAATGCAAAGCACATTGGAACCGGCACAGAAAATGGCGACAAATAGAGGTAGAACCCCATCAACAACACCGCCAGCTGCCGGAAATGAAAACAAAAGGCACAAGACCGCAAATAAAATAGCCATACATTGACCGGCAGAAGATGCTCAGCCATCTACGTCGGAAATTAGCTATAGGGACGCGGTCAAAGGAGTAAAGGTGGTTATTATACACACCGAGCATCCGCTCAAAATACTTACTCCAGAGCAGCTAGCTGCAATCCAAAAATCCATCCTGGACAGCATTCCAACAGCAGCCATAGAGGGAATAAAGCCATAATTTTGTGAACTTAGTCTCAAGCCAGGATGGATGCTAATAGTGTGCGCAGACGAAGAAACCGCATAGTGGCTAGAAACAACAGCCTAAAACATCAACCCGGATGACTCCACCACCATCAGGGCGGTCCGAGAGGAAAATATTCTGCGATTAGAAATAATCACGGGATATTTCCCACACGAAGAAGACCCGACAGAGAAAATAACAACACTCATCGACTCTCAAAACGTAGGTTTGTGCGCCACAAATTGGAAAGTCCTTAATAGAAGGAAAGAGGGCACCAACACAATTATAACCTTCTCCATCGACGGCCAATCGATGGAGGGGCTTAAACAGAACACCGAGTCTGGTATTAGTTCTCTAGTGTGACTCTACGCCCTAAGGCTAAGGAGGTCAGAAACGGCAAGCCGCAATCTACCGACGATGGCCAAAAGCCTGAATAGCATTAAAGTTATTCAGGCAAATCTTCATCGTGCAGCAGCGGCCATGGACGTACTGACGTGGAGATTTGCAAGAGAGGAATTCCATGTTGCCCTCCTACAAGAACCAAGGGCCGACAAGGGCAAAATTATTCCAATTCCACATAAAATTGGTAAGTTGATTTATGACAAAAGAAGCGAGAGGCCAAGGGCGGCACTTCTTATATCATCTGAAATTAAACACCTAAATATTCCAAGTTTCATTACAACAGATCTAGTAGCTGTATTGGTAATAATAGCCTCAGCATACTTTCCTTGTGAGGAGTTAGAGGCTCCACCTCAAGGCGTCATGGAACTAGTGGAATACAGCAGACTTCACAAATTACAGGTAATACTGGGCTGTGACGCCAATGCACACCACACTATCTGGGGAAGTAGTGATATCAACAAAAGAGGTGAGTCACTTTTGGGGTTCCGTAATACTAACAACCTAGATATAATAAATAAAGGTAATACACCGACCTTCATAAATTCAGTAAGGCAGGAAGTACTTGACATAACCATAACAAGCCCCTGCCTAGTTGACAAGTGTGAAAATTGGCAAGTATCAAAAGAAGCTTCATTATCAGACCACAGGCATATCTGTTTTGATATTAAGACTTCATTTAGTTACATAGAACAATACAGAAACCCTAAACGTACTAACTGGAATCTTTACCAGTCAGCTGTAGAGTACGAAATAGGTATCGAGGAAGAAACAATAAGCAGCCCAGACTGCATTGATAAAATCACAAATAAACTCGTAAACAATATTATCAATGCTTACGAACAAAGTTGCCCTGTTCTATACAAAAAAAGAGCCAAACAAACTTCTTGGTGGAACGAGGAACTAGCGGAAAAACGCAAACAAACTAGAAAATTGTTCAATAGAGCAAAAACCTTTGATACCTGGGACGAATACAGAGAGTCCCTTCTTCTACAATGGCGCTACAGCTCAAATCGGACCTTGGCCTCCTGATATTCAGGTTCCTTACCACTTTTCATTACTTATTGTGGAGGAGTTGTTAGCCCTTCGCACAACCCTCTATCTACGAATTTTTAATTTTCGTAGAATGAGGTGACGAAGATATATCCAAGCAGGCAATGTGATGGAAGTATATATTGCGTCGACCGGGATTTGAACTCACAACCTTCGCATTACAAGACTAACACGTTACCCACTAGGCTACACCCTAGCTTTCTGAATATATTTAATAAACTTCTAAAAAAGTTAAAAAAAGAGTCTTGAAGAAGATTCTGTGAAAAGATAGATGATCTCCCAACGCTCTCAAGACTCAAAAAGGTGTTGTCAAAAGACATCCCGACAGATATCGGACTATTAGAGAGACCAGATGGGTCCTTTACCAAAAGCAGCATGGAAACTCTTGAAATACTAATGGCAACACATTTCCCAGGCTGCAAGATAATTAACAATAATGAAGATTTAGAGATAGAGGAAAGGATGTATCGTCAAACTCCGTTCAGCAAAAGTATTGCTGGTAAAATCTTCACTCCGGAAAAGATCAGATGGGCGATCAACACCTTTAAACCCTATAAATCGGCCGGAGTAGATAAAGTATTCCCCGCATTATTGCAGAAGGGGTTAGAGATCCTCAGGCCAATAATGATAAGGATCTTTAAAACTAGTTTTCTATGGGGATACATCCCATAATTCTGGAGGAAAACGAGAGTGGTATTTGTACCGAAGGCAGGGAACCGTCCCAGCGAACAGCCAAAGTCTTATCGCTCAATAAGTCTTACCTCCTTCTTTGTCCAAACGATGGAGAAATTAGTGGACATTCACATAAGAACGGGGCCTAACAAGGTCTGTCTGAGTAATAACCAACATGCCTACCAAAAAGGCAAATCAACAGAGTCAGCCCTTCATGATTTGGTGAGACAAATCGAAAAGGCAAAAGACTATAAAGAAATTGCCCTTTGCGCATTCCTAGATATAGAAGGAGCATTTGACAATACTCCCCATGAAGCCATAATAGCGGCAGCTAGGAAAAAGGGGATGGAAACGGCCACGATAAAATGGATACACGCCATGCTGAAGAGCCGAATAACAACCACGGATGTAGGTGATAGCGCATTGGCCTAAACATTAATCCAAGTAAGACTGAAATAGTATCTTTTTCAAATAGAAAGAAAAACCACATTGTACCTCCTTCAACAAATGGAACACCCTTGACCCTTTTCAGACGAGGTAAAATATCTAGGTGTTATACTGGATAGTAAACTCTACTGGAACAAACATATAGATTGGACTCATGCCAAAGCACTAAAGGCTTTTTGGGCCTGCAAAAGCTTATTCGGCAGAAAATGGGGATTAAGGCCCAAAATGATTTACTGGTGTTACAGAACAGTCATTCTACCAATAGTCACATACGGATCAACGATATGGTGGACTAAAATTTTACAACGGAAAGCACAGCTTACGGTACAAAAAATTCAAAGGCTGGCTTGCCTTGGTATCACAGGAGCAATGAAAACCTGTCCGCAGCGGTAATGGAAATGTTTCTTAACATCCCTCCGATACATATAATCATATAATGATCATAAGCTGTAGGAATGTAGGAATGTACATTGATACTTTGTATCAATGATACATTGTTGCAAAGCAAAACTGTAACTTGTGCGAGCGGACGCATTTACTGCTTACCGTGCATTTCATACTGATAACGCTTGCCACCATCGATGTCGATTCTAAGAAATACACAGATCGTACGATGGTAATTCAATACCTTTTGATGACGAAGGCATAATGCAATTCTCGCACAAGAACTTTCAGGCATGTATGATTTTATAATTAAGATTAGTCAGTAGTTAGACTCGAAACGATTCAAACAATAAAGTACTTTTTTAAATCAGTACCAATCGTTTTTCTTATTTTCATTGTGATACATTAAAATCTGTAACACAATGCTAATTATATTAATGGCGCAGTCGGGAAACTCGGGAAATTGAAAGTAAAATAAATGAAATTAAAGTTTTTTTGTGAAAAAAAAAGCGAAATTGAAAGTAAAGTGAAAACGAAGTAAAATAAATGAAATTAAAGTTTTTTTGTGAAAAAAAAAGCGAAATTGAAAGTAAAGTGAAAACGAAGTAAAATAAATGAAATTAAAGTTTTTTGTGAAAAAAAGCGAAATTGAAAGTAAAGTGAAAACGAAGTAAAATAAATGAAATTAAAGTTTTTTTGTGAAAAAAAAGCGAAATTGAAAGTAAAGTGAAAATTAAAATTAAAATAAATTAAAATAAAATAAAATCAAAATTAAAATAAAATGAAATCAAAATTAAAATAAAATTGAAAATAAAATAAAATCAAAATTAAAATAAATCAAAATTAAAATAAAATAAAATTAAAATAAAATAAAATTGAAAATAAATTAAAATAAAATAAAATCAAAATTAAAATAAATCAAAATTAAAATAAAATAAAATTAAAATAAAATAAAATTGAAAATAAATTAAAATAAAATAAAATCAAAATTAAAATAAAATAAAATCAAAATTAAAATAAAATGAAATTAAAAATAAAATAAAATTGAAAATAAAATAAAATCAAAATTAAAATAAAATGAAATTAAAATTAAAATAAAATTGAAAATAAAATAAAATCAAAATAAATCAAAATTAAAATAAAATAAAATAAAATTGAAAATAAATTAAAATTAAAATAAAATTGAAAATAAAATAAAATCAAAATTAAAATAAAATAAAATTAAAATAAAATAAAATTGAAAATAAATTAAAATAAAATAAAATCAAAATTAAAATAAAATAAAATTAAAATAAAATATAATTGAAAATAAATTAAAATAAAATAAAATCAAAACTAAAATGAAATTAAATTAAAATTAAAATAAAATAAAATTAAAATAAAATAAAATCAAAATTAAAATGAAATAAAATTAAAATTTAAATAAAATAAAATTAAAAATAAAGTAAAATAAAATAAAATAAAATCAAAATTAAAATCAAAATTAAAATAAAACAAATTCAAATAAAATAAAAACGCGGTTGAAATTAATATAAAAGCAACTGAAATTAAATGCAGTTAAATTTACAACAATCATCGAATTTACAACAATCATCAAGTTTACAACAGTTTTCAAGCTTACAACATCCATCAAACTTACAACAATCATCAAGTTCACAACAATCATCAAGCAAAAAAAAAAGGAAGAATTCATCAAATTTACATCATTCGGCAAATACAACGCACATCATTCGTTTAAGTTCAGCATAAAGGAACCGTAAATATTTTTCCGAATTTTTTTTTCTTTCTTTCTTATTTAAAAATATTTTTCTCCCAAGTCTTAAAATTTTTTTTTTTTCAATTGTAAAGGTATAAATAGTAAAGAGAAAAAAAAATGGCACTCGTTCAACAATTTAAACTAGTGCTGCAGTGTATTAACTGCATAACGCCATTTGGGGGTAATCCCACAGATTTGGTATATTTCATTGGGAGGATTGAGTCACTTTTTCCTTCAATGGAGGGTTTAGATAACAATCAGAAATTGATTCTGATGGGTTATATACAAGATAAAATTGTGGATAAAGCTAGAATTAGCTTAACAACACATAATGCGACTGTTTCAAATTGGACAGAAATAAAGGAAATTCTGATCAGAAATTTTGCTGACAGTACTCCTAGAAACAAACTAATCGACCAAATTACAAAAAGTAAGTGTGACTCAACTATTGAGAATTTTTATAATAAATTAAACTCACTTTTGTGTAAACTCAACACTATTTCTATGCTACAAGCAGAAAATAGTGGTGAAATGTTGGCCTCACATAATAGAATTGCTTTGGATCATTTCAAAGAAGAAATACCGGAGCCTATTAGAGGTATCGTCATTAACAGAAACCCACTTAATTTGATAGAAGCTTACAAAATAGTCCAGATTAATGGGTACACAAACTTTCAAGGGTTAAAACATAATTTCAATAATTATGCACAAACCAAATATAATCCAAACTATTATCGACGACAAACAGATAGAGCAACTAACAATCAAACACAATACGCAAGTAACGCTACACCAGACAACCATACACGACAGACATACAGACCACCATCAACCAGACAAACTCAACATACGAACAATGATAGAAATTCTAACAGACAAAACTATAACACGTACAATGATAGAAATCCAAACAGACAAAACTTTAATTTCAACAGACATCCGCAATATACGAACAGTAACAGAAATAACGCTAGACAAAACTATGACGGACATAGTAGAAATAATTTTAACTCGAACGGGCGATCAAATAGCCAACAGTCCTGGGCCAATAATAATTCCTTCCAAAATAGACGAAATAATAACCAATTGCCAGAGCCAATGGACACTAACGTAAATCAAAATGGGCAAACGCGCAGTAAACCTCAAAATTTTCAGCAGCACGGCCCAAACAACTTCCCTATTTAGTGATCGAAACAAGTGTAAGAAAACTGCGATTCCTTGTAGATACTGGAGCGGAGAGCAGTATAATTAACAAAGGCTTATGTCAACCGAAATACAGATTTCAAATCCCACTTACAACTATTCGATCATTTAAAAAGTTAAATAACACGGATACAGTGTGTAGATTTCCGTTATTCAAAGAATTCAACCTAAGTAACTATGAAGTCGAGTTCCTAGAAATAAATTTTCACGACGATTTCGATGGAATCATAGGTAATAACATTTTAATAAAACTCGATACGATCGTTGAATTTCCGAAGCGACTTTTGATTACAAAGAACGCAACCTTGAAATTTTTTTTGAACCAAGAAGAAGAAGATTACCACTATAATACACACTTAAATAACATTCCACAAAATTTTCAATTGGACTACGAGGAAAATAAGCCCTTATACAAAATTCCATCACATCTCAATAATAGAGATGCGTATGCACTAAAAGCTGTTTTAAGCAAATTCAAAGATCTTTTCTTCAAAAAAAACGATAAACTAACTTTCACAAGTGAAATTAAACATAGAATCATAACAAAGACTGATTCTCCAATTTATTCTAAAATCTATCGTTACCCAGAAGTGCATAGAAATGAAGTCGATAAACAAATACAGGAGATGTTGGACAATGGTATTATAAAATACAGCAATAGTCCATTTAACAGCCCTATTTGGGTGGTGCCCAAAAAATTAGACAATAGTGGCGAGCAAAAGTGGAGAATAGTGATTGACTATAGAAAGCTGAATGAGGCGACGGTAGACGATAGATTTCCTATCCCCAACATAGATGATCTCTTTGATAAGCTGGGTAAAGCAAACTACTTTACCACGCTCGACCTCGCTAAGGGGTTTCACCAAATTGAATTGGACATAAGAGATAGACAAAAGACAGCATTTAGTACCAGAGGCGGACATTTTGAGTTCACGAGAATGCCTTTTGGCCTAAAAAATTCACCAGCCACCTTCCAAAGGCTAATGAATTCGATTCTCAGTGAATTCATCAACAAGATTTGTGTTGTCTATTTAGACGACATTTTAATCTTCTCTACGAGTTTGGAAGAACATCTGCAGTCTATCAAAAAGATCTTAAACCGCTTAAGAGAAGCGAATTTGAAGATCCAGATAGACAAATGCAATTTTGCACAAGTCGAAACCGAATTCCTGGGACATATAGTTGCTAACGGTTGTATAAAGCCAAATCCTGGAAAAGTCGCGGCCATAAATAACTTGTGCCTTCCAAGGACTCAGAAGGAAATAAAGGCTTTCTTAGGGATTACAGGATACTATCGCAAATTTGTGAAAGACTACGCTAAAGTAGCTCAACCGATGATAAAATTCTTGAAAAAAGATTCTAAAATGGACATAAACGATAAGGATTATGTCAAATCATTTAATAAACTGAAGAAACTAATAACGAATGATCCAATTCTTGTTAGCCCAAACTTTAGTAAACAGTTTACTCTTACAACCGACGCATCCAATTATGCGATCGGTGGAGTTTTATCACAAAATAATAAAGCCATCGCGTATTGCAGTAGAACACTTAATAACCACGAAAGGAAATATTCCACAATAGAGAAGGAACTACTCGCGATAGTTTGGTGCGTTAAGTATTTTCGAGTATATCTTTACGGACGCAAGTTTCAAATTCAAACCGATCATAAACCATTATGTTGGTTACAAAACCTTAAAGAACCAAACCTTAAATTACAAAGGTGGAAGATCATGTTAAATGAATACGATTATGAAATTGATTATGTAAAGGGTAAAACGAATTACGTGGCTGATGGACTTAGTCGACCACCAGAAGGAAGTAGCAGGAATCCAAAAATTATGGACACTTTTATTAATGAAATAGATATAAACAAGCAAAGAACGAGAAATATGTCAACTGAAGGCACTGTACACTCAGCAGAAGAAGACTCAAACCTATTAATTAATATAACTGAATCTCCAATAAATATTTACAAAACTCAAATCTACTTGAGCAAAGGCAGAAAAGAACTGATTGAATCTAAAAATGTTTTTGATAAAAACCAGCACCATGTGCAGATAACTAGGAGATCCAATTTATTAGAAATTATGAGGCAAATAATTCCGAATAAGGGTTCCGTTTGCGTTCATTTCTCAGACACGGATCTTCATGTTAAATTCCAAGAGAATTACAAACTTTATTTTGCAAGCAATAGAAAATTAAAAACAGTATGTTCTTCGAAAAAATTGGAAGACGTAATCGACAAAAGCTATTTAAGCTACTTAATTGACAAAGAACACAAGGATAAAAATCACCGTGGTATAGATTCAGTTTATACGGAACTAAAAAACAAGTACTACTACCCAAACCTATTGATCGAAATTCAAAAGAAAATTAATAATTGCGAAATTTGTAATTTAGCGAAGTTTGATAGACATCCTATTATAGAGAAATTTAAAATTACTGAAACACCTTCGCGACCTAACAGCATAATTCATTTAGATATTTGGTTTCCTATTCGAAATCAACCCTATTTGACAACAATCGATAAGTTTTCGAAATATGCAACAGCACATAAGCTAGAAGATCGCAACTGGATTGAAGTACTTAAAGCATTAAAAACTAGATTCATACACTTGGGTAAACCTGATAAAATTGTTACTGACAATGAATCTTGTATTATCAACCAGAATATTAAACAATTTTTAACGGACAATAACATTGACTTACATACGACAACAGCTGCATTGAAAACTGGAAATTCAGACGTCGAACGACTTCATTTAACTCTTAACGAGCACATGCGTTTACTAAATGTGAGCGAACCCAAAAATCCAGTAGACGACAAGGTTTTCACAGCTATTATGTCTTACAATAGAACTATCCACAGTACTACAAACTACAAACCCACCGATTTCATTAATAAAAATATTTCTTCGGAAGACATTGATAAACTTTACAAAAAACTTGTACACGACAAAACGAAAAGAATTAATAAACTAAACGAAAGTAGACAGGTAAACAAACCTCGTGCACACAACATAGTAAGTAATAGGAGAATAGGCAAAAGTAACCCTAAATACGAAAAAATACCGGTAAGGAACACTAATCCAGTGGATTACCAACAAGAAGAAGGGAAATACAAACGAAAATTTTACAAAACTCAGCTAAAAAGACGATACAAGTACCAAAATCAAGACTAAACTTTTTATAAAATAGACAGTACACACACCAAAATCAAGGAAATTTTTTTTTCAACCATCAACAATGATTGTGATAATACTGTTGACGCTTTGTACTACATACGCGACACTGAACTGTCAAAAGATTGAAATTACACCAATACGTAGCGACAACGGATACATTTTACTCAGATTGGACGACACACCTATCGTCGAAAAATACATAAAAATTCTACACATTATAAATACAACTGAATACAGTGAAATAATAAATAAGTTTAATCAAAATTTTAATAGTTTGCACCTAGACAGTAATGATTTAGATTATGCTACCTTGACAAGGGAATTAAATGAGATTAGGAATAAATTAAATAGGATTATACCAGATGTATACACAAGTAAACGTTATAAAAGAGGACTGATCAACATTTGGGGTAAAACCATGAAATTTCTAGCAGGAACTATGGACAATGACGACGCAGACGAAATTTACAACCATTTACAAAACCTAGATGAAAACTCAAAACAATTGACAAATCAAATAAACGAACAAGTAATCATTAATAATGATTTAATAAAAAATTTGGACAAGATAAAAGACCATGTTAATAGAGAACAAACACAAATTCAAGAATACTTAAACAAACTACAGACGACCACAACAGATTTAGAAAAGACTATTTACAACTTTAAATATACATACCAATTGCACTTAGATTTAACCACGATAATTAAGCAATTAGATAAAATAGAAGATATAATCTTACTAAGCAAATTAGACGTACTAGCACACGACATTCTGACGGAAGAGGAGATAAATAGTTATAACATTACAGTAGAAGTAATACCTTTCATAAGAAATAACGTTATTTTCAAAGAAAAACTTATCATTTTTGCATTGCTTATACCTAAATTCACTGAAGAAAAATATTATAATACTTTAATAATACCTATGCCAGGTCCAAACAACGAAGAAATTGACGAAATTAGTCAAATCGTACTAAGTAAAGGAAACATAATTTACAACAAGAATGAATACAAGAAGAATAAACTTACTGAACACAATAATAAATGTATAAAAAGTTTAATATCAGAAAATATAACATGTAATTACATTATAAATAACGAAGAAAGTATCGAAATGATAAATGATAATATTATTGTAACCAAAAACTTAAAACTTACAAAATTAAAACACTCTTGTTCAAACCAATTAATAACAGTTTCTGGAAATAATATCATTAAATTTCACAATTGCATAATAAAAATTAAAGATTTATTGTATACTAGCGAGATTAAAGAATTCAAAGATACAATTTTGTTACCCACAGCTTATGTAAATGTAACGAAAAATTATAACAATATAACATTACAAAAGATCAATTTAGAAACTATAGAAAACAGAAAAGAAATCACTTACATTAACTTCAAAACAAAATTAACTAACGGTTTATTCATAACTTCCACATTTGTAATAATTGTAATTTTTTGCATAATAATTGGCCTAACGTATTACTTTAACAATAACAGAAAATTTAAATCAAACGTAAACGTTGACATACAAATGAAGGAAAAGGACGAAACGTTCGAAATAAAACAACCCGTATCAGATCCATTTTCGCGGGACGCGAAAAACTAAAGGGGGGAGCAATCATATAATGATCATAAGCTGTAGGAATGTAGGAATGTACATTGATACTTTGTATCAATGATACATTGTTGCAAAGCAAAACTGTAACTTGTGCGAGCGGACGCATTTACTGCTTACCGTGCATTTCATACTGATAACGCTTGCCACCATCGATGTCGATTCTAAGAAATACACAGATCGTACGATGGTAATTCAATACCTTTTGATGACGAAGGCATAATGCAATTCTCGCACAAGAACTTTCAGGCATGTATGATTTTATAATTAAGATTAGTCAGTAGTTAGACTCGAAACGATTCAAACAATAAAGTACTTTTTTAAATCAGTACCAATCGTTTTTCTTATTTTCATTGTGATACATTAAAATCTGTAACACAATGCTAATTATATTAATATATTCAAATAAAAAAAGAAGCTATCAAAGGAGTGTTACGCATACAGGAGAAAAACAATTACAAATCAGGGGAGTTTAGAGGTCACCTCAAAATCCTAAGAAACTCAAAATTGGAGGTTCTAGCCTCCACATTATCGGACGCTATGCCGACAAAATTTAACTTTGAAACCCCCTTCAAAGTAATAATCAGAGAACGCAAGGACTGGCAATCCGCGCTACCTTAAATGGAAGAGGGATCAACCATTTGGTATACAGATGGTTCGCGCACCTCTGAGGGGACAGGAGCCGGAGTCAAAGGTCTTAACTTCTCGGTTTCAAAACCACTCGACAAAGAAGCCACAATCTTCCAGGCTGAACTAATTGCAATGGAGCTATGTATCCAAGTGAATATAAGGAGAGCTTATCGCAACAAATCGGATAATCAGGCGGTTCTCAAAGCCCTAGCATCCAATAAACACGGATCGAGGTTAGCTTGGGACTGTCTTCAAGATCTAATCATCCTGGGGAACAGGAACGACGTAACCTTAATTTGGGTACCAGGACATATAGGAATTGAGGGAAACGAAGAGACTGATCGCCTTGCAAAAACTAGCGCGAAACAAAACCTTATTGGTCCAGAGCCATTCTGCAGAAAATCAAAAGGGCATCATAGCTCGATACTTAAGAAGTGGGTTGAACAAGAACACAAAATCTACTGGAATAGACTTTGTAACGAAAATCCGGCGGCGAAGCCGCATTCTCGTCGCAGATTTTCTCATGGGGCTTCTCCGAGTCATGCAGCACCTCCTGCCGGCTGCTCAGGAGCGTTGGGGGGGTCAAAATTACCCGGAGAAGCACCCATCCTTGTTCGTGCTGCCAATAATTGTCGAGAGGGAGAGGAAAAGTAAGGATACTAACCTTAAATGGTGATGGGCAGCCTCAGGGCACCCATAGGGCGACGCTCTACTCTTCACACATCATAAATAGGTCCGTATAAAGTGTAAAAATATATATACAAGTACCTAAATACGTCACAAGAATCTTCACAATTATTTAAATTACAAGCAACAAATTTTTTTTTTTGGTAAATATTTGTATTCAGTGGGAAGAAAGAAAAATTCCAAGAAAAATTCAATTGATAAAAAAAAATATGAATATACGAAAGAAAAAAAAATTTACTCCGGTGGGGCCCTTGCTGCGTCCAGATCCTTGCTGACTCTTTCGCCTTCCGTCTCGTGGCCTTTTTTTTTATTTTTTTATATATTCAGGTTATTTTTATTTTGTATTATCACATGTATTTCTTTACTCCATTTGTTAAATTATTCTCACTAGATTTTTGATTTATTCATTAAGCTTGATTAAATTTTTTTTTATGTTCAAGTTATTTTTATTTTGTATTATCACAGGTATTTTTTTACTCCACTTGTTAAATTATTCTCACTCTATTTTTGATTTATTCATTAAGCTTGATTAAAAAAAATTTTTTTTCTTTTTTTTTCACACGCCATTTTTATTATAAGAAAAAAACTATTCTTTTTAAAACCAAAAAAATTTCGTCGATTCGACTATGCGTCGACAGCTCTCCGCACCCACTGCTTTGCGTGGCAACCAACTTTTTCCACTTTCTTTTTGGCGGGCAGACCAGAAGCACCAAAAAAACTCGTTTTCTTGCGTTCTGGTCGATGAATTTTGGCGCCAAAAGATTTATTGCAGTGCTGCCTTGTTGCACTTTGCTAATTTTTTTTTTTATTTTATGTATATTATTATTTTCTTGTGTTAAATTTATTTTTTTTTTTTATTTTTAAGTACTATTTCCTATATTACATACTATATTGACTAAACTTGCGTTTTTAGGAACATTAAAATTTTTTTTAGAGAAGCGACAAAAGAAACGCACGACGGGGGAAATGCGTGTAAAGAGTAGGTTTTTTTTATGTGATTCGCAACATTCGTGATTCGCAACATTCGTGGGGACGACCTCGACCCTGTTTGAGATGGTCTCATATTCAAAGCCGGGCAAAAATAAAATTTATAGAATATAAAAATAATTCAATAATAGTTATTTAAATAATAAAAAAAAATTGTGTGCAAGCTACTATCTCAATTCCGACTAAATTTTAATGTCTTTAGCATGAAATACTCCTATGCGTTAATTATTAAAATCTTCTAACTCGTAGGCTACATTTCCAACACGCCCTCGAACTCGAGCCTTTAAAAATTTTGGGGCTAGTTTGACAGAAAAATTGTTGACTGCGTCACTCTGAGAGTAATTGCGAACGAATACTATCTGGCCAACAGTGAATTCACGATCCCTGCTTCGAAGATTATATGTGTGGGAGCTTCTATTATCCGCTTCCTCTAACTTAGATTTCACTAGACTTTGTGCCGTTCGAATTCTTTCAATATGGGAAAGTACTTGGATATCACCATCGTTCAGGGCATTTAACGTACGTAACAACTCATACTCAGAGCCATGGTAAATGGTTTGGTAACCAAACATAAGAAAATGTGGTGAGAATCCTGTCGAACCGTGCACTACATTTCTCAACGCTGAACACGTCTCGACAATATTCTCATCTCATGTACGATGGTCCTCACCTACATATGATCGGATCGCAGACAGAATACTTCGATTGACCCGTTCTGAAGCGTTGGCTTGGGGAGCATATACTGGTGAAAATGTATGCTGAACTCCATAGTTCTTTAGAAACTTGTCGAAAGCCTTAGACGTGAATTGGACTCCATTATCGGAATGGATAAATTCCGGTACACTAAATGTTAGGAATATCTCTTGATGCAAAAATTTTATCACTTTATCCGTAGTAGCGCTCGGCATAGGCTTTAGCCATACAAATTTTGTAAATTGGTCTAGTACTACAAAGATATATCTACTACCAAACTTTGAACGCGGGGGTACGGTCCGAGGAAATCGATATAAAGACGCTGAAGCGGCCGCTCGACATCAACCTGCTTACCCATACGAGGTCTCATTATTGAATTGGGAGGTTTGCTCTGTTTGCAAATATCACAAGACGTTACCAATTGCGCGACCTGCTGTCTCAGTTTGGGCCAGTAATAATATCGCTGAAGGAGTTCCACAGTTTTTGCGACCCCACAATGTGAAGATACGGGATTGTTATGGATATTCAATATTAGGGAATCTGTAAGTGAAGAACCCATAATTTCCAATTAGATAATCCTGAGGAATATTTGTACATATGGGTCATTCTTTTACAAACCGTACACCTAATTGGACGACATATTTTCTATTGCTTCCAAAATTTTTCTATAGGTAGTATACATCGAATAAGCCGACACGTATGCGGGGATTTTTTTTTTAAATTGTTTATTTTAAAAAATATGGATGTTTAAACATTTTGAGAATCGTTGGTTTTGCTCTTGTTAAAAAGCTATTATCTTCGGTTCTATTTGTCCCACAGATTTCGTTCTTATCTCATTTTAAAGGTAGTTTTGTAACCTTTTTACTACATTGTTCCAAAAAAAATTGTATTGTTAAATAATTGTAGTTATTAGCAATTAAAGCACTTAAAGTCGATTTTCATACTTGCGCCCAGCCGATAAAAAATCGAAAAAAATACCATCGTATTCCTTGATTGATTCTCTAAAAAATACATTTAAAAAAAAAATGGAGAAATAACGGGATCAACAGAAAAAAAATAATTTGCACCACCGGGCGCGTATGAATAATAAAAGAAAAAATTTAGGGCAAAATGAATGCATTGTTATTTGTGATTTTTCTGAGAACTACGCTTTTGTGATCTGAAATGCTATTCAAGGTGTACATTGGAACAATGATCAGGCAACAGTGCATCCGTTTGCGATTTACAACAAAAGCAATAAACAACAACAATGATTTCCGAATGTTTGCATCATGACACCGTAGCCGTTCACGTATTTCAATGGCATTTCCTCAATTTTATCAAAACTAACTTACATAATATCAATAATATCATACATTTTTCTGACAGAGCGAGTGCACAATTAGTCCAGTCGGATTAGATCAAAAAAGGTCTGTTTGCCGAAATGCTGCGATTTCGATGTTTTTTTTAACCTCATTGTTTTTTTGCGTAGATTACGATAAAAATATTGTGGCCACTGGAGGGGTGGGGGAAAGACTCGAGAAATAGCAAAATTCGCAAATTTTCGTCTGTTTTAGAGGTTTTTTGAGCTTTATTACGTTATACTAAACAGTTTCGAAAAACTAATGAGGTTCGATTGCAGACACTTAGACCTTTCATTTGAGTGGTACATTGTTAAATTCGGTTTTTTTAAACCTGATATATAGACTGTTATTCAAGACGTTTTTGACAATTTTCAAAGAATCTGTGTTTTTGGAAGGAAATGAGTATTTCATAGACTGTAAAAACGATATTCTACCAAAACTTGCGGCATTGTCTCTTAATAAATACACTTTAAATAACTGAATCAAAATTCAGCCCAAATTTAGCCGGTTTCATAGAAATTTCACCTCATGAATTTATTAGAAAATGACTTTTCGAGTAAATTTTTTCTTAACTCTTTTTTTAAGGCAGAAGGACTAAATGAAATTTCCAACTAACCTTTATAGTCTTATTGTATTGTGGACATTCTGATAAAGAATTTGTGGGGCTTGAAGTTCAATTTGACTTACCCGGAGCCGAGATATCGAACTTTTTATTGCAGATTTTAAGATTTTTTTAATAATAACGTTATTTTTACTCGTAATAAGTGCAGTTACAGCCTATTTTTTGATGAATAAATTCATATTCCTTTCAATTATTTATCCTTAAAATAAATAAAATCAGGATTTTTGGCCAACGCAGAGGAATAAAAAAGTCGACGCGTCACTAACACACTAATTTGTTTCGTCGTGCTGCGCGCCCGGTGGTGCAAATTATTTTTTTCTGTTGATCCCGTTATTTCTCCATTTTTTTTTTAAATTGATTTTTTAGAGAATCAATCAAGGAATACGATGGTATTTTTTTCAATTTTTTATCGACTGGGCGCAAGTATGAAAATCGACTTTAAGTGCTTTAATTGCTAATAACTACAATTATTTAACAAGACAATTTTTTTTGGAACAATGTAGTAAAAAGGTTACAAAATTACCTTTAAAATGAGATAAGAACGAAATCTGTGGGACAAATAGAACCGAAGATAATAGCTTTTTAAGAAGAGCAAAACCAACGATTCTCAAAATGTTTAAACATCCATATTTTTTAAAATAAACAATTAAAAAAAAATCCCCGCATACGTGTCGGCTTATTCGATGTGTACTACCTATAGAAAAATTTTGGATTTCGATTTTCGTGTTATAAACGGAACTTGGGATCTGATGTGTTGCAATTGAAAAGTATTTACGAAGGATACCTAGGCGTTTGGAGGTATCCAGGGCAACATCAAAAATATGTTTGCTCCAATCAAGATGGTTATTAACTTTTACGCCTAATATGATAAATTCATCTGAAGAGCTAATTGGTACGCCATTAAAGGCTAAATTAGTCGACGACGCTGGAACATCACGTTTGAGGGAAAGGTGACAGGACTGTGTTTTGGCAGCGTTGAACTCTACTCTATTTTTACTGCCCCAATCCAGGATTAAGTCGAGGTCGGAGTCCAGCGAACTGAATAGCTCCCTGCGTTTGGAAGCAATAGATAGCTTGTGAGAATCCGCAGCAGAGTTAAATTCAAAGGTGTTATCTAAAGTACTGCCATCTGCAAAACTATGGATTGGATTGAGAGTAGAAGACAAAAGATCATTAATGAATACTAAGAACAGAGTAGGTGAAAGAACAGAACCCTGAGGGACACCAGAATTAGTTGGGAAAGAAGAAGAAGTAACGCCATCTAATACGACTCGTATAGTGCGTTCGGACAGGAAACTCTCAATCCATCGAATGAGGGTAGCATCGAGACCAATGGCCTTTAGCTTAACAAGGAGACATTCATGCCAAACTCTGTCAAAAGCTTTTGCAATGTCAAGAGCAAGAACTTGACCTTCGCCGTATTTGTGCAAGCAAGAGTTCCAACGTTCCGTCAGGTAGACCAAAAGATCTCTCGTCGACCTTCCAGAACGGAAACCGTATTGGCGATCGTGGATAAGCTGTTTATCCTCGAGATAGTGAATGATTTTGCGATTGACAGCAGTTTCCATCACTTTCGAGAGCACTGAAGTGATGGCTATCGGGCGGTAGTTAGCGGGGTTCGCTTTGCTTCCTTTCTTGGGAATTGGCTGAACATTCGCGACTTTCCACAATCGTGGAAAGCACCCAGAAGAGTACGATAGATGAAAAAGATTGCGAAGGGGTTTAGCCAGAGAAGAGGAGCACATTTTAAGGGTAATGGGGGGAATGCCATCAGGGCCAACGGACTTGTGAACATTGAGCTTTTGCAGGATCCTGAATATGAGACGCGTGCGGAAATGTAGCGGCGGCAGCGTAAAACCTGATGGTGTTACGATAGGAGGGGCTTGGTTTGAAGGTGGTAGCGTGGAGTTTCTTGCGAAACTTACTGCCAATAGGTTCGTTTTCTCAACCGGATCAATAACGGTACGGTCGTCATCGACAAGTGGTGCTGTTGATGAAGAGATGAAATTATTGTTGACCGTTTTGACAAAAGACCAGAAAGAATTTGAGCCTTTTGGACTCTGAAGAATCTTCCGCCCAAGTTTTTGGTCGTGATCAAATTTAACACTTTTAAGGGTGGATTTGCAAGAATTTCTTGATACATTATAAAGCTCTCTGTTAGCTGGAGTTGGAAAATTTTGAAAATTTTTAAATAGATCAAGAAGATTGGAGAACTGACCTGCAACTTCTGGTAAACGAGTAGGTTGATTTACCAGTTGTGTTAAACCGTTTAACGAGGCAAAGAGCTCAGTATCACGTCCCTCTTGGTCCGTGCAGGAGGAATATTTCAGCCAGGCAGTGTTGTGAACATTGAAATCGCCCGCGATAACGATTTCAGCGTCAGGGTGTGCAGAGTAAATAGACTGGATGGATTCAGACAACCCATCCAGTTCACTAGCTGTTTTAGCTGCATTCAGTGCCGGGCTTCTATAAATATAACAAAAATACAAGATATGGACTAAAAGTTTTATCCAGATAAAATTAAATTCCGGATTGGAGCAGGTACCCAAATGTGGAACCAATTGGAAGGGCACATCATCACGGATGTAAAGAGCGATTCCCCGTTGGCGAAAAAATGCTGGGATAAGGTGATAACCGGGAACAGAATGAAACTGCTCACTTCCAGGTAGCACCTTGCACTCGCCAAGTTCTAATACGTCTGGTTTTGAAGTTTGGGCGTGAATGTACAGGGAGAGGTAAGCAGAACTCAATCTCCGAACGTTGACCTGGTCAAACGTGAAAGTAGCCATTAAAGAAAAGAGTACGAAAGATAAGTGTAAAAAAAAGGAGAAAATAAAAGGACTTGAATTAAAAATTGGAAAGTTAAAAAGTTAAAAATAAACAGAGAACAAAAATAAAAACAATGTAAAAAAGGAGAAAACAGACAAAAACAGTAAATTTAAAGGAAGCAAGAAACTAAAAATGTAACAACGCGGAAATAAAAACAAGAAAAACTAATGGCTAAGGATTCGTCAAGGTGTAAAAAGAATAAATATTAAAAATAAAAAAAATTGATTTACAATGATAAAAATTATAGAGATTAAAAAAAAAATATGGCAACACGAAATGGAGGTGTAAACATTGCCCAGCAAAAATAAAATAAAATAAAAAAAAAACCAAGCAGCATAACATCAACAACACAAACGAAAAATAATTAACGGTCCGGGGTCCGTAATTGCAAGGCCCGCACAAGTACTAGGCCTATGAACGGGAGAACTAACACATCGAAGACCCTGGTCCGTTAGGCGACACTTAGCTGGAACTTGGAGAATTAAAGATCCGACGGCGGTGTGACTCCCTCGAAAAGGTCACAATATAAAATTTTTATTAGAACACTCGCGACAGAAAAACAGAAACGAGCAATAAAATTATTACAAAAACACAACAAAAAAAAAATGTGAGTCGGCGTAAAGCACGTCCGGCACCGAGCACTGTGTCAAACTCTCTCTCATTTCTGTGACTTGAAAAAGAAAAGAAAAAAGGCACATAATACGACACAGCACTTTGAACGAACTCAATTTAAATATCGACTTATCTCCATCATCGTCAGCTTCTAAAATTTCCCATATACAGAAGATTTCAAGTTTATCTTGTGGGGTCGATAGGGATTTGGTCAACTATCAGCTTAATATGATTACATTATGACATTATATGTATGTTACATATGCATTCACTCTTACTTCGTTCTTCCCTCACCAAATATCTTTTTTTAACGAAAATTTGGTGCTACGTACTACTTTTTTTTTAAAAATCGGATAAAATATTTTTTTTTAAGTTTTGTAAGAAATTGTTTTTGTTTTTTTCTTCCAACAAAAAAGGTTTGTTTTTCGGTTAAAAATAAATCTTTTTTCTGGAGGGAGCTGGTTAAAATAATTATAAATTTTCTAAACTTACATTAACGGGGCATATACACGAAATCGCATATTTAAGTGGAAATGTAATGTTTTATAAACAAACAAAATTGGCGAAGCCGCTGGAAACCTTAGCATTTTTTTAATATTCTTAAATCAAAATTTTGGCGAGGGAAATGGTTTAATGCCAATGTGATAGGGTGATTGGTTTTGAAGTTATTAACACTTTCATGTAGGAAGTTCTAAAAATTATAAAAATGCAAATTTTATAACAAAAAATTTTTTATATTTTTTTTTAATTTTTTCCCCATAACCGAAAAACAAACCTTTCCACGGAAACTGGTTAGAAATTTTTCCAAATTTTCAAAGTTTTAATTAATAATATTGTATTCTGAAATTTCTATTTTTTTGCTGAAAAGACTAATTTTTGATTTTAAATTCTTTGTGTGTAAATGATATTTTTTCGAACCTGTTTCTTTGTAAGTATAACATTGATTTATTGTGAGCCGAAAAAAAAATAAATAATAAAAATTACGCAATCAATTAGATTTGAGGACCATTTAAAGATACACATTTTCCAGTCAGCTCCTGGTCATCCTAATAGGATGACTCTTTTTTCTCCAATTTATCACTATTATAACTTATTTTGAGCTATTCGCAAAATTTGTCAATTCCAAATTACCTCATCTTCAACGAAAACGCCTTTTCGGCATACACGGCCTCTTATCCTTTCTGGAATACTAATTATTTTCTGATTAAGCAAGATTTTGGCTTAATGTAAATTCCTGATTTTTAACGCTGTTTCATGGTAAAGATTGATTTGTTCATGTCCTAAGAAATAATTTAGGTGTTATGACGTTGTGAAGGCACATATAATTTTCGAAGTTAATTGGATTGTGGTCCAGCCCTGTCTTTTCAGACAACATTGTTAAAGTCAGTTTTAAATTTCTATCCCAGTTATGTCTCAATTGCACCACTTTCCAATTACTACCAAATTACCATATTTTTAATAAGACCGGCCATGATCCATTAAGCAGAAATTTTTAATTTAATTTGCAATAATAGATTTGTATACTTTACTTGAAACATGAAAGTGTTATATGTTTGCCATAAGGTTTCTAACGCTAAGAAATAAGACTCGGAGAAAAAAAAATGAATGATAGAGAAGTTCAGATTATCACTCAAAAATCTCAAAACCGGAAGTCCGTCCGCCTGTAACCTCTCAAGCTCGAGAGCGCGGTGAACTAGGAAGCTCAAATTATGCACGTCATTTTTGACAAACAAGTAAGGTTAAGTTCGTGAATGGGCGAAATCGATTCACCCCTTCTACCTCCTCTCATACAAAATGATACAATTTTGGAATTTAACAATAAACTGATTTTCTCGAAAAGTATAAAACCTATAGATCTCAATTGTAGAATATATTATTTTCAAAATGACATTAATTTACACTATAAAATATTATTTGAATCGCCTCACACCTTCTACCACCTTCCATACAAATTGCATTTGTTGATCAAAAACTATAAACTGTAACATTTAATAATTTTAAAATTTTGTAATAAACCCTTCTGGTACATAATATAAAAAAGCCCTTATGGCAACATTGTAATTTGAAAGGTGCCGCACGGCCATACATAAAATGTTCTATATAAACCGTGGCCGGAGCCCTCAGTAGGCATTCTGAGTTTGCTCGGCACGGATTAAATAACTATCTGTCTGACATACAAAGAACCTTTCCTTTATTTTACCTTACACCCTCATCCTGACAATTCGCAAAAGCACGGCATTATAACAAATCTTAGTCTGTTTGGAGAGAATTTCCTACCCGAAGAGTGAAGATCATACACAGGAGACTGGTTAAGAGATTAATGAAGAGAACCAACGCGACCCCAACTAAAAAGAATTCTTAAACACCCAAAGAATCCTACAATTGGCACCCAACTTGAGGCCGCTTACGCATTAGCACTCAACTAGAGTCTGTAACCCCAACTAGAAGCCGCACACGCATTAGCACTCAACCAAAGCTCGTGCGCATAGTTGAAGAGAAAATTTCCCCTTCGGTGAATACAAATTGTGTTACGCACACTCTTACAAATACGATCACACAAAGATCGGAGATGGGACTCAATTTAAGTGATGAGCAGTTCCGCACTCTCATTGAATCATTACAAGTTGCCCCTGTCACAAACACACGCAAAGGTAGCTTCACCACTTGTACAGCTCGCTACGATGGAACAAGATCTACCTCCGCAGTAAATGAATTTATCAATAAGGTAAAGATATTCAAAGTGTGTGAAAATATTGACGATGTCAATGCTCTCGAAGGTTTGTCTCTATTGCTAGACGACTGTTTCACTCGGCCTGCGCGGCCGCCCGATAAATGCACGGCGATATGACAGCTGCGAACTGTCATCCGGAACATATGATTGCGATCATATGATGCTGCGTTCCGTTCCCGATCATTCTCCGGCCGCAACCATTTATTATGTACACGACGACCTATTGCGGCGCTTCTAGCGGCTACTTTGGCAATCACCTATACAGCAACAATTCCCAATATGAAATTGCTATTGCGGCAATCCTAGCGGCATACATCCACAATGATAATTCCAATAGAAAAAAATTATGCTTTGTTCTTGTGTTCATTCTTGTTAGAACCATTGAGTAAGAAACGTTAAATTTAAAATCGAAATTTTCGCCTTGTGTTTTCTTTTCTCCTTTTTATAACTTTTCAGATCCTCATCTGGAAATATATTTCAGATCCTCATCCGGAAACATATTTGCGATCTTGCGACAAGGAGTACTATAAGTTTTCAGATCCTCATCTGGAAACATATTTCAGATCCTCATCTGGAAACATTTTTGGTCCGTCGAAGCCGGATAGTGAGCTATCCTTTTATCCATTTGGGACAATAAAGACGATATTTGGGAATATTCCAGCACCTCAGCCATCCCGACGACTCTGGAAATTCTGCACAAGACGTTTTTATAATCCAACCTGAGTAAGTCCATTTTCCTTTTTTTCCTTTTTTATTAAAGCCATACGCGTTCGGAAATTGTGCCGCATTCGAACTAAAGTGCCGTGTTCGCGAACTCAAGACAATACGATACAATACAATTATCCGAAAAATTGTGTGTCGACTGATTTAAATTCCGTAAATTTAAATTGAAATGGAGGCTCTGATAAAACAACAAGAGAACATTATTGCCAAACTCGAAAAGGCTAAAAAGAATTTCGGAAAAGTTTCCAAGGCCAATTGTACCACGGGGTACCTTCAAGGTCGCAAGGAGTCGGTTCTCGACCTTTGGAAGAATTTCGATAAGAACCACGACGCATTCATGTCGCTTCCTTCGGAAGAAACCAAGTCGTCAAGGTATCTAACCGATGACATTTATGATTATGCCGACGAAACCTATCACGAGCTGATTGGTCGGCTGAATGAAAGGCTAAGAGAATTAGAGCCAGTATCCACTGTCTTCCGGCCCGAACCTCCGACCGAGCATAACGCGACGCTTTTGGGGAGATGTGAAACGCGTCTACCGCGCATTACCATCCCGAAATTTGGCGGGAATTACGCCGAGTGGACTTCGTTCCATGATTTATTCGTCGCGGTAGTGCACGATAACGATAGTCTGGGAGATGTACAGAAGTTACATTATCTGAAGACGTCAGTTTACGGAGAAGCGGAGCTGTTAATTAAACATCTGCCCGTAACCGACAAAAATTATCTATCCGCTTGGGAACTGATGTGTCGTCGCTTCCAAAATAAACAACTTTTAGTAAATACGCAGCTGACGAATTTATTAAACCAACCCGTGATACCATTTGAGTCAGCGAAATCATTAAAGTCGCTTTTGGACGTGACTTCAGAATGTTTAGCCTCCTTAAACAACCTGGGAATTGCTACTCAGAGTTGGGATGCAATCCTTATACATCTACTGGTACGCAGATTGCCAAAAGAGACGCACCAGCTCTGGGAGCAGTCGATCAGCGATACGACAAAGTTATCGACGTGGGAGGAGTTCCGAAATTTCTTGGAATGTCGTTTCCGAACTTTGGAGGCACTTGGTCCCACGAAGCCAGTACCACGACCTGCAACAGGACCTTCCACCCACGCCAAGGGGTTTATTGCCACCCAAGGTCTTCGCAAGTGTTTATCCTGTAATGATAATCATAGCGCATATCGCTGCAAAATATTTTTAAGAATGGACGTGAAAACGAGATCAGAACTGGTGAGGGCTAAACATGCCTGTTTTAATTGTTTGGGACTCGGGCATAGAGTAACCGACTGCTCGAGTTCAAACCGCTGCTCGCATTGTGGGAAGACACACCACTCGTTGCTGCACCCAGCAAATCCTTCGGATATACCCACAACAGCAGCTCTACACTCCGCTTCACATCCAAAGTCAACTGCAATCCAAGAGCCGCCTCAACTGCAGACGTTGTTAGCTACGGCTTTGGTTAATGTACCATCCATCACCGGAACGTTAATTCCGATGCGAATACTTATTGATCCGGGTTCGCAAGCATCGTTCGTGACCGAATCTGCTGCTCAGCTCTTAAAACTCCCCAGAAAAAGAGCCGACGTCACAGTCACCGGATTGGGCGACATTCAATCTGGGCGAGCGCGTTCTTCATTGAGCTTAATGATTCAATCCCGAGTGGAAGCGTTTTCATTCGACCTGACAGCGTTGATCTTACCATCCTTGACGCAATTACTCCCGACAAAACGCGTCTCAACATCGCTATTCCACGAATTTAGCGATTTGTTGTTGGCCGATCCGTCGTTTCATCAGCCGGGAAAGGTGGATATTATTCTAGGAGCAAACGCATATCCATCCATTCTACGACAAGGAGTTCGGAAAGCGAGTCATCACTCAATCGTCGCTCAAGCAACATCCCTAGGCTGGATTCTTTCCGGAACTTGTCCTGACAACACTGGCAGATCCGCTTTAATGGCGTTTCACAGTGTGTCCGAAATTAACGACCAACTTCGTCAATTTTGGGAAATAGAAGAAGTCGAATCGGTTCCACAACCAGATGCCGATAACGAAGCCTGCGAGACCTTCTACAAGGCAACTACCACTCGACGTGAAGATGGTCGATACATTGTACGTCTTCCGTTTCGCACCAATCCACCACCACTCTCATCGTCATACAACATCGCAGCTTCACAGATGAGGTCGTTGGAAAGACGATTCCAAAGAAATCCGAAGCTACAAGCGGAATACGCTGCTGTCGTCAATGAATATGTGGATTTGGGGCAAATGGAAGAAATTTCACCGATCGGAAAAGCAATCTTGCCGCATTATTACGTTCCCCATCATGCGGTAATCAAGGAGGATAGTACTACCACAAAATTGCGAGTGGTCTTCAATGCATCGTGCAAAACGTCCAACGGGATTTCTCTAAACGATTCTCTTTATACCGGACCGCCCCTCCAAGTCGACCTCACCAACCTGCTGCTGAAGTGGAGGAGTTTCTCATACGTTTATATGGGTGACATTGCGAAAATGTATCGTCAGATCCTAATCCATCCAGATGATAGAGATTATCAGCGAATCGTTTGGCGATCAGAGCCACAATCTCCTGTAAAGGATTATAAAATTAAGGTAGTGCTTTTTGGAGTAAGTAGTGCTCCTTACCTGGCAATCCGCACCATTCATCAATTGGCCAACGACGAAAGTGAACGGTTTCCTCTTGGCGCTCCTCTTTTAACGTCTAGCATGTACGTTGATGATCTGCTTGCGGATGCCGACAATGTAGACGAAGCTTGTCGCGCACGGAAAGAAGTTGAAGATCTCTTGCAGGCTGGTGGATTCGAAATGCGCAAATGGGCTTCGAATTCACCACTTATTTTGAAAGATGTCCCACTGGAAAAACGCGTTCACCAGGGCATGCTACCGCTAACCAACGATGACAATATCAAAGCTCTTGGAATAGTTTGGAATCCCGACAACGACATGCTCGGTTTCAAATGGAAACTCGTGCCCGACGACGACATCGTCCCAACGAAAAGACTTATCCTGTCAACCATCTCTCGACTTTTTGATCCGCTCGGATGGGCTGCCCCAGTCATCATTCAAGCGAAAATACTCCTTCAAGGCTTATGGCTGGAAACCTTGGCCTGGGACGATCAATTATCTCCCGAGTTGCAAGAAACGTGGAAAAATTGCAAGAAGACATTGCCTGCGGTACAACATTTCCGAATTCCACGCTGGATTCAAACTAGTAGCACGACTTCCAGTCAATTATTGGGCTTTTGTGATGCTTCCGAGCGGGCGTATGCTGCCGTAGTCTACGTTCGCACGATTCGCGATGATGGAGTCATCACAGTACGATTGGTAATGTCAAAAACTCGAGTAGCTCCAGTGAAATCGGTATCCCTACCACGACTCGAACTATGTGGAGCTGTTCTACTAGCGCGGCTACTGAAGAGAGTCAAATCAGCTCTAAAGATTGAGAACCTAATCGCTTGGACCGATTCCACCATCGTGTTGGCATGGCTTCGGAAAAGATCCAACGAATGGAAAACTTTCGTGGCGAATCGAGTCGCTGAAATCCACGACAAGGTTGGCGGAAATATCTGGAAACACGTCCGCTCCCAAGACAATCCTGCAGACCTTGCCTCCAGAGGTATGGATGCAGCCAAACTATTAGATTGCTCCCTATGGTGGTCAGGCCCTGACTGGTTACAAACCCACGAGACGCTTTGGCCGACTTCCAACCCCAGCAATCCAGACCCAATTCTGCTAGATCTCAAGAAAATGTCAACCACGTGCTTAGTGTCAGCTCTCAATTCGGAGACTTCATGGTTAGATGGTTTGATCAATCGGTACTCTTCACTTCACCGGCTCATTCGTGTTTTTGCGTATATACGTCGTTTCATCAATCAATGCAGATCAAATCAGTCCCGGACACAATGCCAAGCTTTAAGCGTCGAAGAAATTTCTACTGCACGACGTACTCTCATTCTTGGTGACCAATCTCTTCATTTTTCCCAGGAAATTGAAATTTTAAAAGACCGGACCGATCTTAAAGTTAGCGTGATAAAATCGTTAAATCCCTTCTTGGATGGAAACGGAATTTTACGAGTGGGAGGACGTCTACACCTATCTACCTATATGACGAAAGGCATCCGATTATTTTATCGCATTCTAGTCGTCTAACGAAACTAATAATACAACAGGCGCATCGAGACACCCTGCACGGGACTATAACGCTGATGCTCGGAACCATTCGCCAGCAATTTTGGATAACGAGACTACGCAGCCTAATAAAAGCATGTATTCACGGATACGTGAAATGTTTTCGATTCCGGAATGAAACCCAAAAACAATTAATGGGAAACCTACCCACGACGCGCACGGAAATCACCCGACCATTTACCAATGTCGGCGTGGATTATGCAGGCCCGATTTCACTCCGGGTATCAAAAGGACGCGGAGGTAAAACTTACAAAGGCTATCTGGCGATATTCGTCTGTTTTTCAACAAAAGCAATCCATATCGAGGTTGTATCCGATCTTACCAGCGAAGCATTTCTTGCGGCATTTCGGCGCTTCACCTCTCGACGCGGCCTATGTTGTCGCATTTACTCCGACTGCGGTACGAATTTTGTTGGAGCCGATACCAAGCTTCAACAAGAAAGGGACTATCTCCGGAAACAACTCGAAAAGGATTGCACACCACTTCTCGCCAACGAAGGGATCGAATGGCATTTCATCCCCCCAGCATCACCACATTTCGGTGGTCTATGGGAAGCTGGCGTAAAATCCGTGAAACACCATCTACGACGAGTAATTGGAGAAACCACCTTGACATACGAGGAAATGACCACCGTGGTGAACCAGATTGAAGCGTGTCTGAATTCAAGACCTTTGTGCCCGCTGACTGAGAATCCGGACGACTTCTCGGCACTCACACCCGGTCATTTTCTGATCGGAGGCGCACTACTCTCACCACCAGAACGACACTTACAGGACACAAACTCTCACTGCCTTCGAAAGTGGAAATTAATACAAAAATTGCACCAAGATTTTTGGATAAAATGGTCAGGTGAATACCTTTCCCGTCTGCAGCAACGCCCGAAATGGACAAATAGTCACCCCAATCTCAAATTAAACGATTTATTGATCATACGCGACGAACGATTTCCTCCGCTTCAATGGAATCTCGGACGGATTGTAGCCGTACACCCGGGAAAAGACGGACGGACACGCGTGGCCACCGTCAAAACAGCGTATGCTCAATTAAAAAGGCCAGTCGCTAAGCTGTGTCAATTACCCGCGAGTTTTATGTAATCGCCGCGCACCATTCATAACTTTACCGCGATCACCAACGATATGGCTTTAATTTTCTTTTCTTTCACTTCCTTCTGTTCCCTCCCCACATTCCCTTCCCTGCCAGGCGAGACGAGGCGCCTTCAAACCTCAAACGGGTCTCAAGGAAATGTGAGGCCCACAACAACAACGATCGCACAAGAACACCACCAACGAACCTTGAAACTACAACGTTTCAACGCCGGGGAGAATGTTTCACTCGGCCTGCGCGGCCGCCCGATAAATGCACGGCGATATGACAGCTGCGAACTGTCATCCGGAACATATGATTGCGATCATATGATGCTGCGTTCCGTTCCCGATCATTCTCCGGCCGCAACCATTTATTATGTACACGACGACCTATTGCGGCGCTTCTAGCGGCTACTTTGGCAATCACCTATACAGCAACAATTCCCAATATGAAATTGCTATTGCGGCAATCCTAGCGGCATACATCCACAATGATAATTCCAATAGAAAAAAATTATGCTTTGTTCTTGTGTTCATTCTTGTTAGAACCATTGAGTAAGAAACGTTAAATTTAAAATCGAAATTTTCGCCTTGTGTTTTCTTTTCTCCTTTTTATAACTTTTCAGATCCTCATCTGGAAATATATTTCAGATCCTCATCCGGAAACATATTTGCGATCTTGCGACAAGGAGTACTATAAGTTTTCAGATCCTCATCTGGAAACATATTTCAGATCCTCATCTGGAAACAACGACATTGCCGCAACATGGTGGAATGGCGTGAAAGCCGAAATCACTACATGGGATAATGCACTAGAGCGAATACGCAATACGTTTGCACCCTCCAAACCACCATACCAAATATATATAGAAATATTTGCAAGCCACCAAGCTGATGATATTTGCACAGATACCTTCATCTGCGAAAAAAGAGCACTCATGGCTCAGTTGCCCGTGAACTATCGCTCGGAAAAACAGCAAATCGACTTGGTATACGGTTTAATAAATTTAATCATTCGAAAACACATAACACGTGATAAAATCGAAACTTTTGAAGACTTGCTCGTGAAAGCACGCGAAGTGGAAAAAAAACAAAAGTGAAAAAGACTCAGCGGAAGTGAACATGAATGCATTGAAAATGGAAAATCAAGTTCCTAAAAAGAAGTGCAGTTTCTGCCATAATACTGGCCATGCTCAAAACAAATGCCGAAAGAGACTTAAAACAGAAGCCAACAAAGGTAAACCCAAGCCACGTGACGAAAGACCAGCTAATTTCAACGAAACACAGTCTAAACTAAAATGTTACAGGTGTGGAAAACCCGGAGTAGTAAAAAGCAAGTGTGACAACTGCAATAAAAACGTCACCACAGCTGTAGTTAACTTCTGTTCTATGAACACAAACAGCATTCAACTTCCCATACGAGATCGACCCGCAATCGACATAAAAATAGAAACTGTCGAAGGTTGCGCATACATTGATACCGGTGCTCGTATAAGTGTCGCAGGGTATAGTCTATACCAACTGCTGGTTAAGCAAGGACACATATTCAAAGAGACCGAAGTGTGTGTCATCATGGCCGATGGCATTCAACGGAAGCAAATGATTCGCTTCGCCACAGTACTTGTCAATCTGAAGAATCGCCTCATTTCTACTTGCTTCATCGTCTTACCAGAATCGAGAGAAAATCGTACTCTACTCGGTGTGGATTTCATAGAAGACGCGAACATTATTCTGAATATACCTCAGAGATCTTGGAACTTCGGAAACGACTGCAAAAACAAGTACAAACTTCTACAAAGGGAAGTCGTCAAGTTAAATGGAAAAGACGACCCATTCCAATTCGGTAGTATGACAGTCTCAGCATACCAGTCAAAGCCACGAAGTGACGACCAAATCCGCGACGGCACAGGCATTTTATCTACTGCAGACGAATACCAACTTCAACAATACCTCAATGCTGTGATGGTACCTGTAGAAATAAGCCCATTACGAGGAACGCCGAAAAAGAAGGCTAGCAAAACTCCCAAATCACCATGTGATCAAGAGATGCACTATGGACCAGACATTCCATACTCGCCTAAGATTCAGCAATGCTTACAAGGGATGCTGGCACCCACAGGTATAAGCCCATTAAGAGCAACGCCGAAAAGGAAAAAGCAAGAAACAGTATTGGAACAATACACTCCGTCTGACATGTTGCCATACTTAGAATTGAATTCCTTGGATCTGAAACCACATGAAGGAGAGGAATTGGATGAACATGAAAGAACAATCATCAACTCCATCCTGACAGACAACGCCGATCTTTTCACAACAGCTGGCCCTCCAGCAAAAAACGGTAAACACAGAATTAACACCGGAGATCATCAACCGATAGCAACATCACCATACCGCCTTAACGCTGGAAATTGTTTTACAAGGTGAAATCAACAAGATGTTGGAAACAGACGTTATTGAACCCTGTGAGTCTCCTTGGTGTTCACCTATAGTTATGATACCCAAAAAAGATGGAAGTATCAGAGTTTGTGTCGACTTCAGACAGATAAACGCCATTACAGTTCCAGATCGTTATCCACTACCAAGAATGGACGATTTACTTCATTCAACGGCTAGATTCAAATACATAACCACGCTTGACTTATTAGCTGGATATTGGCAAATACAAATGCATGAACCAGATATGGACAAAACAGCATTTACCACGCCACTACGAACATACCGTTTCAGAAGAATTCCATTTGGATTACGAAATGCGGCTGCTACGTTTCAAAGAATGATCGACAAAATTAAAATGAGATGCCACAAACATAAAATACTTGCATACTTAGACGATATGCTAATACTTTCCGAGTCATTTGATGATCTAAAAGCAGCAATACTCAAAGTGTTCGACACTCTAAGAGAATTCCAATTGCGAATTAACAGAGAAAAATGGGAGTTTGGCTGTCCAGAAATCAAATATCTGGGACACGTCATTACAAAAGAAGGAATTAAGGCAGATCCGAACAAAGTAACTGCCATAGTTAACATTCCTCCACCAAAAAATGTGAAACAGCTTATATCATTCTTACAGATGTGCTCTTGGTACCGCAGATTTATCGCTGGATTCGCGGAGATAGCTCATCCTCTATCTAATCTTATCAAAAAGAAAGCATCATGGATATGGGTTAAACCACACCAAGACGCCTTTGAAACACTGAAAACATGTTTAATAAGCGCACCAATACTTCGACAAGCAGATGAAAGCAAACCCTACACGTTAAGGACTGACGCAAGCTGATATGCTGTGGGCGCAGCCTTACTCCAAGGGGAGGGAACGGATGAACGACCAGTTGAATATGCTAGTAGACTTCTCACCGCTGCAGAAAAGAGCTACACAACGACAGAAAGAGAAACTCTTGCCGTCATATGGGTAGTTTCCAAGTTCCGTGCTTACATTGAACGCAACGAAGTGACGATCGCTTCCGATCATCAACCTCTTAAATGGCTTATGTCATTGAAATCACCGAGCGGACGACTCGCTCGATGGGCATTACAGCTTCAACCATATAATCTAAACATCCAAAACTTTCCCGGCAAAATTAATGTAGTTGCCGACGCATTGTCCAGACTACATGAAAACTGTAGCGAGAGCAGTTTACTTGAAGTTTGCCCAACATCAATCGATTTTCCTCATGACAGCGCAATCGACGTACGTGAACAGCAACTGAACGACCCAGAACTACAGAAATGCTACAAGAGAAGATTTCGCAAGATGGACACATCGAGGATATTTACTATCAGGAGGTATACTTTATCGCCCCAGACCAAGATAACGAAGAAGCCCAGTTAGTGATACCTGCTTCCGAAAGAACAGCTATTTTACGTTCTTATCATGACGAACCAACGGCTGGACACTACGGTGTAGAACGTACTCTACAACGCATCACGCAGCGCTACCACTGGCCCAGCATAAGACACGACGTTGCAAATTACGTCAAGAAATGTATCGAATGTCAACGATACAAAGCAACAAATTTGAAACCAAGCGGACTGTTACAGACACCCGTTATGCATCAACGTTTCGAAGTACTCGCAATCGATTTATTCGGCCCACTTCCTGAAACCGATGAAGGATTTAAATGGATATTGATCATCGAAGATTTGGCTAGTCGATGGGTTGAACTCTTTGCTCTAACCGAAGCAACTGCTGAAAAATGTGCCTCCAAATTAATCAATGAACTATTTCTACGCTTTGTTCTACCCCGAAGAATCATTAGTGACAACGGAACACAATTCATAAGCGCAGTAATGCAGCAAGTTACGTTTTGCCTTGGTATATCACAAACGTTCACTCCCGTATACCACCCGCAAGCAAACCCGGTTGAACGGAAAAATCGAGACATGAAAGTACAGCTATCAATTTTAGTGGAAAATAAGCACCACGAATGGGAAAAGCATCTATCAGCAATACGATTCGCTATGAACACAGCAAAGTGTGAGACCACTGGATACACACCTTCATACTTAACGTTCGGGAGAGAGCTACGAACTCCCGACAGCAATAAACGCGATTTGAGACAAATCATACAATCAGACAACATCGTATCGGAGATTACCCCGTTACTATCTTCTTTAGCTGATACCCTTCACTTAGCCAGAGAAGTAATGGAAAAGAAACAAGATCAGCGCAAACAAGCATCAGACGCACGCCGACGCCCCGATCCAGTTTTTCAACCAGGCGATCTGGTATGGGTAACCACCCATACAAGAAGTCAAAAGCAACGAAGAATCACCTCGAAATTCAAACCACGACGAGACGGTCCTTATGTTATACTCACGTCCAAGGGTCCTACGAGTTACGAGATTGCTAAGCCTGACGATCCAAATGAAGTTCTAGGCACTTATCATACGTCATCCCTAACCAGATGTCAAGATGTCGCCAACACAAACCCGGTAGTCCCAATCAGAAAGAGAGGACGACCGAAGAAGGAAGGAAGACATTGAAACAGAACCTATTCTCCTCATCGAGACGATTTCAAGAATAGAAGGGGAGCTTGTAGCATTTAATAATTTTAAAATTTTGTAATAAATAATATAAAAAAGCCCTTATGGCAACATTGTCATTTGAAAGGTGCCGCACGGTCACACACAAAATGTTCTATATAAACCGTGGCCGGAGCCCTCAGCAGGCATTCTGAGTTTGCTCGGCACGGATTAAATAACTATCTGTCTGACATACAAAGAACCTTTCCTTTATTTTACCTTACACCCTCATCCTGACAATTCGCAAAAGCACGCACTATAACAAATCTTAGTCTGTCTGGAGTGAATTTCCTACCCGAAGAGTGAAGATCATACACAGGAGACTGGTTAAGAGATTAATGAAGAGAACCAACGCGACCCCAACTAAAAAGAAAAACACCCAAAGAATCCTACAAAACTAATTTACTCATTACGTGTAAAATTTATCGAGCTGAAATTATGCACTAAATATTTATTTAGGATTATTAGGAAGGCCAAATAAATTAAATGTTTAGCTGCACTTCTTCTACCCCCTCGCATTCAATACGACAAAATTTTGCAACTTTACAAAAAATTGATTTTTCGAAAAGAATGAATGCTACTGATATGCAATTTAAAACATGTCAATTGAATGTTTATATTTATTTCTAAAAAAATCATTAAGAACTCAACACTTCTTCTACCACCTCACATACAAACTGCGCAATTTGACTAAATCCAATACACTAATTTTTTCAGTACCTATTAAATTTTTGAAGCTTAAATTTTGTATAAAACATTTGCAATTCTAGCATGATGATAAAAAATTAGTTTAATGCTGACACCCCGTCTACTACTACCCACACGAAATTTCTTAAATTCAAAAATATTTCTCTTTCATCTACAGTATCGTAAGATTAGGCCTTATACCCTATCGCAGTCCTTTTGTGTTTTTTTCGAATTTCGTTATCTTTATTTTTTTTCAAAGAATTTTTTTTCTCTTCAGTGGAAGGTGAGGATGTCAATATATATTTAGAATGCAACGAGCGAACATTTATCTCTAAGTCCAGATATGTGCGAACAAACACACGTCATCAGCATAATCAAGGTGACTTAAGATGTTAAATAGTTTCCATTGAAGACCTTTACCTTCCCCACCTTCCAGTGCAGCTTTTAAGATGTCATTTATTACCACCAGAAAGAGGGCTGGTGATAATATGCAGACTTGTCTGACACCCTTTCGCACACGGAAGCTCTTGGACAGCTCTCCTCTATGCAAGACGTGACACCTTACACCTTCGTAGGATTCTTTAATCACAGCTATGACCTTATCTGGAATACATCTTCTTCGCAAAGCATTCCATATGTAATCTCGCTTAACGCTGTCGAAAGCCTTCTCGGAGTCCACAAACATGAGATGTAGTGTCGAACCCATTTCGGCAGACTACTCTAATATTATCCGCAGGGTATTTTTCTGGTTTATACAAGACGACCCTTTACTGATAAACTTCGAGAGTGCTATCCACGACATCACTAATCCAATTGAGAATTACCTTAGCCATCATTTTCGATACGGCAGTAAGTAGACATATCTTCTTCTACAATGGCGCTACAGCCCAAATCGGACCTTGGCCTCCTGATATTCAGGCTCCTTAACATTTTTCATTACTTATTGTGGAAGGGTTGTTAGCCCTTCGAACAACCCTCTTTCTACGAATTTTTCATTTTCTTAGATTGAGGCGACCAAGGTATATTCAAGCAGGCAATGTGCCGGAATTATATATTGCGCCGACCGGGATTTGAACTCACGACCTTCGCATTACAAGACTAACACACTACCTACTAGGCTATACCCTAGCTTAGACATATACCACGCCAATTTCCACAATCCCGAAGGTCGTTTCTTTGGAATTTTCACAATGACGCCCTTCTTCCATTCAGTCAGATATCTTCCTTCATGCCACTCCTCAGTAAAGAGTGTTACTTCCGGGTCCGTTTTGAGGAGTTCGGTTGGTAGTCCATCTATACCTGGGGCTTTCTTTCCCGCCATTGACTGAATGGCGGAAACTATCTCTTCCTTATCGTCCCTAATAGAGGATTGTTACGGTTGGATGTTTGGTAGTTGTTCTGTTTCTGGAATATCTTACTCTGACAAGATGTTTAAAATATCAGAGAAGTATTCCTTCCATCGCCGCAACTGGTGTTCACTTATATTAAGGAGAGTTCTGTTGACATCTCTCACCGCGGTGAAATTCCTGTTCGTCAACTGTTTCATGATTTTAAATGGTGATTCCATATCCGCAAGGTAAGCCGCAGATTCTGCCTTGTTGGCCAGATTTTCAATGGCCTTTCTCTTGTCGCGTCTAACAGCATTTTTATTTATTTATTTAATTCATAAGGTTTACAGTCAAAGGACCAATTAAAAACCTTTATAATAATAAAATTAATTGTGTACAGTAATTTAAAAGAAGAGTTTAACTTGAAGTTATAATAGGTGAATTTTTAAATATATCGCATTTCTAAAAAATCATTCAATAACATCAATTGATTCTCAGCTTTATGGAAAATTTAGATAACTACCATAATAAAATAAATGTTAATAACAACTATAATAAACGTATAACATATGAAAGTGTTGTAATGTATGAAAAGTTGAAACAAAACCATACTACCTATAAGCATATAATTGTGACATGAAAAGGAAACCGGGCAATTAAGTTGGAAGAAAATAACATTATTGATTCAACTAGATCAATAAGGTTTCAATATAGGCAAATTATGCGGGAAGAGAGGAAAAACTAGATAATATACTCAATATTTGTACTTTTGGATTAGTGAGATTGAAATCAAGAACATCGTAGGAGCTGAAAAATTGATTATGAGACATCTGAAGACGAATTATAGGCGATTTGTGAAATAAATTCGTATTGTGTTTTGGTATACGAAATATCGTATTTGAAGTTAAGCGATTTCCCCTGTATCCTACATTAATGTTTAGTTTACCTGTTAAATAGGTGCAATTAATTTTTTGGGAAGCAACCTTATGTAAAAACAGCTCATCCATTAGTAGTCTTCTCTGTTATAAGGTTAAAAGCTGCAAATTTTCAAGTCTTTGCGGATAGTCGGAAAATTCTAATTTCATCTTAAAATGTAAAAGCCGTGTAAACCTTCTTTGGACACGTTCAATTTGTATATGATAAACTTGATAAATAGGATTCCATATAGTACTTGCATATTCCAGGACACTTCTTACATAAGCAACAAAAAGAGTTGTGAATGTCTGAGAATTTTTGGAATGTCTCCCACATCTAAATAAAAAGCCGATACCTCTGCCTGCCTTAGTGATTAAAGAAGAGATATGAATATTAAATAGTAATTTTGTATCAAATATTACACCAAGGTCACGCTGTATCTGAACACGTGTAAGCTTCTCGTTATGTAATAAATAATCAAACAGGACTGTATTATGTTTCCGAGAGAGTGATAGAACTGTGCATTTACCAGGGTTAAGTTCAATATGATTATTATCGCTCCAAGCTTGAATCTTTTCAATATCCCTTTGCAGCTCGATACAATCACTTACGTTGTTGATGGTTCTAAATAATTTCATATCGTCAGCATACAGCAAAACAGAAGAGGAGAGGCCTTCAGTTATATCGTTAATGTAAATACTAAAAATCAAAGGTCCCAAAATTGAACCTTGCGGAACGCCTGACGTGAAATTGAGCCGCTTAATGCAATTTTCTGTATACGATCGGTTAGATATGAGTGGCACCATTGGACGAAATTATCATGAAACCCAAAAGAGATTAATTTGTTTAAAATTACTCTATGCGATATTCTATCAAAGGCTTTGCGGAAGTCAGTGTAAATAGTGTCAACTTGTGTCGATTTATCCATAGCTGTCGCTACAAAATCTGTGAATACAGGCAGATTAGTAATAGTTGATCTACCAGGCAAGAATCCGTGTTGCCTATCATTAATATGGGGAGATATTAGAGAAATTATATTAATATATATTGCCTTCTCAAAGATAAGGGCAAGAGAATTAGAAATAGATATCGGTCTATAATTTGTAACATCAGCACCGCAATTGCTCTTTAAGATAGGTGTGATAAATGAAATTTTGAGGCTGTTAGGGAAAACTTTTTCTGATAAAGATTTATTGAATAAATAAGATAGAGGCTCACATAAAACGTCCGCACAGTTTTGAAATATGATATTTGGAATCCCATCAGGACCAGCATTCTTGTTTTTATCTAACGATTTAAGTATATTATATACACATTGAGGATCAATGTGTGGAACTTCAATTGTTATGCCGGTTTGCCGTGAATACGTCAAATAATCATATTGAAAAGGCGCATCCTTTGCATAATTAATTGATTCATGCTACAGATTGAAGTGTTTAAAAACAGCGATTCCGCCGCAAGACCTGAAAAATAAATTGGGGAAAGTACATTAGTATTTGGAACATGTTCCCAAAGAATCTCAGGGAGATTGAAGTCCCCAAGATATAATATCTCCGAGTTTGGGGGTAATTTTTGTTGAATCAACTCTAGGTTATCATAGACAAGCTTGCATATAGCTGCAGAAGTAGATGGACTAAGATAAAGGCAACAAATGTATTATGTATTATGCTTAAGTTTAAGCGATAACCAAAGTTCCTCATAAATAGTCTCAAAATCAAACACCCTTTTACAGTTTATTTCCTGTTTGCTTCCTACAAGAATACCACCACCATCATCTTTTCCTGAAACAATTGGATCTCTATCTTTCCTAAAAACTTGGTAGCGCTCATCAATGAATTCAGAATTTTCGACAGATAAGGAATGTCTCTGTAATGTATAGTACATCGAAATCTGAGCCTATAATAGATCGTTTAATTTCATCAGTTTTAGTGCGCATTCCTCAAATGTTTTGGTAATAAACAGATAAATTAGACATAGTAACAAATATTGAGCAACAAGTTATAAGAATTTTATACAAATGAGTTAAAATCAGTAGATGAAGTTATACGTATAATTTTACTATTTTCTTCTCTCCTTAACAGAATCGTGCCGACCTTAATCCAAAGAAATTTAAAGTTATTTTCTTCCTTAAATGCCTTAGCCCTTTTAAAGAGTAACCGATCAGATAATGTAATCACCTCCTTCATAAATATTACTTTATCCTTTAGAGTATCATCCTGGAAACCTATGTTACAAAGTTTAATAACAAGTAGTCTTATAACATTTAGTAATCGCTCACGTATAGTTTTGTTTCTTACAGTTAAGATGATTGGGGAACTAGCTGTGCGGACTTTTGAAGAAAGTCTTTTCATAGATAGAATATCATCACTCGATATTGGAACACTAGACAAAACTCCTTGTAATTTCCCAATAATTAAGTAAAGATTCTCTGAGGGGGCAGCCGGAACGTTGAATATTATGATTTGATTATCCAATGATTTCTTTTCAATGAAGTTAATCCTACGTTCATGTATCGCAAGTTGAGTTTTAAGGTTAGAATTTTCAGTCTCCAAGGCAGCGATTCAACGTTTATTGTTTGTTACCTCGTTGTTCAGGCTACACAGGGTTTTAACCTCGTCCACCAAACTTTTAATTGTAGAACCAACTAAATCTTGGTTACTTTATTTATTTACTAGCAAATACCCGCAACTTCGTCCGCGTAAATATCGATACAATGTGCTTTTCATAGTAATGTACGGTATATTTCATATATAATCTGCTTACACTAATTTCTGCGAAAAATGTTACCCCGTTTTAACCCTTACATATTTTCTTGAGAGTTCAGCACTTTTTATGTTCTATTCCAAAAAAATTTCTGCGAACTAAATTCTAGAAAAGAAATCACTATTAGTGTAAGGCCTCTTTTGCCAAAATCAAAATATAATATTAAAACGCAGCAATAGATTTTTCTCTTAATTTCAATTAATAATTACTTGTACGTATTTTAACTTCCTTTACTTAGAATTACTCACTGACAAAAATCGAAATATAATGTCAAAAATCACCAATAGACTTTTTCACTTATAGACGATCAACAGCATATGATTGAAAAAACTGAATTGGATAAACTTTCTATGTTTTCGTCATAAGCAGCACTTGACGTTTGACACAATACACAATACATACTATATAACGAATGAACCCAGCGAGAAGTCGTACCCACTAAGCACTTTAAAAACCGTAAAGATATGGTATTTCCCTAAGGTGCGAATACCAACCAAATCGCCAGCCTATTAATACATCTATTGTTTTTGTGCCTCACATCTTACGTACTAAAATAGCCCCCGCAGGATACGCTGGCTAATCATATACGATAGATACCACGCTAGGGACGAAATTTTACTGTTTGAATGTGTGAGTAGGTTACGCAGGTTGGTTGCTACAGGTAGCCGAAATACCTACGACATCAATGGCTTTTTCGCATAGCCTGTTCTTAACAAATCTCAGCCGATGTAGGATGGCTACGATTTTGCTGGTTTGGCCGGCCATGTACCAGTCCAAAGTGGCTACCTACGCTTTTTACATCCACTTTTGTTGGGTTCTCTCTGAAGATCCCTGCTAATTAAGGATTTAATACAAAATCTTAGCTCGATCAAAGTTATATGTACTGAGGAAATTGGAGTATAGTATTTAATGAAAAAGTTTAGTTTGTATTGGAGGTGGTGGAAGGAATTGGGGGATTCAAACTATTTATATACTTGAAGATTGTATTTATAATAGAAATAATATATTTTAAATTTCAAATTAATAGCTTTCATAGTTTCCATGAAAATTTGATTATTATAAGTTTTTGAAAATGAGTCACTTTGTATGGGAGGGGGTAGAAGGCGTGAGGGGAGAAAAATAAAACCTAAAGCAGATTACTCCCAGAGGTAGAGCTAATAACCTGTGAAAGTTTCATTGCAATCGGTGCAGCCGTTTTTGCGTGAAAGCCGGAAAGACAGACAGACAGACAGACAGACACTACAATTATATTTATATGTATAGATTTATTAATCATAACAAGATAGTTTACAAATAGATTGCTTAATTTAATTTATTTTAACATATTCTAATATATTTAAATTTATCTTAATTAATTAAACATAATTTGATATACATATATGATATACACTGGTGGAAGGGTTAAGCGGGATTTGGGGACCTTATAAAACGGAGCGTAGTCTCAGTTTATATGTCAGCTTATTTATTGGAGGTGTATAGTGGGCGCTAAATTTTTTAAATACTCTACAGCATCTGTGAATAGGTTCATTTTCACCGTAATCAGTACGATGTGCATATTCATTAAGTGGTTTTGAATGTCTCGTCAGCCTGACATTGTCATTGAGTCTGAATTTATTTGAGACTAGCAAATACCCGCAACTTCGTCCGCGTAAATATCGATACAATGTGCTTTTCATAGTAATGTACGGTATATTTCATATATAATCTGCTTACACTAATTTCTGCGAAAAATGTTACCCCGTTTTAACCCTTACATATTTTCTTGAGAGTTCAGCACTTTTTATGTTCTATTCCAAAAAAATTTCTGCGAACTAAATTCTAGAAAAGAAATCACTATTAGTGTAAGGCCTCTTTTGCCAAAATCAAAATATAATATTAAAACGCAGCAATAGATTTTTCTCTTAATTTCAATTAATAATTACTTGTACGTATTTTAACTTCCTTTACTTAGAATTACTCACTGACAAAAATCAAAATATAATGTCAAAAATCACCAATAGACTTTTTCACTTATAGACGATCAACAGCATATGATTGAAAAAACTGAATTGGATAAACTTTCTATGTTTTCGTCATAAGCAGCACTTGACGTTTGACACAATACACAATACATACTATATAACGAATGAACCCAGCGAGAAGTCGTACCCACTAAGCACTTTAAAAACCGTAAAGATATGGTATTTCCCTAAGGTGCGAATACCAACCAAATCGCCAGCCTATTAATACATCTATTGTTTTTGTGCCTCACATCTTACGTACTAAAATAGCCCCCGCAGGATACGCTGGCTAATCATATACGATAGATACCACGCTAGGGACGAAATTTTACTGTTTGAATGTGTGAGTAGGTTACGCAGGTTGGTTGCTACAGGTAGCCGAAATACCTACGACATCAATGGCTTTTTCGCATAGCCTGTTCTTAAAAAATCTCAGCCGATGTAGGATGGCTACGATTTTGCTGGTTTGGCCGGCCATGTACCAGTCCAAAGTGGCTACCTACGCTTTTTACATCCACTTTTGTTGGGTTCTCTCTGAAGATCCCTGCTAATTAAGGATTTAATACAAAATCTTAGCTCGATCAAAGTTATATGTACTGAGAAAATTGGAGTATAGTATTTAATGAAAAAGTTTAGTTTGTATTGGAGGTGGTGGAAGGAATTGGGGGATTCAAACTATTTATATACTTGAAGATTGTATTTATAATAGAAATAATATATTTTAAATTTCAAATTAATAGCTTTCATAGTTTCCATGAAAATTTGATTATTATAAGTTTTTGAAAATGAGTCACTTTGTATGGGAGGGGGTAGAAGGCGTGAGGGGAGAAAAATAAAACCTAAAGCAGATTACTCCCAGAGGTAGAGCTAATAATCTGTGAAAGTTTCATTGCAATCGGTGCAGCCGTTTTTGCGTGAAAGCCGGAAAGACAGACAGACAGACAGACAGACAGACACTACAATTATATTTTATGTATAGATGTATAGATAAGGTCAACCTTAATATCACCATTCAAAACATCTAACGTAAAACAGGATGTGAGCATAGTTCTTCTAGAGCCAAGCGGTAAAAGATTTAATAATTGGAGCCTAACTGTGGAGGGTGGAAGGTTTTCAAAGTCTCTAGGATCATATAAGTCCCTGAGAGCAAAAAGAAGGAATTGCTTCTGGATTGACTCTATTCTGTTGCTGTATAGCTGGAAAAAAGGGTCCCAAATGGGACATACATATTCCAGAATAGGGCGGACAAGAGAACAGAATAAAGATTTTGTAACCCATACATTCTTAAACTCTTTGGCTCTTCTTTTAATGAACCCAAGAAGTCTATTGGCTTTCAAAATTATTCGATTATAGTGAGATTTGAAGCACAGTTTGTTGTCCAGTAGTAAGCCGAGGTCCTCAATTTGATCAACACGGTGTAGTTGAATTCCACTTAAGACATAGTCATGGTGATATGAGGCTGATTTACGTGAGAAACTTATAACGTGGCATTTACTGACATTAAGCTCTAATTTGTTCTGAATGCACCAATGATCTAGCACAATAAGCTTGGATTGTAGCAATGCATCTGCGGGCGAGGTTATGGCATGATATATTTTTAGATCATCAGCGTACATCAGATGTGAAACATTTTCCAACACTTCTGATAGATCTGAAATGAACACATTAAATAAGAGAGGTCCCAAGTGACTTCCTTGGGGTACCCCAGAGGACACTAATATTTCCTTGGAAATGAGACCTTGAAACTTAACAAATTGAGTTCTATTATTAAGATAGGATTTAAGCCAGTCAAGTAAGGATCCTGTCACCATTTTTTTTTAACTCTAAAATCAGGACATTGTGATCAACTCGGTCGAACGCTTTACTAAAGTCGGTGTATATTGTATCGACTTGATGCCCATTTTCAAGTTCGCAGAGCATATCAGATACAAGAATCATGAGATTCGTTGTAGTCAAGCGACCTTTTCTAAAGCCGTGCTGTTGGTCATTAAGAACAGGGTTGATCATATTGGTTAATTTATCGCAGACAATTTTTTCGAATAATTTCGGTATTGGTGATAGAATTGCTATACCTCTGTACTTCTCAACTTTTCGTTTGTCTCCATTTTTGTGGATAGGTGTGAGGTGCGATGATTTCCAAGCCGAGGGGAAAGTTCCCAATGACAGTGACTTGTTGAAGAGAAAATGTAAAGGTCTTAAAAGTTGATGGGCACACTTTGATAAGAATAGGGGAGGAATAATATCAGGACCTGGACCTTTTTTGGTATCAATAGTTTTGAGAGCATCGAGCACCTCCTCAATAGAAAATGAGATATTATCAATAAGTGTAGGAACCGAAATGTTGGGTTCACTGTGGGTTGAATCTGACTGGGCACTAAAAACCTCTTGAAAACGGTCAGCAAACATATCGCAGATATTACGCCGGCAGGAAGATTGCGTGATCCCATTAGACATGGTCATGGGATAACCCGAACTTTTTCGTTTTGTATTAACAAATTCGAAAAATCTTTTTGGTTCTGTTATGATATCTTCAACAATTTTTTTTACATAACACAACCCGGGACTTAGAAGAGAACTCTGAGGCCAGCGTGTCATAACTTTTCTGAAGATTAGGAGTAATCGCGCCTGTTTTCTTAAGTTTTTTAAATAGCTTATTCCTTTTATTCTGCAGTGATCTGAGATTTTTATCTAACCAGGGCTCTGAAACTTTGTCTTTTTGTTTTATTACAGGTACATAATTATCGACAATTTTAAAGATCACATCGTAAAACGTTGTTATGGCATTGTCAAGATCATTACATGAGAAAAGGGATGTCCAGTCTATCGAAGACAGTTCGTTATTAATGCAATTGAAATCAGAGTGAGCAAAATTAATGTTGTTGCATGGTAGTTCTACTATGATAGCAGAGTGAAGTTGTGTATTAGAGAAAAGATTATCCGCGTCAGAGGCAGGGCTAACAATCACTTCATCGTATGCGTCGGTAAAGATCATATCAAGCCATCTCCCATTTTTATTGGCAAGATTCACTACCTGATGTAAGTCGTTATTATATAGTGTGTCGATAATAGTGGTGTCAATATCAGACAGAAGATTCCCCGGTATAATAGTGTTATCGGAATGATTAGTCTGAAAAGAGATATTTGGGCGATTAAAATCGCCGAGAAGGAAGATATTGTCATTCTCTGTTAAGGAGCAATTGACACTATGAAAAATTTCAAGAATGTCGTGGTATTTGTAGTCTTCAGAGTTAGGCTGGATATATACAACACCTATGTAAATATATTTATTTATCAGTTTGATTCTGATAAATTTATGTTCAAAACATGTTGTTGGTGTTGTGTTTACAATCTCACTAGATAAAGATTTGTGAACTGCAATTAGTACACCCCCTCCTTTTGATAGACCCGTTGCGCTGTAATTCCTATCATTTCTGTATACGGTCCAGCTATTGTCCAGTATTTCTTCATTTTTGAAGGAGTCATTTAGGCCAGTTTCCGTAATAATAATGACATTAAAGTGACATGATTTCGCATCAATGAAGAGATTATTATTTTTTTATTATTATTTTTCCCTCTAATGCCACCTCCGTTGTGGTAGAAAATTCGTATATTATTTTTAGAATTAGGAACGAAAAAACCGATTATGATCTTCACGACTTTTTTGCATATCAGATATATGCTTCGAGGAAACATGGGAACCGTATGTGGCAAGATCCTTATGGACTTGATCAGAAGAAAGATTGAACTGCTCGTGGAAGCATGTATAGAGCCGTCGTAAAGCTTCTAGATCCGTTGGAAGTTCTTCCTGTTGAATGGACAGTATCAGACTGGTTTTCGTTTTGCCATTTATACAGGTCGAGTCAGATTTATTGTGCATACGAGGGCCGCTATTTAAGTTTTGAGCCTAACCTATATGCAGTGTTGATAGGCGCCATCTGACGTTTCAAATGAAAAGTATGATCTTTTCAATCATAACGTACTTCAGAGCGTTTTGACATTGGAGCATAACTTCTGTTGTTTACAGTCTGTTCAAAATTTTGTCTCAGCGAAAAAATGAAATTATATCGGGAACATTTTCGTGCGATGATTTTTTACGATTTTCGACGTGGATTATCACGACGGGAGTGCATTGATCAACTCATTTCGGCTTTTGGTGATAAAGCCCCATCCATGGCCACTGTGAAACGCTGGTACAACGAATTTGATCGTGGCCGTAGTTCGATCAGGGACGAAAATCGTGCAGGTCGTCCAAAATCAGCTGTTGCGCCAGAAAACATTGCTGCTGTTCGCGAACTAATATTGGAAGATCGTCATGTGACCTATCGGGAGATTGAGGCATCCGTGGGCATCAGTATGACGACCATCAGCAAGATTTTGCATAAACATTTAGCTGTGAAGAAGATTTTTTCACGTTGGATCCCACATAAATTGACACAAGATCAAAAAGATGCTCGCGTCAAGTGGTGCAAGGAAATGATCAAAAAATACAATCGCGGTGCGTCAACAGCTGTTTATAACATCTACACAGGTGACGAATCTTGGATCTATGCATATGAGCCTGAAACAATAAGCCAATCCACCGTATGGGTCTTCCACGACGAGCCAAATCCGACAAAAGTTGTTCGTGCGCGGAGCACTTTGAAGCAAATGATCGCCTGTTTCTTCGGAATAACTGGACATGTGGCAACCGTACCGTTAGAGGAACGAAGAACGGTTAATTCTGAATGGTACACAACCATTTGTTTGCCAAAAGTGTTTGGCGAAATACGAAAAAGGAAGCGGCAACGAAGGATCATTCTTTATCATGACAATGCGAGCTCTCACACATCGGCTGCAACAACCGCCTATTTGACTGGTCAAAACGTCGAATTGATGGTTCATACTCCGTATAGCCCTGATTTGTCACCTAATAACTTCTTTTTATTCCCGAATATCAAGAATAAATTGCGGGGTCAACGTTTTTCGAGGCCTGAAGAAGCCGTTGATGCATTCGAAAACCATGTTTAGGAGGTACCTCAATCGGAGTGGAAAAAGTGTTACGAAGATTGGTTTAAGCGAATGCAAAAGTGTATCGATCATCATGGAGACTACTTTGAAAAACAATAAAGTCATTTCCAATAAGAAATTACTGTTGTTTCATTATTAGGCTCAAAACTTAAATAGCGGCCCTCGTATAAGCAAGATACAGCCCCACATTGTCAAATATTCAAATGTTCTCTCAACCGTGATAGTAAATATCTGTTCTCCTCGGAACTTGCCGAATTCTTTGATAGCTTTACGACCGGGGGAACAAGTGAGTCAAGGAAAGGGGGATTATTGTGACCAACGACTGCAGTATCAAGATTTGTGCAAGATAACTTTTCATTTTTATCTTCAACACATGTTACTGCTGACGAAAGCTAGGGATTGATTGTGTCGCCTCGCACGAAATTTTTGTAAGGACCAGGAACTATGACAGAATTCGAAGTAGGAACTGAGACTAGATTCGAATTAGGTAGTGGATTTGAAGTAGGAAGGTTAATGGAATGAGATAAACTGGTGTTAACACGATTAGTTGTGGCTGTAATAACGGTGTTAGTGTTAGTTTTATGGTGCATAGAATTGGGAAAAGTTTTTTTCTTCTTATTCGTACTCATATTGTTCCTATAATAATTATTGTTATTTTTATTACTATTTGTATTAGTATTTTTAATTTTGTTATTGGTTCTACTCTTATAACTAATATTGGGATTGTAAGTGGTATACTTATTATATTTTAAATTTGAATTCCAGTGTCGGATTTGTATGTTGTATGTTCGACTTGTTGTGAGATTATGCCTTGCAATAAACACATTTCTACTTCTACTGACTCCACTAACGCTAATAACGTGCTGAATTGTATTACTGGAATTGCTTCTCGGAGTGATGATTGCAATTCGGTGGAAGTGAATAGCAATATTGATGGTCTTGCATCTCATCCACGTCCTACACGCAAAAAGACTCGAGTGAATAAATCTACATCTTCTAATATTAGCCAAGCTTCTGCTAAAGCATCCGCTAATAACAATTCCGCGCCCTCGAAGTCTACATCTTCTAATGTTGGCCAACCCTCTTCGAATGCATCCGTTAATAAAAATTTTGCACCCTTGAAATCTACCCAAGTTTTCTTGAATAGTTCTCATACGCCTCTTACTGATGTTAATTCCACTGAGTCTTCTTCTTCTATACCAACACAGCCACACCTGCTTACTATTGTTCCTCGTCCAAAAGCCATTTTCATTTCTAGATTTGATCCCCAAACATCCCCGGATGATGTCATAAGCTATTTGCTTTCAAGAAAATTTATTTCAACTGGATTAGCAGTTAGATGTGATAAAATTAGTAAAGAAACTAGTTCCATTGCCTCCTTTAAGATTGTTTTGACTAATACTGATCTTTTCAATCAGTTGTTAAATATTGATTCATGGCCCTCTGGAGTATTCCTTAAAGAATTTATATCTCGTCGTAATAATGCACCTGGTTCTGGTCCAAAAAACTTAGACAATTGTCCCTTTACTATCAAAACGTAAATGGACTGCGCACCAAAACCCAGGCGATTTTTGCCTCGTCTCTGAATTCTTCCTATGATGTTATTGCTCTAACAGAAACGGGGCTAAATTGTAGTTTCTCAGACTGTGAACTTTTCAGTTCAGACTTTCAAGTCTTTCGTAGGGATCGCTATGTTTCCGATCTGATATTAAAGGGTGGTGGACTGTTATTAGCAGTCCGAAGCTGCATTAATTGTGTAGTTGTTCCTGTCCCGAACCCTCACGGTCTGGAGATCTTGTGTGTTAAACTCGTGTTTAATAATAAGGATATTTATGTCTTTTTGACATATATTCCTCCGTCGAGTCCTTGTATTTTATACGAAAGAATAGTTGACTGTATAACTTTTGTTCATAATAATATGAATATCTCTGACGAACTCATTTTAATGGGTGATTTTAATATTCCCAGTCTTTCTTGGTCTCTTTCTGACGATGATTCTACTCTCTTAGTTTCTGATTCTTCATCCTTGCTTGAATGTTTTTTTGTAGATAGTTTAACTGCACTTGGTCTCCATCAACTTAGCCTTGTTCGGAATTCCTATGGAAGACAGCTAGACCTAATTTTTTATTCTGACTATTGTGCATGTTCCGTGGATGAGAGCTTAACTTCAATTACTACCATTGATGTCTTGCACCCTCCTATTAACATTTTTGTTATAATTGACGAGGAGCATATTGTTAGCCCTAGTGAGAAGGAGCTTTGTTTTGATTTTAATAAAGCAGATTTTTCTCGTTTGGACTACCTTATATCTAATTTCAACTTTAATGAAATTCTTGACAATCCGGATTTTGAAGGTGCCGTAGTTGAGTTTTATTATGTTCTGTATCAATTTTTTGTTGCTACAGTTCCTTTTACCTATCGCAGGAACATCTCATCGTCGTACCCTTGGTATACTAGCGAGTTACGCATAATTCGTAATGCTCGTAATGCTGCCTGGAATAGGTATACTAGGACGAAGAATGATACTGATTTTTGTCTGTATGAGGAATATTATGACCTTTTTAAGGATTTATCTACTCGCTTATATTCTGAATATTTAATTAAAATGCAGTCGGATATTATTAGAGATCCCCGGGAGTTTTGGAAATTTGTTAATAGTAAGCGTAAATCAGATGGTTATCCAGCTTCTTTTCAATTCCTGGGCAACGATAGTAATGATCAATTTACTATTTGTAATTTTTTTGCCACATTCTTCAGTGGATCTTTTACTAGTAGTAGCTTTTTTCCTGATATGGCGTATTTTAATGACTTTAGAGATACTACTTCGACTTCTTTGTCTGATTTACCAATTTTCTATAATGATATAGTCAATCACTTCTCCCGCCTTAAAGATGTGTCTTCTCCTGGCCCAGATGGTGTTCCTGCTGTTGTCCTTAAGCGTTTTTGTCTCTCTCTTGCTGAACCACTCTCTCATCTCTTTCAAAGATCCTTAAGAACGGGGATTTTTCCAAATGTGTGGAAGTCGTCCTTCATCATACCTACTCACAAGAGCGGTGCAAAATCTGCTGTTGAAAATTATCGGCCAATAGCTAAACTGTCGGCTATTCCTAAACTGTTTGAGTCTATAGTGTATGAATGCATGTCTTTTCACTGTAAGTCAATAATTTCGAGTAAACAACATGGTTTTGTTAGGAATAGATCTACTGTTACTAATCTGATGGAGTTTACGAATAAATCCATTTTGGCTATTGAGGATGGTAAGCAGGTGGATTGTGTATACACTGATTTTAGTAAGGCCTTTGATAAATTGCCCCATTCAATAATTTTGTTAAAACTAAGATTGCTGGGTTTTCCGACATGGTTTATAAATTGGATTAAGTCTTATCTATTTAATAGATAAGATAGATAGACCCCGCAAGGGGGTAGTTGTAGTATGAGGTTTTACCAATTCCTGCAACTATCTTTGGAGTTAGCGACTCCACGGACCTGAGCTAACTATCCCCCTCTGGGATGGGGGCTGTAGAATTCACCCACAGCCAGTCCTGCTTGCCCTAAAAATGGCAAATGGACACTCACTGGATCATGGGCTTATCACCCGTGATCTTAAGACCTAAATGATACGAGAAACGGATACATCGCCTCGGATACGGACTGATCCTACGGTAACGACTTTTGGCATTCGAAAACGGACTATGATTGGCTTCTGGAACGTTCGAACATTGAATGACGGGGGAAGAGCTGGGGTTACTCGGTCCTTGCACCGCCAATCAGTGATCGACCGTGAAATGGAGCACTATAACATCCAAATCTTGGGCTTGAGCGAGGTCAGGTGGACAGGATCAGGAGAAGAACGAACCCCTAGCGGAAACACTATTCTGTACATTGGCCCTGAAAATGAAGCCAGAAATGGCGTGGCGTTCGTCCTTACGCCGAGAGCGAGAAACAGTCTCATTAGCTGGGAACCAATCTCGGATAGGATTATCGTCGTCAGGCTCAGGACCAGTGTCAGAAACGTCACAATTCTGCAGTGCTACGCACCAACTAATACCGCAACATCTGGTGACAAAGAGGAGTTTTATAGCCAACTGAGTGCCACCTTCGAACGTGTTCCAAGAGGTGATATTATTATCATCTCGGGAGATATGAACGCCCAGGTTGGATCAGACAACACTGAACTAGAACACGTCATGGGGAGGCATGGTGACCCTTGGGTCGACCCTTCACGACCTTGGATTAAGAGACCCGAAAACGGCGAATTATTTGTGGAGTTCTGTAGTACTCGGCAAATGGTCATCGGAGGGACCCTTTTTCCACACAAGAGTCATCATAAAACATCTTGGGTTTCCCCTGACGGTGTTACTCAGAACCAGATCGACCATTTGGCTATAAGTCGCCGATGGAGAAGATGTCTCCTCGATATGCGAGCGAAACGTGGAGCTGACGTGGGGAGCGATCACCACTTGATGGTTGCCTGCTTGAGATTGTGTACAGCAGCTATCCGACGACCACAAATTCTTCAAATGAAGCGCAAGCTTAATGTGGATAAACTCAGAGATCCCAACAAAAAACTCGAATACACCACCATTCTACGCGAAAAGTCATCCACATTGGGTGAACATGAAATGCGCACACTGGACGCCAATTGGGAGGCAACCAGAAACACTTTTCTAACTAGTGCTGAAGAATCTGTGGGATATGCGCAAAGCGGTGAGAAACCCTGGATGTCACAAGACACATGGGACAAGGTTGACAATCGGAAAAAAGCCAAATTGGCAATCATCTCTCAACCCGATGTCAACCAACGAACGCCCGAATTGAGGCAGAACTACCGCGATGCTCATATACAGCTTAAAAAGGCTGTTAGACGCGACAAGAGAAAGGCCATTGAAGATCTGGCAAACAAGGCAGAATCTGCGGCTTACCTTGGGGATATGGGTTCACTATTTAAAATCATGAAACAGTTGACGAACAGGAATTTCACCGCCAACCACCTGGTGAGAGATGTCAACGGAACTCTCCTTAATATGAGTGAACACCAGTTGCGACGATGGAAGGAATACTTCTCTGATATTTTAAACATCTTGTCAGATGAAGATATTCCGGAAACAGAACAACTTCCAAACATCCAACCGCAACAATCCTCTATTAGGGACGATCCCCCAGATAAGGAAGAGATAGTTTCCGCCATTCGGTCAATGGCGGAAAGGAAAGCTCCAGGTATAGACGGACTACCAACCGAACTCCTCAAAGCGGACCCGGAAATAACAGCCGATATACTCCTCCCACTCTTCACTAAGGTGTGGAATGGTGGAAGATATCCGACTGAATGGAAGGAGGGCGTCATTGTGAAAATTCCGAAGAAGGGCGACCTTCGGGATTGTGGCAATTGGCGTGGTATATGTCTACTTACTGCCGTATCAAAAATTATGGCTAAGGTAATTCTCAATAGGATTAGTGATGTCGTCGAGAGCACTCTCGAAGTTTATCAGGCTGGATTCCGTAAAGGGTCGTCTTGTACCGACCACACAAATACCCTACGGATAATATTAGAGCAGTCAGCCGAAATGGGTTCGCCACTACATCTCATGTTTGTGGACTTCGAGAAGGCTTTCGACAGCGTTAAGCGAGATTACATATGGAATGCTTTGCGTAGGAGAGGTATTCCAAATAAGGTCATAGCTATGATTAAAGAATCCTACGAAGATGCAAGGTGTCGCGTCTTGCATAGAGGAGAGCTGTCCGAGAGCTTTCCTGTGCGAACGGGTGTCAGACAAGGCTGCATATTATCACCAGCCCTGTTTCTGGTGGTAATAAATGACATCTTGAAAGCTGCACTGGAAGGTGGGGAAGGTAAAGGTCTTCAATGGAGACTATTTAACATCTTAAGTCACCTTGATTATGCTGATGACGTGTGTTTACTTGCACATACCCGTTCGGATTTAGAGTCAAATGTTCGCTCGTTGCATTCTAAATGCAAAGAGGCGGGACTGAAAATAAATGTGCGTAAAACCAAGTACATGCACATGGGTTCGAACGCAAGCACACCGATTGTTCTTAATGGGCAGGATGTGGAAGAGGTGCAAGATTTTTGCTATCTCGGAAGCATTGTCAGCATGGACGGCGGAGCCGAAAAGGATGTTGAGGCTCGGCTAAATAAAGCTCGTCAGGCCTTCGGTATCCTTTCCCCTTTCTGGAGGTTAAGAGAGATCTCCCTTCGCACGAAGCTGCGAGTTTTTGACGCATGCGTCAAATCCGTGTTGTTATATGGTTGTACTACGTGGAAAGTGACCGTTCGACTTACCAAGAAACTACAGACTTTCGTAAACCAATGCCTCCGACGCATTTTAGGTATATTCTGGCCAGAAGTGATCTCCAACGACGAACTTTGGAGTACAACTCGCCAGACTAAAATAGGTATTGAGATTCAACGGCGAAAGTGGCAGTGGATCGGTCATACTTTGAGGAAACCAGAGCAAAACATCGCAAAACAGGCTCTGGATTATAACCCTCAAGGAAGACGTCGGGTTGGTCGACCATGTAACACATGGAAGCGAGCAGTTGAGCAGGAGGCCAGAGGAATAAACAAGTCCTGGCAACAGCTTAAAGCCGATGCGCAGGATCGCGCCTTGTGGAAGAGAGTTGTTTCTGTCCTATGCCCCTATAGGGGGTCTTAACAGGAATTTGATTGATTTAATAGAACTTACCAAGTTATCTTTCGTGATTGTACGTCTTACCCATTTACTGCGCAAGCCATTTGGGACCACTTCTATTTATCCTGGCCATTAATGATGTAGCCTCTGTTTTTAAATTTTCGGAAGTACTCATCTATGCTGATGACATTAAAATCTTTAGATCTATTAGTTCTAACTCAGACAATCTTCTTCAGGAGGATTTGTTTAATTTTAGTAACTGGTGTCGCAATAATGGCCTTCGATTGAATTTGGATAAATGTCATGTAATGTCATTTACTCGAAAATTCTTAACGTTTGAAGTAACTTACAGTCTCAATGACTGTATTTTAGATCGTGTTAATTCAGTTACTGACTTAGGCGTTACATTTGACCAAAAGATTGATTTTGGTTTGCATATAAATAAGATTGTGCAAAAGGGTAATTCTATGCTGGGTTTCACCACTCGCTTATCCAAGGAATTTAACAATTCCTTTGTTAGGTTGAGTCTGTATAACACTTTTGTCAGATCTCATCTTGAGTATGCTTCTCAAGTTTGGTCTCCCTATTATGATGTGCATATTGGCAGAATTGAATCTATTCAGCGGAAATTTGTGAGAATAGCTTTATGTCACTTCAATTGGAATGACAGAGTTCGTCTTCCTCCTTATACTGACCGGCTTCAGCTACTAAATATGTCATCACTCTCGAGACGACGTGAGGTTGCTGACGTAGTTTTTGCTCACCAACTACTCACTGGGATTGTTGATTCCTCCTCACTTTTGGGTTTGATGCAATTTGCTGTTGGTCAATTTTTACCAAGGCATCCTAGATTGTTGCATATTTGCTTTCACCGGACTAACTATGGTATGAGTGAACCGATTTCGCGTCTTGCAAGAGAAGTTAACGAGAATATTGAGGTATTTGACTTCTCTATAGATAAAGTATGTTTGAGACGTAGACTTAACGCTAGTTGACACCAATTTATGTCAGGTTTTGTCTATTTACTGTGCTCTGTTATTAATGTGTTGGTGTAGGGATATTGATGTTTGTTTTGTCCCTTCACTAAATGATGAGCCAAAGGATAAAATGATTTCCATCTTTTATACTTGGAATCTATTTTATGGCATTTCCTTGCATTAAGGAATTCTGATAGTGATAGTTGTTTCATTTGAAGACATCGGATTTCGTGGTGAAGAAAAGCCAGTCATATTGCATAGGCATATAAAGTTCAAAATTCGTGTGTTTCGGTGTAATCCCACTAACTCTGCGGGACGGTAACTTTACGCTGGAATGCTGTCAAATCTTGAGTAATTTTGGCGAGCGTAGCAGTAATGTCATCAACCTTCGATTCGTCACCAGAAGAGTCTCCAGTGCTAATAAAGGAGTTGTGTTCCTGGCTGGCACGGCAAGTTGGGCAGGACCACTTCACACTGTTTTTGCGTATTTTTTCTAGGAGAGTGTTATGGTCGAAGGCCTGCAGGTGAATTTTTTATTTAAATTAAAAAAAAAAAAAAATAAAGAAACAATTCGCGCGAAATTCAAATCTGACACCTCGATTCACGGTGATCGAATCGGTCAGCTGTGGATTCCGCATGTATCGTCACCCGCAGCCAACTTCAGGGCAGACAGGTCGGAAACGGAGTGCGGTTGCTCTGGGTTTTTTTTGGGCTCGTACAAAACTCGCAAATCGCAAATTGTCACCAACAGACAACGGCACCCTAGATTCGAATTCGGGAAAAAATCAGTACGATAATATCGTGTGCCGATTCGCCAATCCGTAGTCCCATTAAGAAGCCGAGCTATTCGAATCTACCCTGTTGTGTTGATGGCTATTCGAAGTTAACAACATAAGATCCGAAGCTACAACAAGATATTAATAAATAGCGTGAAGTATCACCAGTTCAGCGTCATCGAACAATAATATCCTGTAAGCAGCATGAGAAATCCGGCCGAAAATATCGCCCAACGCCCGAAAGAAGAATTAATGTAGCTGGTAAGACTTATTATTACGAAGCCATAACTGGAAATCACTGTGGTACAGTTCTTAAACAGCGCGAATACGACGCTCCGTATTAAGCGACAAAAAAACAAACAAAAAAACGAGTGATTTTTCGGTCATTGAAAACCCCAGTCATCCTAAACACTTTCGATTCGCGTCGTAAAACGTATGTGCTACCTCGATTAACAGAAATTCCATACATTAGATCCATTAGTTGATCATTGCTAAAGAACTCCTATTTATACAAATAGACAATGTGAAAAATTATACTAGGTTCGAGTATCGCCACAAGCGAATGGCACTTAAAAAAAAACGATTCTCCGTGTGTGTATGAGCTATCTCTTACTACAAAGATTAAATTTTATTTATTATATAATTACAATTACAACTATTCGTAAGCAACAAACAAAAAAAAAATTTATAATAATAAATTAGATAATATATAAACATCAAAATGAAAATGAAAAACCTTCAAGGTGAAATACAAATTTAAATTACTAAACAAATGGTTTCGAAACCTTAGACTATTAAGAATGAGGAAATATGCTCTTGTTTGTAAATTTTTTTTTTCCTTTTCTCTTTATTTTTCTTTTTTTTATAAACAATACACTTAAACGAATTGATAAAATTATTCTTAAAGCGAATGCATAATTATAAATAAGAACATTCGTTGCGCTCATTTGTTTTATAATTCACTCTACGTATCCGCTGTGAACAAGTTCTAGGAAAGAAAAGGAAAGAAAAAAAAAAAAAAGAAAATGAATATTCATATAATATTATATCCCCATTTTGTATTTATCACAATGTATAAGCTGCTTACTTTATTTCTGCGTTAACATAAAAGTTTTTTTTTAATTGCGATTTAATGACCTACATGAATCTAATCTAGGGACAAATGATAATTGGTCACCTATTACGATAATCATAGTTTCAATTTGTTGAAGATATTAATACAATTTTGTATTTTGTATGAGTATTATAAATCTTAAGATTTCTTTTTTTTGTAAACGAATGGTCATATTTGAATTGATGGTTTTTTTATAAAGGACTGAAGAATGAACCAAATTAAAAGAAGAAAATAAAATGAATAACTAGTCTTCACCATTTAGGTGGGCAGGTTGGCGTCAAACCATCCGACGCCGTCGTCGAAACATCTGGTCGAATCAATATCCGTGACCAGTATCAGTTCCCTTTTTTTTTCGTTGTCCTCCCGACTTGGATAAGTCGACGCGGCGAGCTCACAGCTCGCGATTTATTTTTGTTATGACAGGCCAATTGGGTTTCATGATATTCTAGTGCAGCAGTAGTGGGTATATGCGGGTTCTGGCGCACTTTGACCTCGTTTGACCTTTGACCTTTGACCTTGACCTTTGACCTTGACCTTTGACCTTAACCTCGTTTGAACTTTGACCTTTGACCTTGACCTTTGACCTTGACCTTTGACTTAGTGGGGATCCAAACCGGCAACACTTATTAGTGGGGATCCAAACCGGAGGTGGACTTCGAGAAGGCTTTCGCTGTTTCTTCAGAGATGGCAGTAGCAGTATCCCTAACTGACTTTTTTTTTGAAATGTCAAGATTGATAAGAGTTGTACGAATTATGATTCATATATGATGAAATTGATATTTACATTGACAGGAATGAACACGTGGGTTATATTTTTAGTTGGACTTTAAGAATGCTTTCGTTGTTTATATTGTGAAATAGGTTGTGCTCAGCATATATAGTTGTATGGAAGAGTTTTGTTATGAACTAGTAGAGATAAGAGATTTACGTATTAGGTTTCATATATGATGAAAATTGATAGATTGTGTGTATGGAGATTGTTATTGTTATTAATAGCGTGATATTATTTGATGACGTCATCATCGATTAGGAATAATTCTTTCGAATTGTTTATGGGTTAGAGTATTCGTTTGATATATGTAGATAAGAGTTTTTTATTATGATAGGTTGTTTACATTTTTTGTATGTAATTTTTTGGTTTACGAGTGAGATTGGTCTGAAAATTTCACCTCAATTCGCCAACATATATGATCATTTTTTTGATGAACGAGTTCAAGGTCTAAGATTTGTATGAAAATAACTTGTATTTGTGGTAGATGAAGCACTTGTATGGTTACATGGATATAACGCTGTTATGCAATAGTGGTAAGCTTTGTATGGGATGTTGGTTAGTGATGATGTACTGACGTTCCATGACGTCATCAATTAGGGTTGCCATAAGGTCATCGATTATAGTTTCATGACGTCATCATCAATTGGGGTTGCCATAATGTCAAAAAAAAAAATAAAAAAATAAAAATAAAAAAAAAATAAAAAAAATTAAAAAAAATAAAATAAAAAAAAAAAATAAAAAAAAATAAAAAAAAAATCAATAAAAAATAAAAAAAAAAAAATAAAAAAAAAATCATAAATTTACAGATTCGCATGACAATGTTCCTATGTCTAATACTGATAAATCCGATTAATGGGCTATTTAACGTACACGAACTGACAGGATTTACGGAAATACAACTTAACAAAGTAGAAATAGTGACCAAAGCAAATATTTTATCGGATGTTGAGATAGTTTTGAGGTATTAATTGATGGGGAAATCTCGGAATAAAACAAATTTTGGTGTACAAGTTTTTATTAAATATTCAAGCATTATAAGAGCTTAAATTTTATTTTGATTACATAATTGAATTTTCTGAAGTAAAATAGGTCTTAGTAATTGCTCCAATTTTAAGATCCTTCGTTGAAACCTTAGTCGGTCTAATACACAGCTCTGCCAATTACCCTTTCTACTAGTTCTATATGCATACTCCCAGACAATTATGTATTTAACGGACACATGATCAGAAAATCTAACATGTCTAAGATCTGCAGATGACATCGTATAGGTTGACGAACTCGATTGTCATAAAAAATAAATCAGTTCTGGTTGATAATTGAATGTGGCTTATACCGAAAGGATTATAAACACTTATATGACACAATATGATGAAATGCTGGTTCTAGATCTATTTAGAAAACGAAATAAGAACAACAGGTTTTATTAAGAAAATTATAAAGCAGATAGACATAATCATCAATCTAAATACAAAAACTCTTCAAAAACATAATAAAATCAACAAATAATATCAAAAAAAAAAACTAAATTTACAGATTCGCATGACAGACAATGTTCCTATGTCTAATACTGATAAATCCGATTAATGGGCTATTTAACGTACACGAACTGACAGGATTTACGGAAATACAACTTAACCAAGTAGAAATAGTGACCAAAGCAAATATTATCATACACATAATTGACATAAGAGAAATTTTAGACGTAATACAATTTAATGAATCTTTCAGACAGCTTAAAAATTGAAAAATAAATATATACAACCATATCAACTACAACAACAAAAACAACTACAACACTAGAAAATACAACCAAACAACCATACAAACACCTGCTACCAACTTGTACCCATATGATACCAACTTACCTTATTAAATTTTACTATAAGTTAAGAAATAAAAAAGAGTCTTGTGTGTTGTTATACTTGTATACCAAATTCTGGTTAATATGCATATTTCAAGAAAAAAAAAACTGAATGAAGGTTTTAATCATATTTATTATCAAGATATTTTTTTTAAATAAATAAACATAAGAAAATTACGATATGTATCGGTTATATTATATATAGAATAGCTATTTCTTGAACAATGAAACAGTTTTCAGATCCTCTAAATTTAATATTTATATTATTACTTCAGCTTTTCTCAATGCTTCAATGATGGCAACAATCTCGTTGATATGATAAATATCTCCCGCCTGTAGCGCTGATACAAGCAATTGTAACCGGTCCACCAATTCATTGGGGTCATCCCAAGAAATATACTGTTTTGGTTCGATTGATGTTTGTATTAAATCTCCTCCTCTATGAGTTAAAAGTTTGTTAATAATTTTTGTATATTTATAGCTACGGTTTCCATTTATTTGTCCGTTGCTGGGTTCGATTAATGTTTGTATTAAATCTCCTCCTCTATGAGTTAAAAGTTTGTTAATAATTTTTGTATATTTATAGCTACGGTTTCCATTTATTTGTCCTTTGCTGGTATAGTGACGTCTATAAGCATTAGTATCAAGCAAAATATTTCTATAATTCTGTAAATCATCTTCATTGTACAGAGTCTTATCTGGAACTTTCATAAATAGTAGCTCATATATGCCCTGAGAACCATCATAGGTTTTATCTTTTATTAATATTTGACTACCATCGATTGTAAAAATCGAGTTTCCAATTTTCCATTGTTCATTTTCATGATAAACACCATAAGTACTATCGATGAAATCCGGATTATTTGCAAATATATTTAAATATTTTGTAGGTATTTCATCAAATTCTCGCTCGTTCATATATTCAATGAGTTCTTGCCGACCTAAAGGAGTTGTCACATATTTACGTATGCTTCTTACATCCGGAGACTTTAATGGTGTTTCAAAAGTATCAGTTAGATCAAGCTTTCGTCTGAATTTGGGTGTTGGAGTTTCAAAGTCAACGTCACTTTCAATATCATCTGTAGATTGAGTTTCCATGTTTTCTTCTTTTTCAGGTTCATATTTGCTGTGATCATGAGTTTCTACATCCTTTTCTCTTTTAGGTTCGTATTTACTGTGGTCATACAGTTTAACTAATTCTTTAAGAGGTCTTGTGATTGGTTTAAAAGTTTGTTCTTGTCGAGTCTCAGCATTAACTCTACCGATTTTTAATTGTTTATATTTTTTACGTATCGAGTTAGTAGACTTTATAACTTGTTTAAGAATATCTTTATCGGTCGACTTCTGCATTTTTCCTTCTTACACAACAACAACAGATTAACAGATATCGTACTGCTTTAATACTGCTACTGTACTGAGGTGTACTACTTTAATACTGCTTCTGTACTGAGGTGTACTGCTTTAATACTGCTTCTGTACTGCTTTGTACAGCTTTAATACTGCTTTGTACAGCTTTAATACTGCTTTGTACAGCTTTAATACTGCTTTGTACAGCTTTAATACTGCTTTAATACTGCTTCTGTACTGCTTTGTACAGCTTTAATACTGCTTTGTACAGCTTTAATACTGCTTTAATACTGCTTCTGTACTGCTTTGTACAGCTTTAATACTGCTTTGTACAGCTTTAATACTGCTTCTGTACTGCTTTGTACAGCTTTGATACTGCTTTGTACAGCTTTAATACTGCTTTAATACTGCTTCTGTACTGCTTTGTACAGCTTTAATACTGCTTTGTACAGCTTTAATACTGCCTCTGTACTGAGGTGTACTGCTTTAATACTGCTTCTGTACTGAGGTGTACAGCTTTAATACTGCTTTGGACAGCTTTAATACTGCTTCTGTACTGAGATGTACTGCTTTATACAGCTTTATTACTGCTTTCAGGTTTTTAAATATAGTTTTTCAAACTTTTTTCTCATATTACTGGATCAAAGTCTTCATATTGATTATATATAGTTGTATTTATTTGATATTGGAATCAAGATAGGAAATAACTTCTCTTGGATGCTGAAAGTGAACAGAATTCAAAGCATATATACAGTATTCATATAAATCTAGAAACATGACTGCTGAGTGTTGAAGGGAAAAGTATAGATTTTTTTTTTTTTTTTTTGGTTATTCGAGCCTCAATGTGATAACAACCAACTATACAACCACACAGCTGTACAACCAACTATACAACCACACAGCTGTACAACCAACTATACAACCACACAGCTGTACAACCAACTATACAACCACACAGCTGTACAACCAACTATACAACCACACAGCTGTACAACCAACTGTACAACCACACAGCTGTACAACCAACTATACAACCACACAGCTGTACAACCAACTATACAACCACACAGCTGTACAACCAACTATACAACCACACAGCTGTACAACCAACTATACAACCACACAGCTGTACAACCAACTATACAACCACACAGCTGTACAACCAACTATACAACCTCACAGCTGTACAACCAACTATACAACCACACAGCTGTACAACCAACTATACAACCACACAGCTGTACAACCAACTATACAACCACACAGCTGTACAACCAACTATACAACCACACAGCTGTACAACCAACTATACAACCTCACAGCTGTACAACCAACTATACAACCACACAGCTGTACAACCAACTATACAACCACACAGCTGTACAACCAACTATACAACCACACAGCTGTACAACCAACTATACAACCACACAGCTGTACAACCAACTATACAACCACACAGCTGTACAACCAACTATACAAACACACAGCTGTACAACCAACTATACAACCACACAGCTGTACAACCAACTATACAACCACACAGCTGTACAACCAACTATACAACCACACAGCTGTACAACCAACTATACAACCACACAGCTGTACAACCAACTATACAACCACACTGCTGTACAACCAACTATACAACCACACAGCTGTACAACCAACTATACAACCTCACAGCTGTACTTGGTTGATTGTAATCACATTGAGGCTCGAATAACCAAAAAAAAAAAAAAAAATCTATACTTTTCCCTTCAACACTCAGCAGTCATGTTTCTAGATTTATATGAATACTGTATATATGCTTTGAATTCTGTTCACTTTCAGCATCCAAGAGAAGTTATTTCCTATCTTGATTCCAATATCAAATAAATACAACTATATATAATCAATATGAAGACTTTGATCCAGTAATATGAGAAAAAAGTTTGAAAAACTATATTTAAAAACCTGAAAGCAGTAATAAAGCTGTATAAAGCAGTACATCTCAGTACAGAAGCAGTATTAAAGCTGTCCAAAGCAGTATTAAAGCTGTACACCTCAGTACAGAAGCAGTATTAAAGCAGTACACCTCAGTACAGAGGCAGTATTAAAGCTGTACAAAGCAGTATTAAAGCTGTACAAAGCAGTACAGAAGCAGTATTAAAGCAGTATTAAAGCTGTACAAAGCAGTATCAAAGCTGTACAAAGCAGTACAGAAGCAGTATTAAAGCTGTACAAAGCAGTATTAAAGCTGTACAAAGCAGTACAGAAGCAGTATTAAAGCAGTATTAAAGCTGTACAAAGCAGTATTAAAGCTGTACAAAGCAGTACAGAAGCAGTATTAAAGCAGTATTAAAGCTGTACAAAGCAGTATTAAAGCTGTACAAAGCAGTATTAAAGCTGTACAAAGCAGTACAGAAGCAGTATTAAAGCAGTACACCTCAGTACAGAAGCAGTATTAAAGCAGTACACCTCAGTACAGAAGCAGTATTAAAGCAGTACGATATCTGATAATCTGTTGTTGTTGTGTAAGAAGGAAAAATGCAGAAGTCGACCGATAAAGATATTCTTAAACAAGTTATAAAGTCTACTAACTCGATACGTAAAAAATATAAACAATTAAAAATCGGTAGAGTTAATGCTGAGACTCGACAAGAACAAACTTTTAAACCAATCACAAGACCTCTTAAAGAATTAGTTAAACTGTATGACCACAGTAAATACGAACCTAAAAGAGAAAGAGATGTAGAAACTCATGATCACAGCAAATATGAACCTGAAAAAGAAGAAAACATGGAAACTCAATCTACAGATGATATTGAAAGTGACGTTGACTTTGAAACTCCAACACCCAAATTCAGACGAAAGCTTGATCTAACTGATACTTTTGAAACACCATTAAAGTCTCCGGATGTAAGAAGCATACGTAAATATGTGACAACTCCTTTAGGTCGGCAAGAACTCATTGAATATATGAACGAGCGAGAATTTGATGAAATACCTACAAAATATTTAAATATATTTGCAAATAATCCGGATTTAATCGATAGTACTTATGGTGTTTATCATGAAAATGAACAATGGAAAATTGGAAACTCGATTTTTACAATCGATGGTAGTCAAATATTAATAAAAGATAAAACCTATGATGGTACTCAGGGCATATATGAGCTACTATTTATGAAAGTTCCAGATAAGACTCTGTACAATGAAGATGATTTACAGAATTATAGAAATATTTTGCTTGATACTAATGCTTATAGACGTCACTATACCAGCAAAGGACAAATAAATGGAAACCGTAGCTATTAATATACAAAAATTATTAACAAACTTTTAACTCATAGAGGAGGAGATTTAATACAAACATTAATCGAACCCAGCAACGGACAAATAAATGGAAACCGTAGCTATAAATATACAAAAATTATTAACAAACTTTTAACTCATAGAGGAGGAGATTTAATACAAACATCAATCGAACCAAAACAGTATATTTCTTGGGATGACCCCAATGAATTGGTGGACCGGTTACAATTGCTTGTATCAGCGCTACAGGTGGGAGATATTTATCATATCAACGAGATTGTTGCCATCATTGAAGCATTGAGAAAAGCTGAAGTAATAATATAAATATTAAATTTAGAGGATCTGAAAACTGTTTCATTGTTCAAGAAATAGCTATTCTATATATAATATAACCGATACATATCGTAATTTTCTTATGTTTATTTATTTAAAAAAAATATCTTGATAATAAATATGATTAAAACCTTCATTCAGTTTTTTTTTTCTTGAAATATGCATATTAACCAGAATTTGGTATACAAGTATAACAACACACAAGACTCTTTTTTATTTCTTAACTTATAGTAAAATTTAATAAGGTAAGTTGGTATCATATGGGTACAAGTTGGTAGCAGGTGTTTGTATGGTTGTTTGGTTGTATTTTCTAGTGTTGTAGTTGTTTTTGTTGTTGTAGTTGATATGGTTGTATATATTTATTTTTCAATTTTTAAGCTGTCTGAAAGATTCATTAAATTGTATTACGTCTAAAATTTCTCTTATGTCAATTATGTGTATGATAATATTTGCTTTGGTCACTATTTCTACTTGGTTAAGTTGTATTTCCGTAAATCCTGTCAGTTCGTGTACGTTAAATAGCCCATTAATCGGATTTATCAGTATTAGACATAGGAACATTGTCTGTCATGCGAATCTGTAAATTTAGTTTTTTTTTTTGATATTATTTGTTGATTTTATTATGTTTTTGAAGAGTTTTTGTATTTAGATTGATGATTATGTCTATCTGCTTTATAATTTTCTTAATAAAACCTGTTGTTCTTATTTCGTTTTCTAAATAGATCTAGAACCAGCATTTCATCATATTGTGTCATATAAGTGTTTATAATCCTTTCGGTATAAGCCACATTCAATTATCAACCAGAACTGATTTATTTTTTATGACAATCGAGTTCGTCAACCTATACGATGTCATCTGCAGATCTTAGACATGTTAGATTTTCTGATCATGTGTCCGTTAAATACATAATTGTCTGGGAGTATGCATATAGAACTAGTAGAAAGGGTAATTGGCAGAGCTGTGTATTAGACCGACTAAGGTTTCAACGAAGGATCTTAAAATTGGAGCAATTACTAAGACCTATTTTACTTCAGAAAATTCAATTATGTAATCAAAATAAAATTTAAGCTCTTATAATGCTTGAATATTTAATAAAAACTTGTACACCAAAATTTGTTTTATTCCGAGATTTCCCCATCAATTAATACCTCAAAACTATCTCAACATCCGATAAAATATTTGCTTTGGTCACTATTTCTACTTTGTTAAGTTGTATTTCCGTAAATCCTGTCAGTTCGTGTACGTTAAATAGCCCATTAATCGGATTTATCAGTATTAGACATAGGAACATTGTCATGCGAATCTGTAAATTTATGATTTTTTTTTTATTTTTTTTTTTTATTTTTTATTGATTTTTTTTTTTATTTTTTTTTTTTATTTTTTTTTTTTTATTTTTTTTATTTTTTTTTTTATTTTTTTTTTTTTATTTTTTTTATTTTTTTTTTTGACATTATGGCAACCCCAATTGATGATGACGTCATGAAACTATAATCGATGACCTTATGGCAACCCTAATTGATGACGTCATGGAACGTCAGTACATCATCACTAACCAACATCCCATACAAAGCTTACCACTATTGCATAACAGCGTTATATCCATGTAACCATACAAGTGCTTCATCTACCACAAATACAAGTTATTTTCATACAAATCTTAGACCTTGAACTCGTTCATCAAAAAAATGATCATATATGTTGGCGAATTGAGGTGAAATTTTCAGACCAATCTCACTCATAAACCAAAAAATTACATACAAAAAATGTAAACAACCTATCATAATAAAAAACTCTTATCTACATATATCAAACGAATACTCTAACCCATAAGCAATTCGAAAGAATTATTCCTAATCGATGATGACGTCATCAAATAATATCACGCTATTAATAACAATAACAATCTCAATACACACAATCTATCAATTTTCATCATATATGAAACCTAATTCGTAAAACTAAACACTATTAATAACAATAACAATCTCCATACACACAATCTATCAATTTTCATCATATATGAAACCTAATCTGTAAAACTAAACATGCTGAGCACAACCTATTTCACAATATAAACAAATTCTTATCTCTAACACCAATCTCACTCGTAAACCAAAAAATTCCATACAAAAAAATGTAAACAACCTATCATAACAAAAAAACTCTTATCTACATATATCAAACGAATACTCTAACCCATAAACAATTCGAAAGAATTATTCCTAATCGATGATGACGTCATCAAATAATATCACGCTATTAATAACAATAACAATCTCCATACACACAATCTATCAATTTTCATCATATATGAAACCTAATACGTAAATCTCTTATCTCTACTAGTTCATAACAAAACTCTTCCATACAACTATATATGCTGAGCACAACCTATTTCACAATATAAACAACGAAAGCATTCTTAAAGTCCAACTAAAAATATAATTGTTTACAATTCGTGTTTATTCCTGTCAATGTAAATATCAATTTCATCATATATGAATCATAATTCGTACAACTCTTATCAATCTTGACATTTCAAAAAAAAAGTCAGTTAGGGATACTGCTACTGCCATCTCTGAAGAAACAGCGAAAGCCTTCTCGAAGTCCACCTCCGGTTTGGATCCCCACTAATAAGTGTTGCCGGTTTGGATCCCCACTAAGTCAAAGGTCAAAGTTCAAACGAGGTCAAGGTCAAAGGTCAAGGTCAAAGGTCAAGGTCAAAGGTCAAACGAGGTCAAAGTGCGCCAGAACCCGCATATACCCACTACTTGCAGCGAACTCCCCCACACGCATACCGCAGCTAGACCCGGCATCAGCTAGCGCGTCGCACCAGCACATAGAATGTCACTGAGATGGATGTAGGTGAATCTCAGCCCTGTCTATCCCGAACCTTATTTTTCCTTCAGAATTATTTTGGGTTTAGGGTCAAAATAATTGTATTCCTAGGCCTCCGTTACATAACAAAATGGCGCTCAACGTGGGGCTCGAAAAGATCCTGCACGGACCCGAAACGACCTTCACGAGCGTGATACCGATCGCGCGATGCATTGACACACAAGAAAGAAAAATTCCGTGTAAAATTCGGTGCATCGAAGGACTCTGACTGTCGCCGGAGACAGTTGTTTTAGCCTGCACGGCACCTATAGTCCATCGTGTAAGCTTTTGGAGTTCTGCTCGCGTGTTAGGGGGGCGGAAGTGTCGCGGTTGACGCTGAAATTTTCCCAACGAAGAACTCATGGGCAACCTTGAGGCGCCAATGATGTTCCTTGGGGGGATTTCTTCAACAACCGAGATATTTTCGTTGCCTGAACTAGCGAGAGATGAGTGGAACAGGGTGTGTGTTTCATTGGCAGGCATGAGTACCCTCTTGACAGCGGGACTTGGCTTGTTTTGGCTGCCAAGTTGTCCGACAGAGGGCAGAATACTTATGTCTGCGAATGAAATATTCATTTCTGTCCAATCACGGAATTTTCAGAAGTACCTTTATTCCTTGAATCCTATCCATGTAGAGTAGCTTTCGTTTCCTTTTACAAAATTAATCACTTGGATTAATTTCGCGTTTTGATTGTTGTTGAAAATTTAACGTAGTTTTTTTTTGAAGTTTTGATTTTAATGAATATTTTCTGAATCCTTTTCCGCCTGGTCGCGTGTTGACGCGATTGGATGTTTTCACGACACCTGTAAGAGAGAGGAGTGGATTTGTGGAGGTGAAGAGGGGTCTTCAAATTCGGTTACCTGAATTTTTTTTTTGTAATTCGGTTTTCCTTACCTTGTTGGAACTAAGCAGACTGCGCAGTGAATAATTTATTTCTGCCTCATTTTCTTGACATTGCAAATTTCGTTCGATTTGTCAATGCAAAGAGACCCCTTTCAAATAATTATACATTGATTCTATTCTTTGTCACACTCGCGTTTACATTTCGTCCAGGAGTGTAATAGACTTCATAATTGTCTTACGACAACAAAATTTTCTCTTCAAGTGGTACGGAGAGTCATTGATTTTCTTTCCTCATCGATTTGGTGCCAGCTGGGGGTTGATATATCGCAATTGGAGCGAGAAATAAAAACCGGAACAAAATGTCACTCTTGCGGACACCAGAAAAAATTATGGGGACGAATTGTACGGTTTGTCAGGAGGATGTGCTACTGGGGGAGGCGATGCAAACGAAATGCAGTCATTATTTCCACGCCGCATGTCTCTTGAACTGGGTGACCACGAACAAGACTTGCCCACTTTGTCAAAACGTACTTACTCAGAATGATTATTGAAGAGTCCAGGGAGTAGAGGGCGCGACAGCTCGTACGGGTCCTACCACCAGAAGTAAAGGTAGTAAACCCAAATCCAATCCGAGCGGTAATTCTCTCCTGGAGTTAAATTTAGATCTACCGTCGGAGACAGCGGGTCAAGCCTTATACGCCGTGGACAGTACGATAACACCGACAGATAATCGAAGTAGACCATTGCCTCGAAATTTGGCTCGTCATTCCTCCTTTACGGAAGTTACACATCCAAGGACCCAAGAAAAAGGGAATTCACGGCGAACGCCAACTCGAAACGAACCTTTGACTGAGCAGCCGCGAGTGACTCTCGGAGTTGACGAGATCACTCAGCTGGTGCGTCAAGTTTTCCAAGAAGAGAGAGCTCGTGAGCTCCGAGAGTTGCCCGCGACGTTCAACGAGCCCCGATTTTCCACCGACACGAGAGTTCCGATATCCACCACCTTTACCTGGAGTTCGACAATGGCCCGATACCTATGATTTTAGACGACGATCATCAAGCAGTCCTATTCGTTCCTGGGGTTTGAAATACACGGGCGATAATTCAGTACTTAGGGCACAGGAATTAATTTTTCGAGTTGAAGTTCTTGCACGGAACAGCTTTGGAAATCGGATGGATTTTGTGGCTGTCACTTTCACCTCCTCTTACAAGGTCGGCCTAACAAGTGGTATTGGATTTGGTATCGATCCAATCTCATCCCTACTTGGACTGCCTTACGTCCAGCTTTTCTTCAAGCTTGGGGAGATGATTGTAGCGACTACGGTGTCCGGCGACAACTATATTCTAAAAGACAAGCAACTTCCGAGCCGTATTCGTCTTATGAACAGGACATGCTTGAGCTGCGCACCCTTTTGACCCAACCCATGAACGAAATGGAATTCGTCGAACTGGTGCGGAATAACCTAAACTCGATCAACCAACAATAAATGGCATCGCAATTTGTCTACTCTTTGGAAAATCTACGTCAAGTTGTCTGCAGATTAGAAAGTGTCCGGAAGACTTGTAGATCTAATTCTTACAACGCTTATCCTAGCAGAGCGATTGGTATGCGAGGAGAGTTCCCGAGAGTCGCGGAGTTAGACCGTCCTTCAGTTTCTCAGATCGCGGGTGAGGACGGTGATGCTGACCACCTCGCTCAAATAGCAGCTAAGTAGTGGGGATATGCCGGTTCTGGCTCACTTTGACCTTTGACCTTGACCTTTGACCTCGACCTTTGACCTCGACCTTTGACCTCGACCTTTGACCTCGACCTTTGACCTTGACCTTTGACCTCGACCTTTGACCTTGACCTTTGACTTAGTGGGGATCCAAACCGGAGGTGGCTTATGGCAATACTTATTATGATATAACTCTATATTATGATTCATATATGATGAAATTGATATTTACATTGACAGGAATAAACACGAATTGTAAACAATTATATTTTTAGTTGAACTTTAAGAATGCTTTCGTTGTTTATATTGTGAAATAGGTTGTGGTCAGCATGTTTAGTTTTACGGATTAGGTTTCATATATGATGAAAATTGATAGATTGTGTGTATGGAGATTGTTATTGTTATTAATAGCGTGATATTATTTTATGACGTCATCATCGAGTAGGAATAATTCTTTCGAATTGTTTATGGGTTAGAGTATTCGTTTGATATATGTAGATAAGAGTTTTTTGTTATGATAGGTTGTTTACATTTTTTGTGTATGGATTTTTTTTTGTTAACAATTACATTTTTAGTTGGACTTTAAGAATGCTTTCGTTGTTTATATTGTGAAATAGGTTGTGCTCAGCATGTTTAGTTTTACGGATTAGGTTTCATATATGATGAAAATTGATAGATTGTGTGTATGGAGATTGTTATTGTTATTAATAGCGTGATATTATTTTATGACGTCATCATCGATTAGGAATAATTCTTTCGAATTGTTTATGGTTTAGAGTATTCATATGATAGGTTGTTTACATTTTTTGTGTATGGAATTTTTGGTTTACGAGTGAGATTGATATGAAAATTTCAACTCAATCCGCTAATATATATGATCATTTTTTTGATAAACGAGTTCAAGCTCTTGCACATTACCTGCTTAGATACACCTTGGTACCCCTTTACCTGTCGATATTAATTTTATAGTAGATTATTGGTTATTGGTTGTAAGAGATTATTGGTTATTGGTGAGTATATATATTGGTTAATGGAAGAGAGAGAGAGAGAGATGATGTATTGGTATTGATCCAGATAGTATGCTGGATAGGGGGATGTTGTATTAGTCCAGATGGGTATAGATTGTGGTGGATGTGTATATATGTGTGTGTGTGTGTATGTGTGTGTATGTGTGGAGATTGTTATTGTTATTAATAGCGTGGTATTATTTCATGACGTCATCATCAATTGGGGTTGCCATAATGTAAAAAAAAATAAAAAAAAATAAAAAAAAAAAATTAAAAAAAATTAAAAAATATTAAAAAAAAATTAAAAAAAAAATTTTAAAAAATTAGAAAAAAATTAAAAAAATTTAAAAAAAATTAAAAAAAAATTAAAAAAAAAATAAAAAATAAATTAAAAAAAATTAAAAAAAAATTAAAAAAAAAATAAATAAATAAATAAAAAAAAATCATTAATTTACAGATTCGCATGACAATGTTCCTAGGTCTAATACTGATAAACCCGATTAATGGGCTATTTAACGTACACGAACTGACAGGATTTACGGAAATACAACTTAACAAATTAGAAATAGTGACCAAAGCAAATATTATCATACACATAATTGACATAAGAGAAATTTTAGACGTAATAAACGAATTTTCAACCAATACAGCTAATTTTAACGGAGAACAGAAGAACTTACTTATTACAGAACTAAAACAATTGACAAACATATAAAATCACATGAAGACGACAGACGAAAATAATCATAATCTCATTACCGTAATAAACCAACAAATAATTATAAACAACAATTTAATGAATCTTTCAGACAGCTTAAAAATTGAAAAATAAATATATGCAACCATATCAACTACAACAACAACAACTACAACACTAGAAAATACAACCAAACAACCATACAAACACCTGCTACCAACTTGTACCCATATGATACCAACTTACCTTATTAAATTTTACCATAAGTTAAGAAATAAAAAAGAGTCTTGTGTGTTGTTATACTTGTATACCAAATTCTGATTAATATGCATATTTCAAGAAAAAAAACAAACTGAATGATGGTTTTAATCATATTTATTATCAAGATATTTTTTTTTTTAAATAAATAAACATAAGAAAATTACGATATGTATCGGTTATATTATATAGAATAGCTATTTCTTTAACAATGAAACAGTTTTCAGATCCTCTAAATTTAATATTTATATTATTACTTCAGCTTTTCTCAATGCTTCAATGATGGCAACAATCTCGTTGTTATGACTACTATCTCCCGCCTGTAGCGCTGATACAAGTAATCGTAATCGGTCCACCAATTCATTGGGGTCATCCCAAGAAATATACTGTTTTGGTTCGATTGATGTTTGTATTAAATCTCCTCCTCTATGAGTTAAAAGTTTGTTAATAATTTTTGTATATTTATAGCTACGGTTTCCATTTATTTGTCCTTTGCTGGTATAGTGACGTCTATAGGCATTAGTGTCGAGCAGAATATTTCTATAATTCTGTAAATCATCTTTATTGTACAGAGTCTTATCTGGAACTTTCATAAATAGTAGCTCATATATGCCCGGAGTACCCTCATAGGTTTTATCTTTTATTAATATTTGACTACCATCGATTGTAAAAATCGAGTTTCCAATTTTCCATTGCTCATTTTCATGATAAACACCATAAGTACTATCAATGAAATCCGGATTATTTGCAAATATATTTAAATATTTTGTAGGTATTTCATCAAATTCTCGCTCGTTCATATATTCAATGAGTTCTTGCCGACCTGAAGGAGTTGTCACATATTTACGTATGCTTCTTACATCCGGAGACTTTAATGGTGTTTCAAAAGTATCAGTTAGATTAAGCTTTCGTCCGAATTTGGGTGTTGGAGTTTCAAAGTCTACGTCACTTTCACTATCATCTGTAGATTGAGTTTCCATGTTTTCTTCTTTTTCAGGTTCATATTTACTGTGATTATGATTTTCTACATCTCCTTCTCTTGTAGGCTCGAATTTACTTTTAAAATTGATTTTCTTGAAAAGTATGAATGATCATACTTTTCAAGAAAATCGATTTTTTGTGAAGTTATGAAACTGTGTCATATTGTATGAGAGGGGGTAGAACCAGTGAAACTTATCAAATATGTTTTTCTGATCTTAGTGATAATACTGATAATACTAATTAAGTACTTATTACAAAATATGAGCTCAATAAATTTTATATGTTCTGAGAAAATTGTCTTAGAGCATTTCATGAAAAAGTGTAGTTTGTATGGGAGGGGGTGGAAGTAGAGGGAGGACGCAAATAATTTTTCTACTGTAGATTAGAATCATTATGAAAGTAATATATCTCAAAATTCAGATTAATAACTTTTATACATTTCGAGTAAATCCATTTATTGTCAAATTCCGAAATTGTGTCAATTTGTATGGGAGGGGGTAGAAGGGGTAAAGCTAATAGTTTAATTTTTTTTTAACTTACTAATAATTCTAAACAAATGATTAGTGCATAATTTCAGCTCAATTAATTCCATACATACTGAGTAAATTGGTTTAGAGTATTTCATGAAAAAGTGCAGTTTGTATGGGAGGGGGTAGTAGGAGGGGGAAGGCACAAATAATTTTTATACGGTCGATTGAACCTATTACAAAAGTAATATATTCCAAGTTTCAGATCCATAGCTTTTATACTTTTTGAGCAAATCCGTTTATTGTTAAATTGCGAAATTGTGTCATTTTGTATGGGAGGGGGTAGAACGGGTGAAGCTAATCGTCTAAATTTTTTTGGGCTTACTAAACACTTTAAATAAATATTTGGTGCACAGTTTCAGCCCGCTAAATTTTATACGCACTGAGTAAATTGGCTTAGAGTAATTCATGACAAGTACAGTTTGTATGGGAGGTGGTAGAAGGAGAGGGAGGACTCAAACAATTTTTATACGGTAGATTGGAATTATTATAAAAGTAATATATTCCAAATTTCAGGCCAATAGCTTTTATACTTTTCGTGCAAATCCGTTTATTGTCAAATTGCGCAATTGTGTCATTTTGTATGGGAGGGGGTAGTAGGGGTGGAGCGATTTGGCCCGTTCACGAACTTGACCTTACTTTTTTGTCAAAAACGACGTGTACAAAATTTGAACTATCTAGCTCAACGCGTTCTCAAGCTAGAGCGCGCACAGACGGACGGACAGACGGACGGACATCCGGTTTTGAGATTTTTGAGTGATTATATGAACTTCTGTATCATTCATTTTTTTCTCCGAGCCTTATTTCTTGGCGTTACAAACTTTAGAGCAAACTTATAATACTCTCAGATTTAAAGGTCAAGGTCAAAGTTCAAAGGTCAAGGTCAAAGGTCAAATGTCAAAGGTCAAAGTGAGCCAGAACCGGCATATCCCCACTACTCAGCTATAAACGCCTTAGAGTGTTGGAATTGCGATCAACCAGGGCATACTTACAGAGATTGCGAGATTAGGTTGTGGAGCGAAGGAGGTGGTCAAACCTCGCTGTCCAACGTGCAATCGGGAAAACTGGAGGTCGGACAGACGAGCCGTGGGTCTCCCTCGTCCAACCATTCAACACCCATCAGAAACTGCACCGACACTTCCCAAAGACTAGACCTGAAATATTCAACACCTTGCAAAAACAATCTCACTTCACCAAAGATATTGATTTTGCCAAGAGTTGAAACTACCGTACCAGATTTGACGAAACCATCCCCTATAACATTGTTTTGCAATCCCTCCATACCTCCTATTTCTGTCGAACCTGTGCCTCGGAAGCCTTATCACCTTCGCCTCCGGGAGTACAATGAGGCTCGGAATAGGATCTTTAATTCTCCCCTTCATTATCAACAATTTTTTCGAACACCCAATTTCAACCTTCCCCTCCCAAACCAACAAAAGCAATCTTGCGTTTACGCGAATTTTGGCGTAGAGTTCGGGCTAGAAAGAGAGCACTTGTGTCCTCGATTCTCCCCGAACCTTTTGACGTACGTCCCTATGCTACGGTCTACATTTTCAATGAAAAGCTTAAGGGCTACTTGACAGCGGTGCAAGTATTAGTTGCCTAGGATCCAACTCACTAGAACGCCTAGCGCGAGCGCAAGTGAGTTGGAAGCCGCTTTGTAGTGAAGTGAAGACGGCTGATGGTGCTTCACAGAGAGTGGTTGGCTGTGTGACGACTGAAGTAACCTTTCGCGACGTCGCAAAACCAATTACTTTCTACATTGTGCCTACTCTATCTCAAGATTTGTATCTTGGAGTAGATTTCTGGCGGGCCTTTAGACTTGCCCCAAGTATCATCTGTTGTATCGAAGAAAATCCCACTTCGCTACAATATGAATCTAAGAAGACGCACACCTTAAGTGTATCGGATGTTGAGAGGCTCGAGAATGTTAAGTCTAAATTTCCGTCATACGAAGCTCAAGGACTGGGAAAGACGAACATTCTCGAACACGTTATCGATGTGGGTGACGCGACCCCTATCAAATAACGTCACTACCCGGTATCACCTGCGATTCAAAACCTCATGTATGACGAGGTCGATCGCATGTTGAAAATGGGAGTGACAGAGGTTAGCCAGAGTGCGTGGAGTTCGCCGGTAGTATAGGTGAGGAAACCTGGGAAAGTGAGGTTATGTTTGGACTCGCGGAAGGTCAACGATGTGACGGTGAAAGATGCCTATCCTTTGCCTCACATCGATGGCATTCTGAGCAGATTGCCACGTGCCGAATACATTACTTCACTTGACTTGAAGGACGCCTTTTGGCAGATTCCTCTGGAAACCAGTTCTCGAGAAAAGACCGCATTCACAATCCCTGGTCAACCCCTATATCACTTTACCCGAATGCCGTTTGGTTTGTGCAACGCACCACAACGCATGTGCCGTTTGATGGATTTAGTAACCCCACCCGAATTAAAGGATCAGGTATTTGTTTACCTGGACGATCTGTTGTTGATCTCGGAAGATTTCAACTCTCACCTCGTTTTGCTCGCAGAAGTTGCCGCGTGCCTTTCAAAGGCAGGGTTGACGATCAACGTAGCAAAGAGTAAGTTTTGTCTCAGGGAGGTGAAATACCTCGGCTACATAGTTGGAGATGGAAGCCTGAAGACTGATCCCGACAAGGTCTCGGCAATTGTCGATTACCCCTCGCCTAAGTCCGTACGTCAAGTGCGACGCTTTCTTGGTATGGCAGGTTGGTATCGACGCGTCATCAACAACTATGCGGCTATTGTTTCACCTATTTCAGACACGCTGAAGAAGTGTACCAAGTTCACATGGACTCCGGAGGCAGAAACTGCGTTTCTATCTGTGAAGTCCATGTTAACTAGGGCACCAGTGCTAATTAACCCTGATTTTCGGAGGTCATTCACCATCCAGTGTGACGGAAGCAAATCCGGGGTGGGGGATGTCCTCTTTCAGGAGAACGACGACGGGTCGGAGTCTCCTGTTGCTTACATGTCCCAGAAGCTCAATTCCGCTCAACGCAACTATAGTGTTACTGAACAGGAATGCTATGCTGCTGTGTTGAGCGTGATAAAGTTTAGAGCGTACGTGGAAGGAACATCGTTTAAGATCGTTACGGATCATGCGAGTCTCAAATGGCTGATGTCCCAAAAGGATCTCAGTGGTCGTTTGGCTCGCTGGAGTTTGAAGCTGCAGGGCTTCGATTTTGTGATTGAGCACCGTCGTGGGAGCCTGAACGTGGTACCTGACGCTCTCTCTCGCGTATACGAAGAAGGACTAAATGCGCTGATAGACGTTGCCCCTTTAGTGGATTTGGAGGCTGCAGATTTTTCTAACGAAGAATATGCAGAGCTCAAAGCCACTATTGAGTCAAACGCCGATCGGCTTCCTGACGTATGCGTGAGGGATGGTTTCGTGTACAAACGCACAGTGCCTCACAAAAGATCCAATCGCAGAAGACCAAGCCTGGAAGCTTTGGATTCCATCGAGTCTGACGTCTGCTGTGATAGCTCAGGCTCATGAAGTGGATACCACGGTTCACGGTGGGTTCGCCAAAACGCTAGAGCGCATCAGACGATACTTGTACTGGCCCGGAATGTCTACACAAGTCCGCGAACGAGTTCTTTCGTGTCCGACTTGTAAAGAAACGAAGTCCCCGAATCGTCCACTCAGAGCAGCAATGGGAGAGGCCTTTAAGACGCAAAGACCCTTTCAACATCTGTACATTGATGTACTTGGACCGTACCCTAGGACCAAAAGTGGTAAGGTTGCTATCCTTGTTGTCCTGGACCATCTGTCCAAATTTCTTTTTCTTCATCCCTTACGTAAAATTACAGCCCTCGAAATAACGACGTTCTTGGAGAGAGAGGTGTTCCACGCGTTTGGTACCCCTGAGACGATCCTCTCCGACAATGGGTCGCAATTCAAATCAGTGACATTTAACTCCATGCTTTCTAAGTATGGAGTCAAACACCTATACACCCCGAAATACTCGCCTCAAGCGAATGCTTCAGAGAGAGTCAACCGGTCAGTTTTGGCTGGACTCCGAGCGTTTATCATTGAGGACCAAACACGATGGGACGAGAACTTAAGCAAAATCGGTTGCTCTCTCTGAAGTTCGATCCACCAAGCCACTAAGTTCTCTCCTTATCAGGTCCTGTTTGGTACTCACATGATAACGCACGGAAAGGATTACTCTCTGTTGCACCGTTTGAAAGCGCTAGGTGATGCAGAATTGCAATTGCGACCTGCTGAAGGAGTTTCGATTGTGAGAAACCTAGCGCAGAACAACATCCGGAGAGCCCATGAAGACAGTAGCAAGCGTTATAAGGTGCGAACGGCTAAAACTCTCTACAGAGCAGGACAGGACGTGTACAGAAGAAACTTTACCCTGTCCACAGCCATACAAAATTATAACGCCAAGCTCGCGAAGAAATTCTTGCGGTGCCGGATTCGTAATGTGCTAGGCAACTCACGATACGAGTTGGAAGATCTCGGAGGCAAGCGTGTGGGCATCTACCACTCCAAAGACATTAGACGGTAAACTTTCGACTTCTGACCGTATCCATTGTCTATGCCCGGCTGACTCAGCGTGAGCATGAGACCCTCAACCCCTTTTCAGCTCGATCGGCATTACTCCTAAAGGGATAACGGCGACCGATCTGTGTTGTTATGGTCGAAAGCCTGCAGGTGAATTTTTTATTTCAATTTAAAAAAAAAAAAAACATAACAGGACTACGACTGGGTGTAAAGCCCAATCATACGATACTCTAGATGAAAGAGACTTTTTATTATTTGGAGGAATTTTGTAGGGGAAGTGGTAGAGGGGGTGACGACATCGAACTAATTTTATCACACCACTCTAGGTTCCCAGGTTCCTATCAAAATGTTTTATACAAAATTTAGGATTCAAGAATTTAATTGGTACTGAGAAATTTAATGTATTGGATTTAGTGAAATTGTGCAGTTTGTATGGGAGGTGGTAGAAGGAGTGTGCATTTATTAATGACGTTTTTAGAAATAGCTATAAACATCATTTAATTGACACATTTTAAACTGCAGATCAGTAGCATTCATACTTTTCAGGAAAATCGACTTTTTGTCAAGTTGTTGAATTGTGTCAAATTGTATGGGAGGGGGTAGAATGAGTGAAGCTAATCGCCTAATTTCTTTTTGGTCTCACTAATAGTTCTAAATAATTATTTAGTGCATAATCTCAGCTCGATAATTTTCATACGTACTGAGTAAATTTATTTAGAGTATTTCATAAAAAAGTGCAGATTGTATGGGAGGTGGTGGAAGGAAGAGGAGGACTCAACTAATTTTTATACAGCAGATTGAAATTTTTATAAAAGTAATATATTCCAAATTTCAGATCAATAGCTTTCATGTTTTTTGAAAAAATCCGTTTATTGACGAATTGCAAAATAGTGTCATTTTGTATGGGAGGGGGTAGAAGGAGTGAAATTAAATGTCTAATTTTTTTTTAGTCATACTTATAATTTCAAATATATATTTAGTGCAAAATTTCAGGTTCCTAATTTTTATACGCACTGAGTAAATTGGCTTAGAGTATTTCATGAAAAAGTACAGTTTGTATAGGAGGTGGTAGAAGAAGGGAGTGGACACGCATAATTTTTACATGGTAGATTGACATCATCATAAAAGTAATATGTTCCAAATTTGAGACCAATAGCTTTTATACTTTTCGAGCAAATCCGTTTATTACCAAATTGCGCAGTTGTGTGTTTTTGTATGGGAGGGGGTAGAAGGGGTGGAGCGATTTGGCCCGTTCACGAGCTTGTCCTTACTTTTTTGTCAAAAACGATGTGTACAAAATTTGAACTTTCTAGATCAACGCGTTCTCAAGCTAGAGAGGACACGGACGGACATCCGGTTTTGAGATTTTTGAGTGATTATATTAACTTCTGTATCATTCATTTGTTTCTCCAAGCCTTATTTTTTGGCGTTACGAACTTTGTGGCAAACTTATAATACTCTCAGATTTCATGTAGAGTATAATAAAGAAACAATTCGCGCGAAATTCAAATCTGACACCTCGATTCACGGTGATCGAATCGGTCAGCTGTGGATTCCGCATGGATCGTCACCCGCAGCCAACTTCAGGGCAGACAGGTCGGAAACGGAGTGCGGTTGCTCTGGGATTTTTTTTGGTGCGTGCCGATATTAAAAAGAAAAACGAAAGCGAGTGCTGGCTGGAAAATTAAATCGTGAGTCCTTGCGGAGTAGCCTGAAAAATTCGTGGATTGTTCTCGCGATGGTATTTTCTGGACTGGACTTGGAAGAAACCGTGAGTTTTCCAAGCGGATATCTCGTCGCGAAGCAGCTGAAGAAGCGTGCCCTCGGCAAATTCTTTTGATTGTGCCTTTTTTTTGTGCTGATTAACAAAATTCCGGCGAATGGTCGATCGTCTAATTTGAGATTAACCGCGCGACTCCGAACTCGATAAAAAACCCAATTGGGTTCTCGAACAAAAAAAATTTTTTTAGGTTATGTTTGCGCCATGAGGCACAGTGTCAGTTTCGGGGTTTCTCTCTAACCGAAAAGAAGTGCAGTGCTCTCCGGATGACGCAAATATTTTGTTTAGTGGCGAAAAATTTGGATTTTTTTTTTTGGGCGTACAAAACTCGCAAATCGCAAATTGTCACCAACAGACAACGGCGCCCTAGAATCGAATTCGAGAAAAATCAGTACGATAATATCGTGTGCCGATTCGCCAATCCGTAGTCCCATTAAGAAGCCGAGCTATTCGAATCTGCCCTGTTGTTTTGATGGCTATTCGAAGTTAACAACATAAGATCCGAAGCTACAACAAGATATTAATAAATAGCGTGAAGTATCACCAGTTCAGCGTCATCGAACAATAATATCCTGTAAGCAGCATGAGAAATCCGGCCGAAAATATCGCCCAACACCCGAAAGAAGACCTAATGTAGCTGGTAAGACTTATTTTTACGTAGCCATAACTGGGAATCACTGTGGTACAGTTCTTAATCAGCGCGAATACGACGCTCCGTATTAAGCGACAACAAAACAAACAAAAAAAAACGAGTGATTATTCGGTCATTGAAAACCCCAGTCATCCTAAACACTTTCGATTCGCGTCGTAAAACGTATGTGCTACCTCGATTAACAGAAATTCCATACATTAGATCCATTAGTTGATCACTGCTAAAGAACTCCTATTTATACAAATAGACAACGTGAAAAATTATACTAGGTTCGAGTATCGCCACAAGCGAATGGCACTTAAAAAAAAAAACGATTCTCCGTGTGTGTATGAGCTATCTCTTAATACAAAGATTAAATTTTATTTATTATATATTTACAATTACAACTATTCGTAAGCAACAAACAAAAAAACAAAAATTTATAATAATAAATTAGATAATATATAAACATCAAAACGAAAATGAAAAACCTTCAAGGTGAAATACAAATTTAAATTACTAAACAAATGGTTTCGAAACCTTAGACTATTAAGAATGAGGAAATATGCTCTTGTTTGTAGATTTTTATACTCTAGATGGAATCTGAGAGTATTATAAGTTCGCTCTAAGGTTTGTAACGCCAAGAAATAAGGCTCGGAGAAAAAAATGATGAATACAGAAGTTAATATTATCACTCAAAAATTTCAAAACCGGATGTCCGTCCGTCCGTCTGTCCGTCCGTCCGTCCGTGCGCTTTCTAGCTTGAGAACGCGTTGAGCTAGAAAGTTCAAATTTTGTACACGTCGTTTTTGACAAAAAAGTAAGGTCAAGTTCGTGAACGGGACAAATCGCTCCACCCCTTCTACCCCCTCCTATACATAATGACACAATTACGCAATTTGACAATAAACGGATTTGCTCAAAAAGTATAAAAGTTTTTGGCCTGAAATTCAGAATATATTACTTTTATGATAATGTCAATCTATCATATAAAAATTGTGCGTGTCCTCCCCCTCCTTCTACCACCTCCCATACAAACTGTACTTATCATGAATTACTCTAAGCCAATTTCCTCAGTGCTTATAAAATTCAGCGGGCTGAAATTGTGCACCAAATACTTATTTAAAATTGTTAGTAAGGTCAAAAAAAATGAGATGATTAACTTCACCCCTTCTACCCCCTCCCATACAAAATGACACAATTTTGCAATTTGACAATAAATGGATTTACTCAAAAAGTATAAAAGCTATTGGTCTCAATTTTGGTATATATTACTTTTTTAATGATTTAAATCTACAGTACAAAAATTATTTGCTTCCTCCCTTTCCTTCCACCCCCTCCCATACGAACTACACTTTTTCCTGAAATGCTCTAAGCCGATTTTCTCAGAACATATAACATTTGTTGAGCTCATATTTTGTAATAAATATTTAATTAATATTATTACTAAGATGAAAAAAAAATATTTGATTTGCTTCACTACTTCTATCCTCTCTCATACAATATGACACAGTTTCACAACTTCACAAAAAATCGATTTTCTTGAAAATTATGAATGGCACTAGTCTGAAATTTAAGGGATGCCAATTTTATAATATTCCTAGTTATTTCTGAAAAAATCATCAAAATCCCCCCACTCTTTCTACCACCTCCCATACAAACTGCACATTTTCACTAAATCAAACTCACTAATTTTCTCAGTTCCCATTCAGTTTTTGGAGTAAGCATTTTGTATAAAACATTTTCATAGCTACTTTAGCATGATGTCGAAAAAATTAGTACAATGCTATCATCCCTTCTAACACTCCCCATACAAAATTTCTTGGGATCACAAAAAATTCTATTTCATCTAGAGTATCGTAAGATTGCGCTTTACGCGCAATCGTAGCCCTGTTATGTTTATACTCTAGATGAAATCTGAGAGTATTATAAGTTTGCTCTAAAGTTTGTAACGCCAAGAAATAAGGCTCGGAGAAAAAAATGATGAATACAGAAATTAATATTATCACTCAAAAATCTCAAAACCGGATGTCCGTCCGTCCGTCCGTCCGTCTGTGCGCGCTCTAGCTTGAGAACGCGTTCAGCTAGAAAGCTCAAATTTCGTATACGTCGTTTTTGACAAAAAAGTAAGGTCAAGTTCGTCAATGGGCCAAATCGCTCCACCCCTTCTACCCCCTCCCATACAAAATGACACAAATGCGCAATTTGACAATAAACGGATCTGCTCGAAAAGTATAAAAGCTATTGGCCTGAAATTTGGAATATATTACTTTTATGATAATATCAATCTACCGTATAAAAATTATGCGTGTCCGCCCCCTCCTTCTACCACCTCCCATACAAACTGTACTTATCATGAATTACTCTAAGCCAATTTACTCAGTGCGTATAAAATTTAGCGAGCTGAAATTGTGCACCAAATATTTATTTAAAATTGTTAGTAAGGCTAAAAAAAATTAGATGATTAGCTTCACCCCTTCTACCCCCTCCCATACAAAATGACACAATTTCGCAATTCGACTATAAATAGATTTGCTCGAAAAGTATAAAAGTTCTTAGTCTGAATTTCGGGATATATTACTTTTATAATAATTTCAATATACTGTGTAAAAATTATTTGCGTCCTCCCTCTCCTTCCAACCCCTCCCATACAAACTGCACTTTTTCATGAAATGCTCTAAGCCGATTTTCTCAGAACATATAACATTTATCGAGCTCATACTTCGTAATATAAACTTATTTAGCATTATCACTAAGATCAGAAAAAAAATTTTTGATTAGCTTTACTGCTTCTACCCCCTCCCATACAATATGACACAGTTTCACAACTTCACAAAAAATCTATTTTCTTGAAAAGTATGAATGCTACCAGTCTCAAATTTAAGAAATGTCAATTTTATGATATTCTTAGTTATTTCTGAAAAAATCACTAAAATCCCCCCACTCTTTCTACCACCTCCCATACAAACTGCACATTTTCACTAAATCTAACACTCCTATTCAATTTTTGGTGTAAGCATTTTGTATAAAACATTTTTATAGCTACTTTAGCATGATGGGGAAAAAAATAGTTCAATGCTATCACCCCTTCTAACACTCCTCATAAAAAATTTCTTGGGATCACAAAAAATTCTATTTCATCTAGAGTACCGTAAGATTGCGCTTTACGCGCAATCGTAGCCCTGTTATGTTTTTTTTCCTTTTCTCTTTATTTTTCTTTTTTTTTATAAACAATACACTTAAACGAATTGATAAAATTATTCTTAAATCTTCCGAAATTACTAAAGCGAATGCATAATTATAAATAAGAACATTCGTTGCGCTCATTTGTTTTATAATTCACTCTACGTATCCGCTGTGAACAAATTCTAGGAAAGAAAAGGAAAGAAAAAAGAAAAAAAAAGAAAATGAATATTCATATAGTATTATATCCCCATATTGTATTTATCACAATCTATAAACTGCTTACTTTATTTCAGCGTTAACATAATAGTTTTTTTTAATTGCGATTTAATGACCTACATGAATCTAATCTAGGGACAAATGATAATTGGTCACCTATTACGATAATCATAATTTCAATTTGTTGAAGATATTAATACAATTTTGTATTTTGTATGAGTACTATAAATCTTAAGATTTCTTTTTTTTGTAAACGAATGGTCGTATTTGAATAGATGAGTTTTTTTATAAAGGACTGAAGAATGAACCAAATTAAAAGAAAATTGAATAACTAGTCTTCACCATTTAGAAGGCCTCCTCTCCGCTTCAACGGATCCTCCTCCTCTCTTTTGGAGCCATACGAAGAAGACTTCGCGGAAGAAGTATGGCTAAGGTTGGGTGGGCAGGTTGGCGTCAAACCATCCGACGCCGTCGTCGAAACATCTGGTCGAATCAATATCCGTGACCAGTATCAGTTCCCTTTTTTTTTCGTTGTCCTCCCGACTTGGATAAGTCGACGCGGCGAGCTCACAGCTCGCGATTTATTTTTGTTATGACAGGCTAATTGGGTTTCATGATATTCTAGTGCAGCGAACTCCCCCACACGCATACCGCAGCTAGACCCGGCATCAGCTAGCGCGTCGCACCAGCACATAGAATGTCACTGAGATGGATGTAGGTGAATCTCAGCCCTGACTATCCCGAACCTTATTTTTTCTTCAGAATTATTTTGGTTTTAGGGTCAAAATAATTCTATTCCTAGGTCTCCGTTACATGACAAGAGAATCGCTAACTTTGCAACAATCAGGGTGGAAAATCTGGTTGCAGGATACACAGGTAATACCTGGAGAGGTGCTAATTTACAATTTTTACATGACTTGACCATGAAGTTGCACCAAGTAATAATTGAGGTTATATCTCTTAGTAAATATAACTACTAGTTTTAGCGAAATAATAACAACTTCCCAACTAGTTTCAATAATAATAAACTAAAGTCTCTTATTGTTTACTAATATCACTAAGAAAACTCGACTAAAATTGTCTTGTTTGACAAATTAAAACTATCAATGCGGAGCACGAAATTCAAACGTCAAATACTTTTTCTTCTTCTTCTTTTTTTTAAGCTGTATATGAGCATCGCGGTAGTTCTGCCTCAGGTCGGGCGCATCTTGATCTGTTATCGGTGAACCGAAATATACATGCAGTTACCCGCTAAGAAAACCCGACATGCCAGCTCCACTTTGTATGTAAACAAACAAGTCATCATTACCTTTCACTTTTTGCCGGTACCATAATGCAAGTGGAAGTTGCTTATCAACTCTACCACGTGATTTTTTTATGGAACCGAAATATTTAATATAATTTAATATTTCATGGAACCGAAATATTTAATACATAAGATTAAATGTTTGATGATCTGAAATGTGGAGGAAAGGATTTTTTAAGAATAAAACAATTTTTCATATTATATTTTTTTATTTTTTATTTTGTTAATTGTTTTTTACAAACTTTACCATAATGAAACCACCTTTAGTTTCGTCTTTACCTTCAAATATGAAGCATTGAGGAATTTGATTTAGTTCCTCAATCTTTCGCTGTATTTTTTCAGAGAATCGTGGTGCATTCTTTCGTGCAGATCAGTTTTTTTTTGGTTTGAATAACATATGATGTGCATGCTTATTTTTTTTATCAACCATACATGAATGTTTTGATTTTTTGGAGTTCGTAACTTCATGATATATGTATGTACTCAACAATATTGGCACATTGACCATTCAGATTCTCTTTCGTTTTCGACCTTCTTCATTACTGTACACCGGTATAATACACAGCGTTTTTTATTTTTATTCCGTTAAGTTAAATATAGAGTCAAGTTCAATGTGACACGTGCGTAGATATATGGTGGATTATTGTCGATTTCATTACGTGTGACTATAAATTATATGATGGCGAGGTAGGTATTATGTGTATAAGGTTTTTTATTGAATGTTTATACATTTAATGTTATAAGAGCTAAACTTTATTTTGATTACAGTATTGGTTATATATCTCAATTAAAATAGATTATAATAATTCCTCCGTTGATAAAATCTTGCGTTGAAACCTGAGTCGGTCTAATATATAGCTCTGCCAATCACCCTTTCTGCTAGATCGATATGCATATTCCCAGGTAATCAAGTACTTGACCGAAACATGATCAGAAAAGCGAACGTGTTTACAATCTGTAGATGACATCGTATAGGTTGACGAACTCGATTGCCATAAAAAATATCAGAAATATCAGTGTAATAAACTTTAGCACAGTAGGAAATGATGGTGGATAGGATTTGTATGATTTTTTAAGCGGTTGTGTTATGGACCGGGAGAGTATATGTAGCATCTTGATCTGTATTTGCAGTTGAGGAGAAATATTTATTCTTGGAATTATTAGCCAAATTTTCGACTGATTTAAATGTCTCGTTTTCGAATAGTGTAATGAAGAAAGCTTCAGACTATCTTCGAAACATGCATGAATGTCAGTCCATAGATAGTATAAACCAAAATATCTCGAGTCAAATTTGTGCTGGTCCTAGTAAAAAAGTGCAAATTGGACAAGGTCTTAAAACAGGATATGAATTGCTATCTAAACATGTAAAATTTTACAACAAATTTAATGTTGAAGGAGTTAAAATTAATTTTAGGATAATGGATCATCTTGATGATATAGCAGAAGATCCTTTTGAAGCGTTGGAAAAAGTGTTTGATAACGTAGTCAAAGACATTCTCACAAATTCAACAGCAGATAGTAAGGCGGGTTTTACAATTACACTTCCGAACACGCCTGATGTTAAGCCGATATGGTCGAGTATAAAACCTGTTAGCGAATTGAACGGAAAATTTATTATTGGACTGATTTCAAATGTAAATCAATCGAATAATAGCTTTCTTTCAGATAATGTTATGGAGTTAAAAGCAGATATAGTCAATTTTCATACCGCAGGAGGCAGACTTAAATCTGATTCTATGGAAGAGAGTGAAATACTTAGCAGAAAAACAAGTGTAATAGATGTAGGTAAAAATGATGATGTAAATTGTCTTTCACGAAGTATATGCTTTGTAATAGAATTGCCTTTAAAAAATGTTAGTAAGGACCGACATGTCATGGATACATTAGATAAAAAGGCTAATATTCTATGTAGAAACGCAAACGTTCAGGTTGGGAAAGATGGATGTATTTTACAGGATCTTTACAAGTTCCAAGCATTTTTGACAGAATATCAGATAATCGTTTTTGACAACTTAGCAGATTGTAACTCAATTATTTTTAAACTTCAATCAAAAGCAAGCTTTAAGCAAAAAATTTTTCTGGACTATTCAAGGACTTTAAAACATTTTTACGTGATCAAATCGGTAACTGGTTTATTTGATAAAGATTACATTTGTCCTTTTTGTGATAAAATTTCACAGCGAAATAGACATAAATGTATTATGAAATGTACTTACTGTAATAATTTTCCACCATGCAGATTTGTTAGTAAAGTTAAAATATGTGGTGTGTAACCGTACATTCAGAGGTGAAGTTTGTTTCCTCAATCATTTACAAAACAAAATTAATGGTAGTACCATGTGTGATACATTCAAAATATGTAAAACATGTCTAAAGTTTATAGTTAATGATAAGAAGAGGAAAACTAGCCATACATGTAATGAGTATTATTGCCAAATTTGCTCAAAAATTGTTCCAGCAGACCACTTATGCTATATTAAAAAATATATTGGTAGATGTTGTAAGAAATTCTTATGAATATTTTTTGACTGTGAAAGCACACAGAATACTTTTTATGATAATAGTACAACATCCTTTTTACATGTTGTGAATTTAATAGCCGCACATCAAGTTTGCTATAAATGCTACAACGATCTGAATATAAGGAAAAACTGCGATGTTTGTGGTCCTAGAGAGATTATATTTGAGTTCGATAATAAAACGACGGTTATTAGCAGATTTTTAGATTACTGTTTGAAAAATCGCCCGTTTATAGATAAAGTGTTCTGTATTGCGCATAATTTACAAGGTTATGACGGACACTTTTTGATTTCGGAGATTTTAAATAGAAAGTTAAAAATTGAACCTATAATGAACGGTACTAAAATAATGAAGCTGAAATGTGGAAAAATATCCTTCATAGATTCGTTAAATTTTCTGGCGTTACCTCTCTCCAAATTTCCTCAAGTATTTGGTTTTAGCGAACATACTTAAGGGTATTACCCGTACTTTTTCAACACGGTGGAAAATTTTGATTATGTTGGTCAATTTCCAAAACCAGAGATGTATGGATACAACACCATGAAAAGACGAGAGAAAAGATTTTTTAAAATGGTACAGCAAAGTTTCTTCAGGGGTCTTTAACAATAAATTGGAGATGTTAAAATATTGTGTAAATGATGTCGATATACTGCGATTAGGCTGTATTCGTTCCATGCATGAATTTATGACCATAACTGGAATTAACCCTTTTATTGAAAGCTTGACTATAGCATCGGCCTGCGTGCTTGTTTACAGAAAAAAATTTATTAAAATAAAATGCGCTAGGCATAATGCCAAAAAATGGATACTATAATGTTAAAAATTATTCTAGAATTTCATTGAAATGGCTTACTTATAAAAGTTGGGGGGAAAATGATGAGATTGTTTCTGCTATAAACAAGGGTGAAGTGAAACTTGAAAAAAGTGGGTACCGTGTAGATGGTTTTAATACTAAAACTAATACAGTATTTGAATTTCTAGGATGTTTTTATCGCGGGTATAAAGAATGTTTTAAGCTAGAAGAAACCTCGATCATTCCAAATTTTAGTCTGGAAACTTTAAAACAAAGAAACGAAAGTACAAAAAGAAGAATTGAAACAATTAAAAACTGCGGTTATAATCTTGAATACACTTGGGAATGTGAGTTTAAAAATTCTTAAGGGCAAATAAAGAGATAGAAAAGAAGTTAGATAAAAGTGTGTCAAACATTACTATTCCAATAAACCCAAGAGTACCGTTTTTGGTGGTCGTACCGAAGTGTTCAAATTATATCATAAAGTAAAAGAACATGAAATAATACGATATTTAGACTTTACAAGTCTTTATCCATACATTAATAAATACTCTCCGTACCCAATCGGACATCCTCAAATTTTTCGTAATAATAATATACCTGCTTTACCAGATATACTTTTAATGCATGGTTTAATCAAATGCACAGTTGTCCCGCCATAAAATCTATACATTCCGGTTCTTCCATTCAAAAATAATAAAAAGTTGTATTTCTCACTATGTCGGAAGTGTACTGAATTGTATAACTTGTTTAATTGTGAACACATAGAAGAAGAGAGGGCTTTCACTGGTATTTCATTCCCGAAGTAGCTTTAAATGTTAAAAAAGGGTATAAAATAAAGGAAGTATTCGAAGTCTGGAAATATGAACATACACAGTATGATCCAATTTTAAAAACAGGAGGATTATTTACAGAATATGTTCAAACCTTTTTAAAAATTAAACAAGAAGCTAGCGGTTGGAATAGTAAGCTTTCTTCGGAATCTGATAAAGATGAATTCTTAAAAACTTACCAATTGAGAGAAGATATTGTTTTAGAAAGAAAGAATATAGAAAAACATAACAGGGCTACGATTGCGCGTAAAGCGCAATCTTACGATACTCTAGATGAAATAGAATTTTTTGTGATCCCAAGAAATTTTGTATGGGGAGTGTTAGAAGGGATGATAGCATTGTACTAATTTTTTCGACATCATGCTAAAGTAGCTATGAAAATGTTTTATACAAAATGCTTACTCCAAAAACTGAATGGGAACTGAGAAAATTAGTGAGTTTGATTTAGTGAAAATGTGCAGTTTGTATGGGAGGTGGTAGAAAGAGTGGGGGGATTTTGATGATTTTTTCAGAAATAACTAAGAATATTATAAAATTGGCATCCCTTAAATTTCAGACTAGTGCCATTCATAATTTTCAAGAAAATCGATTTTTTGTGAAGTTGTGAAACTGTGTCATATTGTATGAGAGAGGATAGAAGTAGTGAAGCAAATCAAATATTTTTTTTTTCATCTTAGTAATAATATTAATTAAATATTTATTACAAAATATGAGCTCAACAAATGTTATATGTTCTGAGAAAATCGGCTTAGAGCATTTCAGGAAAAAGTGTAGTTTGTATGGGAGGGGGTGGAAGGAAAGGGAGGAAGCAAATAATTTTTGTACTGTAGATTTAAATCATTAAAAAAGTAATATATACCAAAATTGAGACCAATAGCTTTTATACTTTTTGAGTAAATCCATTTATTGTCAAATTGCAAAATTGTGTCATTTTGTATGGGAGGGGGTAGAAGGGGTGAAGTTAATCATCTCATTTTTTTTGACCTTACTAACAATTTTAAATAAGTATTTGGTGCACAATTTCAGCCCGCTGAATTTTATAAGCACTGAGGAAATTGGCTTAGAGTAATTCATGATAAGTACAGTTTGTATGGGAGGTGGTAGAAGGAGGGGGAGGACACGCACAATTTTTATATGATAGATTGACATTATCATAGAAGTAATATATTCTGAATTTCAGGCCAATAACTTTTATACTTTTTGAGCAAATCCGTTTATTGTCAAATTGCGTAATTGTGTCATTATGTATGGGAGGGGGTAGAAGGGGTGGAGCGATTTGTCCCGTTCACGAACTTGACCTTACTTTTTTGTCAAAAACGACGTGTACAAAATTTGAACTTTCTAGCTCAACGCGTTCTCAAGCTAGAGAGCGCACGGACGGACGGACGGACGGACGGACAGACGGACGGACGGACGGACGGACATCCGGTTTTGAAATTTTTGAGTGATAATATTAACTTCTGTATTCATCATTTTTTTCTCCGAGCCTTATTTCTTGGCGTTACAAACCTTAGAGCGAACTTATAATACTCTCAGATTCCATCTAGAGTATAAAAATCCTGGTAGACGGAATACTGCTAAGATGTGTCTTAATTCTTTGTGGGGTAAATTTGCACAAAAAGAAGATAGAACGTATACAAAGGTTATCAACAATTATAAGGAGTTTTGTGAGTTTATTGATTCACCTGGTATAGAAATATGCTGTTTATTCCCTGTTAATGAGGAAACCATGTGGATCACTTGGAGATATATTAAAGGAAATATGAATATCCTTTCACACGTTAACATTCCAAATGCTGCCTACACTACAGCGTTTGCAATGGTCAAACTTTATGAAGTGTTAGAAAAAGTTGGTATCGATTTACTTTATTGTGACACTGATATTTTGATTTTTGTTGATAACAAAAATACTCCTTCATCATTCTTAATATCAGATTTTTTAGGTGATTTAACAGACGAAATTCAATGTTTTGGTCATGAAGCCTTTGTTTCGGAGTTTGCTAGTACAGGTCCTAAGAGTTACAGTTTAAAAATTGAGACAGAAGAGGGTTCAAAATATATCACAAAATGCAAAGGTATAGTCTTAAATTTAAAAAATTCCCAAATTGTTAATTTCGATCGTTTCAAGACAATGGTGCTTGGGAATGAAGAAAAAGATATATATATTGAAACCGACCGAAAAATTAAACGCAAACGTCCAGGAGTTATTATATCTTCACCCGAAAAGAAACACTTTCAGTTTACATTCGATAAAAGAGTCGTTAAGAATGAATATTTCTCTTATCCATACGGTCACAAGAAAATAAAATTAAACAAATAATATAAGATACATGGAAATAAAAATTTTATTTTTGATATGCAGTATGTTACCGGTAATAATAGACAATTGTTTTTAAATTAAAACATACCGCTAACAGATCAAGATGCTACATATACTCTCCCGGTCCATATAAAAAACCGCTTAAAAAATCATACAAATCCTATCTACCATCATTTCCTACTGTGCTAAAGTTTATTACACTGATATTTCTGATATTTTTATGGCAATCGAGTTCGTCAACCTATACGATGTCATCTACAGATTGTAAACACGTTCGCTTTTCTGATCATGTTTCGGTCAAATACTTGATTACCTGGGAATATGCATATCGATCTAGCAGAAAGGGTGATTGGCAGAGCTATATATTAGACCGACTCAGGTTTCAACGCAAGATTTTATCAATGGAGGAATTATTATAATCTATTTTAATTGAGAAATATAACCAATACTGTAATCAAAATAAAGTTTAGCTCTTATAACATTAAATGTATAAACATTCAATAAAAAACCTTATACACAAAAAAACTTGTTTTATTACTACCCAGTGACATAATACCTACCTCGCCATTATATAATTTATAATCACACGTAATGAAGTCGACAATAATCCACCACTTAACGGAATAAAAATAAAAAACGCTGTGTATTATACCGGTGTACAGTAATGAAGAAGGTCGAAAACGAAAGAGAATCTGAATGGTCAATGTGCCAATATTGTTGAGTAGTATATACATATATCATGAAGTTACGAACTCCAAAAAATCAAAACATTCATGTCTGGTTGATAAAAAAATAAGCATGCACATCATATGTTATTCAAACCAAAAAAAAATTGATCTGCACGAAAGAATGCACCACGATTCTCTGAAAAAATAAAAACACAGCGACAGATTGAGGAACTAAATCAAATTCCTCAATGCTTCATATTTGAAGGTAAAGACGAAACTAAAGGTGGTTTCATTATGATAAAGTTTGTAAAAAACAATTAACAAAATAAAAAATAAAAAAATATAATATGAAAAATTGTTTTATTCTTAAAAAATCCTTTCCTCCACATTTCAGATCATCAAACATTTAATCTTATAAATTAAATATTTCGGTTCCATGAAATATTAAATTATATTAAATATTTCGGTTCCATGAAAAAATCACGTGGTAAAGTTGATAAGCAACTTCCACTTGCATTATGGTACCGGCAAAAAGTGAAAGGTAATGATGACTTGTTTGTTTACATACAAAGTGGAGCTGGCATGTCGAGTTTTCTTAGCGGGTAACTGCATGTATATTTCGGTTCACCGATAACAGATCAAGATGCTACATATACTCTCCTCCATATATGTACGCATCTGCCGCATTGAACTCGACTCTTTATTATCTTTCATACACATGGTCGACTTGTGAAAGAAGAATAAGGTCAGAAACGAATAACAGATTTTATAACACAGCTGAAAAAAAAATGAACAAATCCACTATCCGAGATCAAAACATTCGCGCATGGAAAATACAAGACTGTGATAAGAGATTAATATGCATCTCATATCTTCTTATCTAAAACCTGATTGCAGATTATTCAATTGGCTTTTTTCCTTAGCGGTTGTTATCTGCATATACAGTTCGGTATATTAAAAAAGCAACTTACACTTGAATTTTTGTATTATACCGGCTAATATTGAAAGACTCGTTGCAATTGTTTTGAAATTGATTGCGGGTTATTCAATCAGGTCGTCTTAGCGGTTAACTGCATGTATATTTCGGTTCCATGAAAAAATCACGTGGTAAAGTCGATAAGCAACTTCTACATGCATATTGTACCGGCAAAAAGTGAAAGGTATTGTTTACAAATAACCGGCATGCTTACCGGCAAAAAAGTGAAAGGTAATGCTGGCTTGTTTGTTGAAAAAAGCACGTGGTAAAGTCGATAAGCAGCTTCTACATGCAAGACCGGCATACTTACAACCTGTCTAAAAACACATGATACCGACAAAAAGTGAAAGGTGTTTACAAAGATTGCTTACAATTGAAAAAATCACGTGATAAAGTCGATAAGCAACTTCTACATGCAAGACCAGCATACTTACAACCTGTCTAAAAACACTTGATACCGACAAAAAGTGAAAGGTGCTTACAAAGATTGTTTACAATTAACCGGCATAATTACAGCCTGTCTAACTCTTCACTCTAATATTAAAGATACAAAGCGGAGCTGGCATGCATGCAAAATAGATAGTTGTCAAACTGCTTCCTGGATGTGATAGACTAGTTTAGCATATCGCTAGACTGCTTTCTACATATAGTTCTCTCATTCCCACAGGCTTTGTTTACAATATTTTGTAGGCACCGTCCATACAAAAAAACCGGTCTAACAAGTGGTCCGAGGTGCCTAGTGCCTGGTTTTGCTGTCCCTATCGCACATAGTAAAATTTGTACGGGAAGACCCTTCCTTACTACTGACTTATAGCCAAATGGTCGATCTGGTTGTGAGTAACACTATCAGAGGAAACCCAAGATGTTTTATGATGACTCTTCTGTAGAAAAATGATCCCCCCGATGAACATTTGTCGAGTAAAAATTTGTCGTAAAAGTAGATCGCATGGTTCCAGTTGATCTTAATTTAGTTAAGCTTGGACACAATTTTCGAAAATTCCCAATCAAAAAGTTCTCACTCCCAAATTATATCGTATTCGATATTTTGTGGGTGGAGGAGTCTGGATTTGTCAATCTGGAATTACGCCTGATTTACAATGAAACTGTTTTCGTCAGGTGATCAACTGACAGAATTTAAGATGAAGGATTTCCAGACAGAATTTAAAACGAAGAATTTCGAGACAGAATTTAAGACGAAAGATTTCAATACAAAATTTTAGACGAAGAATTTCAAGACAGAATTTAAGACGAAGAAATCTCGTCTTTTTCTCAGGATTACTGCTCGTTCGCATATATACAAACATAAATACAAAAATGCATATGTCACTGTCCGATTTATTGTTTTTATTATTTATTTACATATATATTTCGTCCGCACTCGGGGACAACACTTTTTAGACTCCGCGTATTATTTCCAGAAATATCGAGACACGAGCAATATTGATGGATATTGTTGAGGCATCGTCAGCAATATCCATAATTTGGTTTACCTGCACGGTAACACCAAATATGCATTATTGCATATTGCCAATTTGCATATGATAACGCACAAGCGCTTTTCAATTCAATATCGGAACCCAGAGTCGGACCCAGGCCCCGACAATGGCTAACGATTTGTTTATATGTGATAATTTTCCATAACTTTAAATGATACTAACAGTCGGCAGGCGTTCTTAATTGCACGCAATTAAGAAAATCGCGAAAATATTCAAAACTTTCGCGCCCTGAAAGGGGTACCTAAAGCCCAAACCTTGAGGACGGCGTGTACTGCTTAGCTTATACAAGAACCATAGTGAGTTCAGAAGAACTGAAACGAATTAATACGGTTTTTTAATAAATTTAGCTGTAGAGGTGTTTTTTAATATTAGATATGCTGTTGTTCATATCGTGAACAATGATTTTAATTTAAAACTAAACTAAAATAAATCAGAAAATCGCGCTGACATATGTCAGATCTAAGCAGTTTTCATTGCAAATGCCGCTACCTCTGCTACGTAAGATCTAAGTTGCGTTGAAATTGAGGCATTAAACGTCAAAGTGTCCGTCGTCCTCTAGTTTAGTGATTGTTTTTGTTAATATTGTTTAATTTAAATAAAGTTGGTAAGCTCGGACTTGTCTTCATTTCGGCGGAGCTGTGTTCAACTCGAACTCTGCTGTCACTTCTAAACGCAAACTCTGTTGTCTGCCACTTTGTCCTTAATTTCTGGAATCCAAAACAGTTCGTTCAGTGGGTTGAAGTTGAAGATAAAGCGCTGAGACTGAAGTGAAGCCCGGAGTTTTGAGGACATTTTTTCTCTTTAGAAAGCCCGAGTTCATATATTGCGTGACCGCCGCCCGCTATTTTACGATTTTAATTGCGTTCGCTGCTTGATTTCGTAACATATGTGAACAAGTTCCTACTTTTTCATTGCAATTACAACACAAGTGTTTCCTGGCTTTTGTGCTCCATCCAAGATTGCCACAATCTGTCATTTATCCTGTATCAAGGTAACTTCCAGTTTGCTATTCTTTGCTGACCTAGCAATATCGATTTCCCCCATCTTCTAGTTGCAATTTATTGAACGTTCTTCAGCAAGCGGATGGCAGCCAAAATAGTGTATTTTGAGCAATTTACTTTTGGATCTAATATGAATTTTCTTCATCACAGCGATGCGAGAATTAGTTTAGTTTCTTGCAAGTCAATTGTCGCATTACTAACACCAATATCAAAAAGATTGAGACTACCGGATATTGCTATACCTATATATAGTTTTGAGTTATATATCCTTCCGTAATGGTGTAAAGCTTAGAAAAAGAACAAAACAGAGACTTTACTCTAAGCAATATTTTCCATCGCTTCCACCCACATACATCTACTTGGCTTCTCGCCCCCATGATTCTTGTGTTCAGTAGCTTCACAAAAATACATGTTTGTTTTATATTTGTGACGCCTAGCTACGTCTCTGAATTTCCGCATTGCCGCGATAATTTGCGTTTTTGTACATTCACAACGTGTTAGCAAGCAAGCAAAACAGTCCAAGCCGTTCATGGCTTGATTTTCTCCCGTTTGTTTACAAACGAAATTCAATGAATCAGAAATCAAGATTTGTTCCATTCAAAAAGAATTTTGTTATCTAAATTTGATTGCTCTGACATGGTAAGACCAGGGCGAAACATTGAATAGCAGGTAATTATGTATGAGCTCGCGTAAGCTTTTAAATTATATGATAGTATACGATTATTTTCTAATAGCCTTGAAAGTGATCGCCGTGTTTTATCTATAAATATCCGCCAGCCTGGGCCCGGTGAGAGATTTCCCCGATTTTCATAACGGCTTCTACGATTTGTTTCTCAAAACAAATTTGCATCGGTACGCGGCGGCTGTCTTGAAGTCATGACATTTGTAATGCAAAGAAAGACACGACCAATCGGAAAAGAATTTGTTTTCATGTCTTCGAGATCGAATCCTATGTATACTACGCAGCACGGATTTCTAAATTTAAATGTAAAAAAACTGCTACAGGCAAAATAATTAGGAGCGGACTTAGTTGAATTGTATCAAAAGTGTATTTTACTATGGGCCAATTCAATTTACTTTTAGTTTAGATGGATTTGTTTTGCGTATAAATAAATGAGGTCAAACCAAATAATTTATATCGTCTTAGTTATAAACTACAAAAGTGGTTGCATAGTTTAATTTCATTCGATGTAAGGTTTTATTTTACAAGGACTTATGATTAAATTAAATCATGAATACTTTTCGACTTAATTTCCATCGAAGAGTATCACGATGCGAATTGTGACCTTGCTATTTAGTTCTAAAATGCAGGATATTGTTCTAATGTTGATTATGCAAATTTTATTCTGGACTTGGCTGTAGGTTTTCATTTTTCAATTTCTAATAAATACAAATACATTTTTTTTACAGTCATGTTCAACCGATTACTGGTAATTGCGAAAACTTTATACAAATTTTAGTTGCTTTGTGACTTCATTTTATGATTATTATTACTTCAGTATATTTGAGAATAAATATTGTTACCACAATGATGGCAAATAAGAGATTACTAGGTGCATACAGTGAGCGTCATAATAAAGTGTACGCTTCATTCCTATATGCATTCTAATTAAATTTTGACCACCATGCTGAACTTCATCAAGTATTTGATGTTTATTTAAGTTCTCATTGAGGTCTCTTTTATATAGCTAATCGACATTTGCAGTAAGCTTACAAAAATAAAAAATATGTAGGAAAAACAAAAAATAGTCCCTTTTTCTAGCGTCAAAATAAAGTACATATACACATATGACAAGAGGCCTAGCGCTAGATTTCAAGGAAAAAAATTCCCGTTATTTTTCGTATTTTGTAGCCGTGGTGATCTATCGCCTTATTAGTTATTCGCTGCGCAGCATTTGTGCTGATTAGAGTGTAAGAAGTAGAAAAAAATAATTTTACATTTAATTTGATGAAAATGGGCAGGCAAACTTCTTTGGAAACGAGAGAACTTGTCATAAAATTTAGAATCGAAGGGAAATCGTTGCGAGAATTAGCTTCAATTATTGATAGAAGCCATAAAACTGTCAAAAAAATTATTGACAAGTTCGAGATCTTCGGTTAGTTAGAAAGTCGGATAGGTGCTGGTAGACCAAAGCAGCTCAGTGAAATGGAAAAACGGCAGTTTGTAAGAACCGTTAGACAGGATCCGAAAACTAGCGCCGTGTAAGTAGCGGAAGACCTCTCAAGGTCATCAGGACGCAATGTTAGCGCCAGCACAATTAGACGGGCATTGCACAATAATGGTCTACTTGGAAGGTTTTCGGAGAAGAAGATATTCATATCCAAACCTAACCAACAGCGGCGCCTTAATTTTGACAAAAAGTACGGAAATCATCATAATTCATTTTAGAAAAACGTTTTATTTAGTGATGAAAGTAAGTTCGAAGTTTTTGGGAAGAAAGCTCCGACTCGGATATGGAGAAGAAAAATCAGGAGCTCGAAGATAAAAACACTGTATCGACAGTGAAACACGGTGGTGGTTCGGTGATGGTGTGGGGGTGTATGGCGGCAAGTGGAGTTGGCAGATTGGTATTCATTGATAATACAATGAATAAAATAGGATACCTAACCATATCGAAAGATAATTTGAGTCCAAGTGTGGAAAAATTGGGGTTGGAACGTACGTGGATATTTCAACAAGACAACGATCCCAAACATACGGCCAATATAGTTAAGGAATATTTGCTTTATCATGCACCTTGTTATGGTGAAAATATTTAGTTCGTTAATGTTGGGTCACCATTTGTTATGGTGAAAATAATCAGTTCGTTAACTTCGGGGTCACCATTTGTAGTGCAGCTGGATATTGCAGAATAACTGATTAATCAATAATTTGATTAATAAAAACAAAGCACTACATTTAAATTAACATTTATTAACATTTGTATTATAAAAATTTATTTATTATTATTTGTTATTGTTTAGATTAAATTTTACGTTTAATGTGAATGAAAATCTTTTTTACACTAAAAATAAAAAACAATTACATTTATATTTTTCATAATAATAGTTCACTCGATTATTATTAAAAATAAATATATAAAGTATATTTCTGTCAGTGTAATTATTTATTTTTAGTAGAGTGTATTTTAAAGTGTAAAGTGTATTTGCATGTGGAATTAATTAAGTTTAACCAATTCCCTACAAATTGGATCACCCCCCTCCCCTCCCCCCACAATAATCGAACCTTAACCCCATTGAACATTTAACATCTGGACCGACAAATACGAAAGAGAAACATAATTAGCATAGACACCCTCAAAAATGTTTTACTGGACGAATGGCAAAATATTTCGCCGGAAGTGACATCAAAATTAGTGGAATCAACGCCAAGACGATTAGAGGCAAAGCCCTCTATAGTAGAAAGCCGAGTAACTGAATCCAACAACAACACGTTGGAGTCATAACAAACATGACAGTTCCATACAAATTCGCGCGCTTTCGTATGGAGCAGACACGGCGGGCTTCGTAAGAATCGCGTTTATTCTTAAATGCAGTGTTAAAGATAGTTCAGCTTTCTAAGGTACTTTAATAATAGTGCTCGGCATGTAATTATTACACGTTGATATGAGTGCAATAGATTTTTAATTGAAAAAAGTGCGATCAAATTAAAATCTCTGTGAGAACACACCGAAGAAAATCTGTCACTCATATTGTGCAGAGTTCTCCGGTTAATTTTCACACAGAAAATGGTAAAATTTTAGTTATTGCGAAAAATTGTGCACTCGCGTAATATTTCCGTGCTTAATTTGATTTAATTATGCTTTTGTGTTGTTTTCGGTAAAACGTGTTTTTACGACAGTTCATCAAAAATAATACAGGTGGTCCTTTGGAATGGAAAAATCCATGACGTCACACCCGCTGGAGTCATTCAAGATAGCCGCTACGTCAGTTCTGCCCAGCTTGAGATGAAGAAAGCTTTGTTAGAGGCTTTTCTGAAGGCAAAAGGAAAACAAACTAAATACTGAAGGCTGGATATTGAGTATTATTTTTAATTTTTCTTACAACTGTACACTTTATTTTGACGCCATGAATATGAATATGAATTTTTTGTTTTTGTTGCATTATTTTCGTTTTGGTGAAATTGTCTCTTAACTTACTTTGTTGGCTATTGAAGTACGCCTTAATGATTTTAGAAAGATTGCAATATTTCATGAAAGCACATTGTAAAATTCAGAAATAAATGACGCAATTGTTTAATATATGCTGTACACTTTATTTTGACGCTCCAGTATGTGTCGTTGCGAATTAAATCAAGACTTTTTATATTAATAATGTCTATGAGATAGTTGATATATTGTATTTTTGTCATAATTTAGATTTTAGCGTCAAGTTTATTTAAGTTCATGTATGCATTTTGAGTTAAGTAGTATTTTAGGCATAGAAATTGTATTTAATTAATTTCTTAATATTCGATTTTGATACTCAACTTCAATACGTACTCCATTTGAAAATGTCTCCTTTATTTTGTGAATTAAATACTATGCATCACAAAATGATTTGTACCATGGAAAAAAGCCCCAATCTTCAAGTTAAGCCATGTTTAAAGTGCGCTTAACAGCTTTAGGGAAAATATGTTTGGAGGGAAAGGAAGCGACTAATGTCCTTAAAATACCCAATAATAAAGTTAACGCAATTTATTGAAAACAAAGGAATTAAAAGTAAAAAACATTTGAACAAAATTATTTGTACCATTGAAATTTATTCACAAAATTATTTGTACTTCATATAATAATACTGGAAAATACCAGAAATGAAAAAAAAAATCATCCTTTTTCGACATTTAATATGAGGTGCTGCCTCCTTTTGCATTTATTACTGCCTGCAGTCGCCTTGGAACTGATTCCACTAAATTCATCGTTATTTTCTTAGGAATATTATTCCAAATTTCAATTATTTCATTGCAGGCAGCTTGTTGCGATTTTTCGATTTCATGTTTGATTTGTTGCTTTACGTAATGCCAAAGGTTCTCAATCATATTCAAATCCGGGCTCTGTTGAATTTTGTTAAAAAATAAAGTAGTTTGACAACCTTTGTGGATAGGAGCATTATTTTGCTGCAGTATGAAGACCTCCCCAATCAAAGCCTTTGCTGACTGGAAGGCTTTATCATTAACAGTTCCCAAATAAACGAGCTGGGTAACTTTTCCTTTTAGTTCAACCATTTTTCCTATACCATTGCATACCATACAGCCCCAAACCATTATTTTTCCGCTATTGTGTAGGCGAAACGGAATAGTTCGTTGTTGTTTTTTTTCTTAAAGCAGGAGTGGTACGATAATATTCTTTTCCATATGGTCCATCTAACGAAAATGCTGATTCATTTGTCCACAGAAAGTTTTTCCAGAAGTCTAAGGGCTTATCGATATTCTTTTGCAAATTCCAGTCTGCGAACTTTATTTTGTTCCGATATAAAGTGTACCTTCCTTTTTACATAAAATTTTTTATTCGCTTCCTCCAACCGGGTTCCGTTTTCAAAGTTTTTGTATTATTTAATTTCCGAACTTGATACAAAACGGTATTTCTATGACACTTAAATTGTTTTGCTATATTAGTCAAAGTAACCCTGGCTCTGTACTTTATACTCGAATGACAGCTCTTGAACTTTCGGCACTTTCACACAATATTTAATCGTCATACTTGTATTAAGCACGAAAAACAATTGAGAAGTTAATACCTTACTGATTTCAGTTGAAATAACTAACGCTTGTCTCATATTTTCTCAAAAATAATAGTTTTACCATGGGGTACAAATAATTTTATGAACAAATTTCAATGGTACAAATAATTTTGTTAAAATGTTTTTTGCTTTTAATTCCTTTGCTTTAAATAAATTGCGTTAACTTTATTATTGGGTATTTTAAGGACATTAGTCGCTTCCGTTCTCTCCAAACATATTTTTCCCTAAAGCTGTTAAACGCACCTTAAATATGGCTTAACTTGAAGATAGGGATTTTTTTCCATGGTACAAATAATTTTGTGATGCATAGTACAACAAAATTACTCATGTTAATATCTTTTTATTTCAGAATTTGCTTTTAAAGTGATACTTTGCAATTATGTGCAATTAAGTACAGACTTTAATAATAAAGCTGTTGCATGGGAGATCCTATTGGCGATGTTTTTATTGCCATGATGCGGTATTCAGAAATACCGCGAGATTTTTCTTCGGACAGTTTGCGATTTGTTGAGGTAAAGTACAAAACGCACATTATATTAAGTTGTTTACATTAAGTTTATTATATATAATTTACTTTAATTGTTTAGTATGGCGAAGAGTATTTATACGAAAATCTTCGAGATGAATCACCCTCTGATAATGTTTCGGGAAGCAGTGGCTCATTACTGCGTAACTCAAATCCCATAGGATCCAGTGAATTATCAAAAGATATAAATGATAAAAGCAAAAAAAGTTTCACACCACACAAGGACTACGACACTTCTCTTTGCTGTAATGCAAATAATACGAAAATTGCACGGAAAAATTCAGTTGGAACAGTATGTTGTGTTTCAAACTTAACACCATATTCTTCGAGTGCTTCTGGGTGTTACTACAATTACGGGTAGTTACATACAATATTATAATAGCTCATTGGTTTTGATCTATACAATCTTCTTCTAGTTCAACACCACCTGGTAAAACTCAAAGTCTGCCACCGAATGCTTCAATAAAAGATTACGAGTCTGTGATTATCAATGCCCTACGAGTCTCTTCCGAAGAGCTAGCAGGCCAGATAACGCTCTTAGATTTCCCGGTCTTTGCAGCAATCCAGCCGGACGAGTTGACCAGCTGTGCATGGACTAAAAAGGATAAACATATAATAACCCCAAATATAGTTGCTTTTACTAAACGATTCAATCACACTAGTTTTTGGACAGTTCAAGAAATTTTGAGTGGTGAAACTCCGAAACAACGTGCGGAAATAATGGCCCATTTCATTAAGGTAGCAAAATTTTGAATGTTTGTTAAATAATCGTCAATTCTCTCGACTTATTTTCAGGTGGCGAAAAAATTGTATGATCTCAATAATTTACATTCACTCTTTGCAATAATTTCGGCAATGCAAAGTGCAAGTATTTTTCGGTTGAAAACGACATGGTCGTGTCTTTCAAAAAAAGATAGACAGTCATTTGATCGCCTCTCAGATGTATTCAATGATCGAAATAATTGGGAACATTTGCGAGAATACCTGGAAAGCTTACGTCTACCATGCATACCATATCTGGGTCTTTTTCTTACTGACTTAGTGTATATTGACCTGGCTCATCCGCATTCCGGGGGCTTAGAACCTGATCAAAGAAAAAATAAGATGAATAATATTTTGCGCGTAATTTCGAATTATCAGCAATCGGATTACAAGTATATCCAGCCTATTGAGAAAACTCAGTTGTATTTACAGTCGATACGCTACATCGAGGAACTTCAAAACATATTCGAAGAAGATCAGTATAAGTAAGATATTTATTTATTAAAACTTGCTCAGGATTATCGTATTCGTTTTTTATCTAGGAAATCTTTAAAACTGGAGCCACCGACCACTGTACCCAGTTCATCGTCGTGTAGTTCAAAAGAATCTTTCAATGTGGATATTGCAGGTATTGCATGTTTGAATTTATCGCCAGCAAAAACAGTTGGGTCGATGCGCATCTCTACATCGACTGGAACGAAGTTCATTCCAACACATCGGAAATGCAGAAGTCTAGGTTCAAAGTATGTATTTTTCTTTTTCTGTTTCTTTCTAATTTTTTTCATGCAAACATAATCGAGTTTATCACCCTAAACTAACGTAAAAATGTATGCTTTGGTGTTTGTTAAAAAATGATCTGGTTGATGTTTGTTAAAAAATCTGGTCTGGGTGTACGATTGATGGACACAAGGTTTCGTAGCTCTAGTCTGCCGCGAAATTTTTATCAGAAATGTTATTGCCCGATTATGATGATTGCACCCGGAATCGGCACTATTTCAAATAAGCGATGTAAATGTTGGTGAGTGTTTGATTCTGCTTTGCCTATAAATTTTCTGTTCATTTCACAACATAAAAATCATTGCATTATGCAACTAAATGCAAATGATTTTCATGTTTCGTCCTGTTTTATTTGATGTCGAATCCAGTGGGTTTTTTATTCTTTTCATTGCTATTTAATTTACAACAAAAGCCGTATTAACAACTAATTGGCTCTGTACATTTTTCCTATCATAATCCATCCTATTTACTAAATGATTTTTAACAGATCGTTTGCGTGCTACGATTAAATTTCGTATACGCATACATTCGATCTTTGTCCACAGTAATATCTAAAAGGAAATATATATCATTTGCAGTATTTTCGGTAAAGTGAGCGGCTCACACCAACTTACAGTTCAACCAATACTCGATTCGGTCGAAGCAGTTCAACCCCGTCACCTCTTAGATGATTCAGTTCTTGAGGATAATTTGAGCGCACATGCAACGGACGCAAGTTCAATAGAAGGTTCTGATGGTGGAGTAGGACAGATCGAAGGAGATAAGGATATTTTACTCGACACACAAAGTTTTCAGGGATGTGTTCGACGGAAAACAATTTTAAAAGACGGTCGGAAGCCAGCTGTTGCGTCTTGGCAACGATACTGGTTGCAAATTTGGGCCAATTCCTTAGTGTACTTCCCGCCAAAATCATTTAAAGGATCGGAAAGAAGTGATTTTAAACGTGAGCCTTGCAAAGTATGTCCTCTGAATGGATGGTCAGCACAAGGACTCGATAATCCGAAACATAAGAACTCATTTGAACTTTTTAATCCCGGCATTGGAACGATATATAAATTTCGAACTGATTGTCCACACATGACCAATTTGTGGATGGAAGCAATACGCCGTGCAGCACAGAGAACTATCGAAAAACCATTACCGATTAATTTAATGTCATTCGAGTAACACTCAAGCTTTATTCTATTATTATTAATTATCTTACACATCAATTAATTGGCATATTTTCTCTTCACATATTTGCATCGATTATATACAAGACTGACCTTATTTTTAAGATGCACTAATTTATACTCAAATTACACACTATTCAATGGACATGACTATATAATATATGATATTCTTAATTTTGTAATTTGTAAGCATTTGAGATTAAAATTATGATACTCTTTCGATTTGTAGAAATCTTAAACTTTTTAGAAAACTCTAACTTTGGTCTTCTCGATAAAATGTGTACTTTCAGGGCCTTGCAAGATGTAATCTAGATTTTGATTTATACAAAATGATTATTTTTCAGTTAAAATTCCCTTTTTTTGAATAAATTGGAAGAACCATTATTATTTGCGACTGATGGTACTAGAATTTTTGTTTCAAATAAATTTCCGTTCTCTATGTTTATCTGATTTTTTTACATTCAACGTTTGTTATCTAATAGCGTTTGAAGATTAAATATATACCGATAAGCATTGAATTCCATATAAGTGAAAACATCGATAAAGTTATGAAGAGTTTGTTTATTATTTCTTTGATGCATTTGTCCAAATGACTAGTGGATATTCCTGGAATTTTAGAAATGGGTGGCGGAATCTTTTTAATTTTTCGTTTTATAACTGCGCATCTAGATCAACTAAATCTTGCTGAAACGTCACCATGGCAGTGCCCTGCGAGGTTTCACAAAGTGTCGGATGGAACATCTAGCACATTAACGTCCTAGCTCTCCGTTAGGTGTTGCTGTCACTTCTCTTCACGAATATAAAAAGATTATTTGAATAATTTGAGAGGTCCTGGTGAGATAATCAGCTTACTAAAACAAATTTTAAAATAATCCAGAAGAAGACAATCCCACTCGCAAAAGACACGTTACAATACGTGTAACATAAGAAAATAAAAAGCGCTCACTTTAAAACGGTGGTCAACTCGAAAGGTTAACTCTATTCAACACTGGAGTTACTCTATGACGAAAAAAGAACAAGGCACCTTAATGAGTTTGGTCAACTTGTGCTACTTGTCAGTGTAATAAATAACTTTTATATGAAGCACTTTTAAGTGGTGAAAATTAAATTTGATAGATTTTACGTTTTATGGGGTTGAGTACAAAGGATTACAAAATACCGGAAATCCAAATCGCGGAATACAAAATCCCGGCTTGCAATATCAGAATGCAAAATCTCCGGATTTCAAAACCCCGGATTACATAAGTCGGGAATTATGAAGCCGCGAACGCGCTTGTTTCCATCAAATGATCAAAAATCGGCTTCATAATTCCGGGCTTATGTAAATATGGTATTTAGCATGGTGTAACAATTTCTTAGCTTCTGAATATATGTAAGTCTGTACTTTGAGCAACACACTCACATATCTATAGTTGTAGTGTCTGTTATTTGTTTATTTATAAACGGCTATAAGTTAGTATTTCGCTTTAGTTAGATAATAGCTATGTATAAAAACTCGTTTTTAAATTCCTTGTCCGACTGTATATACGGATTTAACTCAAAAACGGCGGAACCGATTCTAATGGAATTCTCACAGTTTGTTGAGTGTGCTTTGGTGTGCTTTGGATTTTATTTACATTAATCCCCCACGCCTTCTACTACCTTTTGTACAAATGTCACAGTTTCACTATTTGAAAACTTTTTTAAATGAAATTTTTATGTTCCGATTTGGTTATAGTAAAACGGAGCAAGATTATTTCAATTTTTCTCCCTCTACTCGCGATCAGCCAAATCGATATGCCCAACAAAGACTTTCAAACCATCATTTCTATTTATGTTATATTTTTTTACTTTACACTTCATTCATTTCTTCTTTTCAAAACTACTATCATAAATTCATTCATATTTCAGGATCTGAGAAAACAAAAAATACCGATGTGTTGAAGTAAACTTTCATCATCATCAATGGCGCGACAGCCCAAATCGGGCCCTGGCCTCCTGAAGTCGTCGCCTCCAATCGTCTCGATCCAAAGACCGCGTCCTCCAGCTGCTAATTTTTAGAATGGCTTTGCTGTCTTCATCAACCGAGTCTTCCCATCGCTTGCGTGGTTTGCCTACTGGCCGGTTACCACTCGCTTTGCCTTTAAGAGCACGTTTGGGGATTCTTCTGTCTTCCATTCGCTCTACATGGCCAGCCCACTGCAGTTTACGTAACTTGATGAACGTTGAAGCTTCTGGCTCGTCGTAGAGTTGATACAACTCATGGTTGTATCTTATTCGCCATTCCGTTCCTTCCTTCACAGGTCCCAAAATTCTTCGGAGGACCTTTCTTTCGAATGCGTTAACTGCTTTTTCGGAAGTTCGCGTTAATGTCCACGTCTAGCTGCCATAACAGAGCACAGGTCGTATAATAGTTTTATAAATCCGCAGCTTATTGTTCCTGTGCACTTTCTTGGATTTCATTATTGGAAGTACCGAATAATACGTCTTATTTGCTAGTATTATCCGTCGTTTGATTTCGTCTGTTTCATTACCGTCCTTTGCTAGATTAGCCCCAAGATATATGAAGTTGTCCACACTCTCCAAATTATATTCCGCAATTGTTATGTTTTGTCTGATTGGCGTTCTCCTTCTTGTTTGCGTCATTACTTTTGTTTTTTTTCATTAATGCGCAACCCGACTTCTTTTGCGGCGGAGTCAAGATTGACAAATACCTCCTTAGCACTAGGGAAGGATCTTGCTAGAATGTTAATGTCGTCAGCGTATGCTACTAGTTGGGTGGACTTGAATAGTAGTGTCCCGTTGGTGTCGACTGGGATTTTTCGGACGACATACTCTAGTGCCAAGTTGAAAAGCATAGGAACTAGACCATCTCCCTGCTTTAAACCACATTCCGTTCGAAAGCTGGTTGTGGAATCGGTTTGTATTCTCACCTGGGATTCAGTGTTCGTCATTGTGAGTCTTGTTAGTCGGACTAGTTTTGGAGGAATTCCAAAGTCAAGCATGATTTGGTACAGTACGCTCCTGTCGATACTGTCGTATGCTTGTTTAAAATCTACGAATATTTGGTGCACGTCTGTGTTATACTCCCAGCATTTCTCAAGCACCTGTTTCACCGAGAATATCTGGTCTGTTGTAGATCGTCCGGTTCTGAATCCGCCTTGGTATTCGCCAATTATTTGATTAGTATAGGGCTTAAGACGACGTTCAATTATTTTTGTCAGTATTTTATAGGACGTACACAACAATGATATACCTCTGTAGTTCTCACAGCAGAGTTTGTCTCCTTTCTTGTAAATTGGACATATAATGCTTTTTCGCCAGTCGTCGGGTATGATTTCCTCTGTCCAAATTTTGCATATCATGCTGTGCAGTATTTCAGCGACACAGTTTCCACCGTTTTTCAGAAGTTCAACTGGTATTTCGTCATATTTTAAATCTTTCGCGTGTTGTTTAATTAATTTTGTTTAGAGTAAAGTCATTAAGAAAATGTGTAGATGTGGGGGCTATGTATGGAATAGAATATCCGACGAACGCTGGACGACCGACACAAAAAAATGGTACTATATTCAAAATAGGCGATCTTAATGGGACACCCAAGGTTCCCATTGAGCCTATTTTGAAATTTGAAAAGAAAAACGCAGTGTTTATTTAAAACGCTTTGAACATGGAACGTTCACTTTGCTTTGCTAACTCCGCTCTTTGACAAACGCATTTCTTGGTCTCAACATTGATTTCCCGGATTGGAGGGTGTTGCGTGGAATTTGCCTTGAATGTAAGAGCGTAATCAATGTGATTTTTGAAACCCGATTAAATAAAGTTTGGGTTTATTTAAATTAAATATTAGTGAACTAGTTAAGTACCAAATACTAATACATTTTTCCAAACGAGGTGCGAACACAAATCTCTTCCTCTTACAAGAGCATTTATTAACTTCTTTAGTTACGTTTAATTAATCGGTATACCCTAGACACTTTTAGTTATAAATTTAACTATTTATCCACAATTACTTTCGAGATAATCCGCTCAATATTACTTCTTGTCTTTATTTTCTGTAGGGCTCTTGAAATCTGCGCTCTAGTGTAGCTTTTATAAAAGTCAGGATATGCCTTAACTAACTACAAACCTCTTCATTTTAATTTACTTCGGCCAAGAAAAGTTAGGCACTATGTTACTAAACAATTCCAATTTACGTTTTCGCGCATTTGAGCAATCACTTTGAGGCTAAAATGATTGAAATTCAAAATATTGCCATTCAAGTCTGCGATACGCTAGAGAAAGTTCTGAAGCATAGAAATGTGATGATATTTGGATAAACCAATAGTTGTAATTTTCTACACAGTCAGGTATTGCGAATGGATTTTAAAATCTTATAAATTATAGGAGTTGGGGTATTTACGTTCACACTGCATCCAAGATTACAACATTAAATGGTCATAAAATAAATGTGATGTACATTTGAAACGCTATATTTTGCTTTGCCATGCATACAAATCTTACATTTCCATCCAATGATTTGGATTCAATTGTTGTATTCTGTGCAATCTTTAGCAGTTTGCGTCTTCCTTAACTTTAGTTGTGAATTATAATTCAGCTTATGCCACCTAATGGCCGTGCACTGCTGCGAATCAACGTTATAAAGACGATTGTAACCAATTTTCTTCATTAAATGTTGATCGATCGGAAGTTGGTAAGGAACTAAGTAAAAGTGGACGCACAATATAATGAAGATTTTGGTATTATAAAAAAAATGTACTTAAAGAGACACTGAATTTTAAAGTTTTATATATCTCGCAGATATTTGCTGTCTTAATAATTATGTTGGATGCTGTGCTCTCTCATACCTTAACTAATAAGTGAGTTAAATTTTTAAATAATATTCGATGTCATTGCTTAGAAAACTGAAAATTCTAAGATGTTTTTTGATAATTCATGAAGTAGAATAATTGGGTTTCATTCATAAATATAGTAATACTTGAATTAGTTTGTAGTCTGTTGGGTCGTAATGATTAATATATATATATTAAAATTTGAAATAGTACTGGTATCTTCTGATTTTTTGTATACACTTTTTTATATTTTATGCATACGAATATTTCGGTTGCCATCTGCCACTAAGTTCGATGTTTGAAAATAGATTCGCTCGTTGGTACTTGTGCGTATTGTTATCGAAATTTTTATACGATTATTGCAGAGTAGTACACGTGAATGCCAAAAATTCTGCACATGAAGGGTTCTGGAAGAAGAAAGTCCTTTGGAAGCCTCGATGGGTCCAGGAATGGCAAGAGCGTAAATTCATTGTTGGCGTTTGGAAAAAGGTTTGGGGTCCGACAGAGCTTAAAGAATGGATATCAATTCCTAAGGCTCCCCCTGGCTGGACACCACATCGTGATAGTTAAATTTTAAGATTTGTTTAGTTGCTTATTTAAGTTATATTTTGTTTATAAATATATTAAGGTAAAAAATATTGGTTTTTAATTTTTTTTGTTTTGTTTGTCATATTTATGTTCGCGAATTGGTTCAGAAGTTCCTGGTAGTACTTTTGACAATTATTATTTTACATAAAGTATATAAAGGGTGTCCCACTAAGACCGTCTATTTTGAAAATTGAAAAAAACGCAGTGTTTATTTGAAAAGCATGAAAGAGCATGTAACAGAATATTCGACAAATGACCACCTCGTGACTGATGGAACTCCTTGATTCTTCTGACGAAATTTTCGATGACATTTTCACATATTGGCTCAATTTCATTAATGACGCGAAAAATCTCGACTTTCAATTCACGAATCGTTTTTGGGTTATTGGCTTATACCTTTGATTTTAAAAATCCCAAAGAAAGAAATCCAATGGCGTCGTATCGCATGATCTTGGTGGCCGAATCATATCGCTGCAGCTAGAGATTACTCTCACTTCAAATTCGTCTTCAATAATTCCATCGTTTTGATCGTTGGTGGGCAGGTTGCTCAGTTCTGTTGAAAGCACATGTCCTCGAGATCCATTTCAGCAATTTGAGGCCAGAAGAAGTTTTTTATCATATCACGGTAAGGAACGCCGTTGACGGTAATTGCATTGCGGTCCGCATTCTTGAAGAAGAACGGTCGAATCACATTCTCAGCTCAAACAGTGGCTCGCGGTGGATGTATGGGACGTTCAAGGATCACTCTTGGATTGTCAGCTCTCCAAATGCGACAATTCTGATTGTTGGCCATCAAGTTGAAATGCGCCTCATTCGAGAAGATGATTGTCTTCGAAAAATCACCATTCACTTGTTGTTGCTGTACGATCCAATGATCGTTCGGCGCTGCGCATGGTCTGCTGGCTTCAACTATTGTGTCAACTGAATCTAGTAATCATGTAAATGCAGATCTTTAGTTAAAGTTCTCCGTAAACTGCTTCGTGAAAGTTTCAATTGCTGAGAACGATGGCGAATCGAGGTGGATGGATTTTGGTCCCAATTCTGTCTAAGCACTAGTATGGACTTATCACCAGTGATGTTAAAATCTTCTAATACGAAAAACGGATACAGCGCCTCGGATACGGACGGATTCTACGGTAACGACTTTTAGAATTCGAAAATGGACTAAGGCTTCTGAGACGTTCGTGGTTACTCGGTCACTACACCGCCAATCAGTGATCGACCGTGGAATGGAACACTATAACATCTAATCTTGGTCTTGAGCAAGGTCAGATGGACAGGATCAGGAGAACAACGAACCACCAGAAACACCATTCTGTACGCTAATTCTGATTGTGAAGCTAAAAATGTCGTGGCAGTCCTCCTGAAACAGTCTCATGAGCTGGGAACTAATCTCGGATAGGATTATCGTCGCCAGACTCAGGACCAAGGTCTGAAACATCATAAGTCTGCAGTGCTATGCACCAACCAATGCCGCAACAACTGCTGGCCAAGAGGAGTTTAATGGACAACTGAGTGCCACCTTCGAGCATGTTTCAAGAGCTGGCATTTACCATACTGGACTAGAACACGCCATTGGTTACTCTTGGGTCGACGCGTCACGACGAATTATTTGTGGAGTTTTGTAGTACTCGGCAAGTGCTTATCAGGTCCCTTTTTCCACATAAGAGTCACCATAAAATGTTTTGGGTTTTCCCTGATGGTGCTATTTAGAACCAAATCGAGCATTTGACCATTAGTCGCCGATGGTAAGGATGTCTCCTCGATGTGCTGGCGAAGCGTGGAGTTGATGTAGTGAGCGAGATCACCACTTGATGGCTGCCTGCTTGAGATTGTGCATAGCAGCAATCCGGCCACAAATTCTTCGAATAAAGCACAAGCTTAAGCACAATTCTACGCGAAAAGTCATTAACACTAGGCGGGTTCGAAATGTGCAAACTGGACGTTAAGTGGGAGGCCACCAGAAACTCATTTACAACAAGTGCTGAAGAATCTGTGGGATATGTGTAAAATGGTGAGAAACCCTGGATGTCGCAAGGCACTTGAAAAAAGGTTGGCGATAGGAAAAATGCTAAATTGGCAGTAATCTCTTATCCCGATGTCAACCAAAGAAGTCCCGACTTGAGACGAAACTACCGCCATGCTTATATGCAGCTTATGAAGTGATGGGTCATTGAAGATGTGGCCAATAAGGTGGAATCTGCGGCCTACCTTGGGGGTAAAATTATGAAACAGTTGACGAACAGCAATTTTAACGCCAACCTCCTGGTGAGAGATGTTACACTCTTTAAAATAAGTGAACATTACCTGCGGCGATGAAGGAATACTTCTTTTAAATATCTTGCCAGACGAAGATATTCCAGAATCATAACAATTGCTAAACATTCAACCGCAACAATCCTTTATTAGGGACGATTCTCCAGATAATGAAGATATAGTTTCCGTCATTCGATCAATGGCGAGAAAGAACACTCCAGGTATAAATGGACTACAACCCAACTTCTCAAAGCGAATCCGGAAATAACGGCCAATGTACTCTTTCCGCTCTTTACTGAGGTGTGGAATGAAGGAATACATATATGGCTGAATGGAAGGAGGGCATAATTCTGAAAATCCCGAAGAAGAGCGATCTTCGAGATTATGGTAATTGGTGTGGTATATATATGTTTAATTTCCGCCGTTTCGAAAATCATGGTTAAGGCACTCTTGAAGTTTATCAGACTGGATTCAGTAAAAGGTCGTTTAGTGCAGACCATACAAATACCCTATGGATAATATTGGAGCTGCCAGCGGAAATGGGTTCGCCATTACATCTCATATTTGCGGGCTTCGAAAAGGCGATTACATATGGAATGCTTTACGTAGGAGAGATATTCCAGATAAAATCATAGCTATGATTAAAGAATCCTGCGAAGATGCAAGATGTTGCACCTCACATAGAGGAGAGTTGCCCGAGAGCTTTCCTGTTTTTGGTGGTAATAAATGATATTTTGAATGCTGAACTGGAAGGTGGGCAAGATAAAGGTCTTCAGTTCTCTCTTCACACGAATCTATGAGTGTTTGACGCAAGCGTGTAATCCGTGTTATTGTATGATTGTACTACATGGGAGGTGACTATGGCTTTTGTGAACCAATGCCTGACGAATTTTAAGAATATTCTGAACAGATGTGGAATTAATCGACGAACTTTGGAGTACAACTGGACAGATTAATATTGGCATTGAGATGCTGAAGCGGAAGTGGCAGATCGGTTACACTTTGAGGAAAGCTGAGCAAAACATCGCCAATCAAGCTCTGCATTATAATTCACGAGGAAGACGTCGGGTTGGTCGACCATGTAGCTCATGGAAGCGAGCAGTTGATCAGGATGCCAGAGGAATAAACAAGTCCTGGCGACAACTAGTGACCGATGCTCACGATCGCGCCTTGTGGAAGAGAACTGTTTCTGTCCGATGCTCGCATAAGGGATCCTAACAGGAAATCGATTGATTGATTAGTAATAATATCAAATCACCTTTATAAATAAAACTTTAGTAAATAAAAAACACTAAAATCGTATTTATTACTTTTTTTTTAATTTTTTTGTATGTCAATAATTATAATGTTAAAAATTAAATAACAAAAAATTATAGGTACTAACAAAAATCGTAACGCTCAACTCGAGTCACTCGTTATTCTTAACTAATATATTTTAAATTAAACTATGACTGCTATGTACAAGGATTGGATAATTTAGTATATGTGAAAAATGTAGAAAATATCGTAATCTCTAACTTTTTCGTGGAAAATGCCACGCTGCAGATTTTGGTGAAGCATTCTTCAAATTAGGCTCGATTTCATCTTTACGGTCACCCCAACCATGCGATTCGACGTGATGGTGGTGATGGTCGTGATGATCAGGTGTAGGGAACCATTCGGATATCCAAACAGGCTTCCAGATTTTCTTCCATGCGGGTACCCAGATTTCTTTCCAGTCAGGTACCCAAATTTGTTTCCACGCCTCTTTCCATTCCAATTTTTTATCTTCGACCCATTCAAGTTTTTTACTTGGCTTCCAGATTTGTTTCCAGGCTTCTTTCCACTCAAGTTTTTTGTCTGGAATCCAGATGAGTTTTTTGTCTGGACGCCAAACTTGTTTCCAGTCTTCTTTCCACACAAGTTTCTTATCTTCAATCCAAGTTTCTTTCTTCTCTGTTCGCCAGGTTTGTTTCCAGTCTTCTTTCCATGTTAGTTTCTTGCTAGGCACCCAGATTTGTTTTTTGGCTGGTTTCCATATTTTTTTCCAATGTGATTTCCAAACAAGTTTCTTTTTCCATAGGTCGTGACTAGTATACTCCCAACCTTCGTGGTCTTTGCCGAGATATTTCTCTCCGGGAACACCAACCTTTAGCCATTCTGGCACCCAATATTGTTTCCATGCAGGTACTTGAATTTCTTTCCAGGCTGGTACTTGTATTTCTTTCCAAACTGGAACCCAAATTCGTTTCCAATCGGGAACTTTTACTTCCTTCCAGGCGGGTACTTTTGTTGGAACCCATATTGGCTTCCATATTTTCTTCCAATCGGGAACTTGGATTTCTTTCCAAGCTGGAACCTTAATTTCTTTCCAAATAGGTTTCCAGATTTGTTTCCAGGCAGGCACCTGTATATCCTTCCATACTGAAACTTTTGTTGGGACCCATATCGGCTTCCAGATCTGTTTCCATGATGGTTTCCAAATTTGCTTTTTAGCTGGTTTCCATATTTTTTTCCATCCTTCTTTCCATGTCAGCTTTTTTTTCCAAAAACCTGGATCATATTCTTCGTGATGGTGATGATGGTCATGATGATCTTGATGATGTTCTACAATGGCGGTGTCGTATCCAATACGCTGTTGGGCTATGTTTGTACTTGGTGATTGAGATTCTTCCGCTTTCTGATCTATCACGGCCTTACCGTACACGAATGGCACAAAGCAAAGGCAGGCAGAAAATACGATCTGGAAATAAAAAAAAAATGTATTGTGAGAAACCAACCAACAGCAATGACTATCTGAAAACTACTTTTCTTTCCACTTCCTGATTATACTCTAGATGAAATCTGAGAGTATTATAAGTTTGCTCTAAAGTTTGTAACGCCAAGAAATAAGGCTCGGAGAAAAAAATGATAAATACAGAAATTAATATTATCACTCAAAAATCTCAAAACCGGATGTCCGTCCGTCCGTCTGTTCGCTCTCTAGCTTGAGAACGCGTTGAGCTAGAAAGCTCAAATTTCGTACACGTCGTTTTTGACAAAAAAGTAAAGTCAAGTTCGTCAATGGGCCAAATCGCTCCACCCCTTCTACCCCCTCCCATACAAAATGACACAAATGCGCAATTTGACAATAAACGGATCTGCTCGAAAACTATAAAAGCTATTGGCCTGAAATTTGGAATATATTACTTTTATGATAATATCAATCTACCGTATAAAAATTATGCGTGTCCGCCCCCTCCTTCTTCCACCTCCCATACAAACTGTACTTATCATGAATTACTCTAAGCCAATTTACTCAGTGCGTATAAAATTTAGCGAGCTGAAATTGTGCACTAAATATTTATTTAAAATTGTTAGTAAGGCTAAAAAAATTAGACGATTAGCTTCACCCCTTCTACCCCCTCCCATACAAAATGACACAATTTCGCAATTCGACTATAAATAGATTTGCTCGAAAAGTATAAAAGTTATTAGTCTGAATTTCGGGATATATTACTTTTATAATAATTTCAATACACTGTGTACAAATTATTTGCGTCCTCCCTCTCCTTCCAACCCCTCCCATACAAACTGCACTTTTTCATGAAATGCTCTAAGCCGATTTTCTCAGAACATATAACATTTATCCAGCTCACATTTCGTAATAAATACTTATTTAGCATTATCACTAAGATCAGAAAAAAAATTTTTGATTAGCTTTACTGCTTCTACCCCCTCCCATACAATATGACGCAGTTTCACAACTTCACAAAAAATCTATTTTCTTGAAAACTATGAATGCTACCAATCTCAAATTTAAGAAATGTCAATTTTATGATATTTTTAGTTATTTCTGAAAAAAATCACTAAAATCCCCCCACTCTTTCTACCACCTCCCATACAAACTGCACATTTTCACTAAATCTAACACACTAATTTTCTCAGCTCCTATTCAATTTTTGGAGCAAGCATTTTGTATAAAACATTTTTATAGCTACTAATTAGTTCAATGCTATCACCCCTTGTAACACTCCCAATACAAAATTTCTTGGGATCACAAAAAATTCCATTTCATCTAGAGTATCGTAAGATTGCGGTTTACGCGCAATCATAGCCCTGTTATGTTTTTTCTTAGTTACTGCTAGGTCCAAAATATTTTTTGGCTTAGCTATCTGATGGAGGTCGATGTGTATTTTGTTAGAGATGGCTTTTAAGGGTCTTGTTAGTAACTACAACGGCCAGAGGTTGACTGATTTCGCCAGCAGCAAAAACCTTATTATAAGCTCGATATGCTTTCCACATTGTGAACCGAGGCATCACCCAATGTACGAACTTTCAACATAGTAGACCAGGTTTTAATAGAGAAAAACGCTGCCTCCAGTATTTTCGACGTGCGAACATGTCCAGGGGCTAACTGCGCCGCAGATCACTATTTAGTAAATACCTAGTTCCGAAGTGTAATAGTAAATCGAGCACACAACCGGTTCCTAAATTCGACAATGAAAAACTTAAGCATGGGAAAGTAGTTGCGAAATACGTATCATCCTTGGAGAGGCATTTCGTAACAATGCTGAACAACAACAATAGTATGCCAATAGTGGCAAGACAACGAAGATGGCATAACATTCGTCGCAGAGGAGTTGGCAGGACAACAACCCCAAGATGCATTAGAGCGCAAATATTAAGCTTTCAAAATATTAACGGAACGGCCGACACGAGCCAAACAGTATAGTATCTTATAAGATTTGCAAACAAAATCTGCGGACAGGAAAAGCGGGAGTACAATAATGGTGAAATTAAAAACATGGACGAACATTTTAAATTACACAATACAAGAGCCGCGTATTCCCGTATTCGTTAAGAAAATGAAAGAGGGGACCCCGAAGACGAAGAGATGGCAACATTATACGTTATACGGAAGATATGAAACTAAGATCGGCGCATTATTTGAATCACTTCCTCAATCCGAGCCCATCTGCACGAACAGCAGTAGCAGGCATAACAGCACGTACAACTGATGTAACAGTTGATGATGGATCCTTTTTGAGTCCTCATGCAGGAAACACTTCCTGAAGATTGTCGCAGGAGATATGAAACTCCTCCAATTTATAAAAAAGATGACAAACTCTGCTGCGAAAACTATCGAGGAAAATATCTTTGTTCTGTACGTCTTCTAAAATCTTGAGGAAAATTCTGGAAAAGAGAATTAAGCTCTATGCTGACAAAGTAATTGGTGAATACCAAGCCGGATTTAGAGCTCTACGATCAGCAACGCACCAGATATTCTCAGTTAATGAGGTGTCGCAAAAGTGCTGGGAATATAACAATGATGTGCATGAGCTGATTGTTGACTTCAAGCAATCTCGTCGAAATTAAAAGAAGAATAATGATGGTGACGTATTATTCTTTATTTCCAAAACAAAATCGTGCACAGGCAAACAAAACTAAAATTATACAAAACGATTATAAGACCTGTGCTATGATGGCCGCGAAATGTGGACATTAACTCAGGCGCCCGAAAAGTTGCTTAAAGCCTTCGAAGAAAGGTCTTCAGAAGAATCCTCGGACCTGTGAGGGAAGACTCGATCTGAAGTATACGATACAATTGAGAATTGTATGCCATCTTCGCCAATCCAGAAGTCTTAACCCTCATAAAATTTCAGAATCTACAATGGTTACATGGAGCGCATGGATGACGGAAGAACTCTTAAACGCTCACTAAAGGAAAAAGTCAATGGACAAAGACCAGTTGGAAAAGCACGGAAGCGCTGGAAGGATTCTTTTGACGCAGACAGCAAATTATTGCTAAGATTTTCAAACTGGAGAATGTGATCGCTGAACCGAGAAGTATGGAGACGGAGTATACCGGAGGCCAAGGCCCGATTCGAGCTGTAGCGTATGTGTTACTTACATATATATTTTGAATTGTTGATTTTGCATCAACAACAAACTCAAAGGTAGTGCTAGCTCTATAAAGCTCGGTTTTTAAAGACCAATATTAATTGTTTTTTTTTTATATAATAGGAATAGAATTTTTGGTAAGGTTATATCATAGTCAACAACAACTCAAAGCATCGCGACTTTACACACTAGTCAGCGGCCGTAGCATTGTCAAGATCATTAACACCTTAAAGATCACCTTGTCCGCAGAATCGTATGAGTGTATGCACTGTGCTCGATGTGCGGTTACTTTCACTTTTCTCTATGATTACCAAAGCCGGTTTGCGCGCTGGGTAATGTGAACAAATGAAATCATTTAGCGAACGGTGGATATCTAAGGTATTTCATACACATGTAATTAATCGCGAACGGTCTGCAATTATGCAGATGTGCTGTAATGTTTGATGCTGGAAGTAATCAAATATGCCAGGCTAGTCTTATTATGCAATGAGGTATTTTTAAAAAATATTCGGCGAAGAAATGCATTTAAATTCAGTGGCGACCTCCATAAGGGACTTTACGTTGCGGTTGCGGTCTTCAGCTCAACGGTTTTGACGTAGCAACTCACGGAGTGATGAAGCTGAACAGCTTTTAATCGGCACATCCGCATCTCCATTTCCAGATTGTGGGCTATGTTTGTTTTGGCAAACTATTAGATAATAATGTTGTTTTTACTATTTATAATTCGCTTCTTGTGGTCAAAATATTGTGTAACTGTATAAGAAAAAGTATGTGTAGGCGTAAAATTTCACTTTTGCATAATTTTACACTTTCGCATATTAAAACAATTAAATTTCGCCATTGATTTAAGTTGAATTAATTGTAACATTGCTTTTTTTCTACGATTTTGCGACCTGTTAGATCTCGCAATGGAGCAGTTAATTTTGTTGCGTACATTTGGTGCGTATACATATGAATATCTATAACCGAAACAATTTTTTAAGCTGATAATAATTATATCTGCACGAATCTTTTTTTACATTATAATTATACACATATGCAATGTTTTTAGGAATAACTGCACTAAACGAAACGGGACCTTAGGCTTTGGCCTCTCACGCATGCGATATTGACTGTTATTGACGGACAAGCTCGCTGCGCTAATTGAATGAACATGAAAGATCATTCACTTTGGTGAATGGTGAAAGCGAAAAAGATCGCGGCAACAATTAGTAGCATCCATTTCGTGGCTTTACTTTGTTTACAAATTCAATTTCTTACATAAATTAATGTTAGTTCTATAGACGAAGTTTCACAGAATTTATATGAAATTCGTTATATTTTATATTCACGAAACTAAACATTTGTATGGAGTAGAGGAGGTGAGTGAATCGTAAAATTTGTAGTGCACTTTTATTTCTTTTCATTTGTTCATACAAAATTTCAAGTTCTGTTCTCGTTGATTTATTGAAATATGTTGTTTTGGATAGAAGCGCAAGGGGGTTTCAAAGCTTTTGATTCTATTTTGTTTTTATTATTTTTAAAAGTGTTTGTACAATTTTAAATTGACAGCTTTCAATGGTTTGGTAATAATTGATTTCTTAAAAATGCTCGAAAAATAATTTTGTATGGGAGGGGGTTTTCAAGGTATTCGACGATATGATAACTTAAACTTTTATGCAATTTTTTAAAACAGGAATTTCGCAAATTTTCACGTTTTTAGCTTAAAATTTCAGTCCAACATTTTCAGTTGTAGTGTTTTTGCATTACATATGAAACACCTTGTGCATGTTAGGGCCACCTTCGGTGCAACAGTTCTGGTTCAAACTATGATTTTCATTGTATTATTTATATCATATGGATGTATGCACGTGCAAAATTTGAACTTTGTATCTTTTACCTGAGTTCTAAAAAAATTACTCAACGTATTGGACATTTTAGCTCACCACCTCACTCCACTCTAACAAAATTATTGATTATAAAGGTCTATTATCTTCAATCTTATATCTATATTCAATTTTGAGATATAACGGTTTGGAATTTTGAAAAGTGCAACATATTTGAAATGTTCCACGATTCCCTCTATATATTTGTTGCTTTTTGGCTTTCTAGCTAGAACTATGGTTAAGATATTCGAATTCGTAGTTTTCGGTTCCAGCGCTCCACAACTTTTCTTTTGTATATATATTTTTTTCTTTATTTTGTAAGAACTTCGTCCTCTTACAGTCATTTATGTCCTTTAATTTCCTACAAACTTTAGTATTCGTTTTGAGTCATTAAGGTATAACTCATGTTTAGGTTTCAAATCAAAGTTGAAGTGCTCAACTTGTCATTAGATCAGATTGTGATGTATGAGAGAGAGAGAGAGACGAACGAATAAACGACACTTGAGTGAAGAAGCTCAAGCAAAGGGGACGCGTGTTTTAAAGATCGGTTCCACACAAGGTGTAGTGGAAAATATTACAGTGAAAACATTACAGTGGCGACGAGGGTAAACATTAAAACGTTAAATAAGAAGTACATTCCAGTGAAAACGTTTATCAAACAATAAAACGGAATGGGAAAAGGTAAAAGACACGACAGTTTGAGTGTGCCGTACGAGGAAGCCGATCGTCGAGAAAGCAACATGGCGCTTACAAATTTCGTGCTTTCTACAAAACAATTTGACGCCAGCACCGATGACTGGACAATTTTCAAGGAAAAATTATTTCATCTGCTAAAAATTGCCAGCGTGGAAGATCACGACAAAGTGAGTGTATTAATATCAGTAATATCACCAAAAGCATATAAGTTAGTGCGTGACATGTGCACTCCCGCAAAACCTGAAAAAAAAACAGGAGGAGCTGTGCGGTATACTAGACCGGCAATTTGCCCCAGCAATTAACATTTGGCTTGAACGAAAAAAATTTTTCGATGCTTCTAGAAATGCAGATGAATCAATAAAACAGTGGCATGCCAGAGTCATGGAATTATCCTCTAACTGTAGTTTCGGCTCGGAAATTGCAAATCTGATTAAATTCAAGTTCATAACGGGACTTTCGAGTAAACTGTTTCAACGCCTGAGTGAAGACAAAGACATCAGCTTGGAACAAGCACTAACAATTTCTCAAACATTTGAGATGAGACAATGTGAAGGCAGCATTAATAAAATGCAATACCACAAAAATTTTTTTCGTCGGACACTGACGTGTGTCACGCACAAAAACAACTAGCAACCGACCAACAAAGGCAAGAAAAAATGTGCAAAACGTCAAGTGTTGGAGGTGTCATAAGTTAGGACATCATCCGTCAACATGCAAGTACCGTGAATACAAGTGCAACATCTGCTCAAAGAAAGGTCATCTAGCAGCAGGATGTCGCGAAGCGAATAACAACGGAGCCAAAGTTAAAGTCATCAAGTCTCTATTTTCTGACGGTATTGAACAACAATCGAACGAAACCATAATAATACAGGACATCGCAGCAGAAAAAGAACACAATAATTCGAAAAATAGCACAATTGGAACGGTGACATCTAAAAACAGGAGGAGTATCAAACTTTCCCATGACCAGAAACTAAATTTTGTTAATTTGATAGATAGATAGCGGTGCCAGTGTCTCTGCTATTTCAGAGCAGCTTTACAACGGAATACGTCTATGTGGCGATTACAAGACGACTATTAATCCTTACCTTAAAGATTATAACCATCCTTTGCCTAGGATCGAAGACATTTTTGCGTCTTTGGATGGCGGCATAGTTTTCGCCAATTTAAACATAAGACAAGCTTTCATGCAATTTAAATTAAATGAACCGTCTCAAATGTTATGTGCCATAAGCACTCACTTAGGTATTTTTAAAATGAAAAGGATGCCTTATGGTATCAAGCCTGCGACTAGTATTTACCAGCAAAAAATGGAGAAAATTTTAGCCGGTATCGAAGGGGTCCAAGTTTATGTAGATGATGTGTTAGTATCAGGCAAATCAGATAATGATCTGTTAACAAAACTAGAGTTAGTATTCGAAGCATTCCGAAATGCTGGATTAAAGATATCCAAGGAGAAGAGCACATTTCACTCGGATTCGATAAATTATCTTGGACACACGATTGACGCGAAAGGATTATCAAAAAACAAAGATAGAGGAGACTCATTTTTGAAAACGAAGGAGCCAGAGAATGTTGAACAAGTCAGAGCATTCTGTGGAATAGCCAATTACTATGCTAAATTTGTCGACAATATTGCAGGCATTATGACACCCATTTATGATTGTTTAAAAAAAAATAGTAACAAATTCACCTTTAATGAAAAATGTAAAAGGGCCTTTGAAAATATTAAATCAAAAATAAGCTGAAGATATCGTTTTAGCGCATTATGACCCCAGTATGCCTTTAATTCTTACTACTGATGCCAGTAAGCATAGTGTGGCTGGTATATTATCAATCGCAGATGCGAATGGAAATAATAAACGCCCAGTAGTATTCATTTCAAGGAGCCTTAACAAAAGCAAATTGAATTACTCAGTGGTAGATAAAGAGGCACTGGCCATTGTATTTTCATTAAAAAAATTACATTTGTACCTTGCTGGAAGACCGTTCAAGCTGCAAACTGATCAACGATCTCATCTACGAATCTTCAGCCCAGACAAAGACTTTACAGTAATGGCATCAGAAAGACTCAAACGTTGATCTATTTTGATTTCAGGATATCAGTACACTATTGAACACGTAGCTAGTAAAAATAATGTAGCAGATCCTTTATCCAGGTTATCCAACTCTGAGGACAAACACTATGAAAACATAGAAGAAGAAATTAAATTTCTATGGGAAAAAGAGGAACTTCCTATAAAAATAAAAGACATTCAAGAACAGACTCAATCGGATCAAATCCTGCGCAGAGTATTTTCTGCCAGTAAAAGAGAGACACTTAGAAAATTCAGGGGAAAGAGTATGTCCCATACGTTCGACGTGCAACAGAATTGGGCATTAGTTCTGATCTAATATATTGGGGTGAAAGGATCATAATACCAACGAAACTTAGGGACATCATACTTCGTGAGTTACACTCGACTCATATGGGAGTCGCTAACGAAGACAGTAGCGAGAAGCTACTTTTGGTGGCCATTGATGTATAGTCAAATTGAAGACTACACAAAATCTTGTGAAGCATGCTTGACCAACTCAAACAATCCTGATAAACCGGAATTGATAAGTTGGGAAATCCCAATGCGAGCATGGTCAAGAATACATATTGACTACGCTGGTCCTAAATGATTATTGTAGACTCAAAATCAAAGTGGATTGAAGTATTTAAAACAAAACATCCCACAAGTGAGTTTACCAAGACGAAACTAAGAGAATCATTTGCAAGGTACGGCCTGTGTGACATGATAGTTTCTGATAATGGTTCAGTCTTTTTATCTGATACAATGCAAGACTTCTTCAAGTCAAATGGAATTGTTCATAGAACCACACCAACGTATTTTCCAAAAACTAACGGGCAAGCTGAGAGTGCCGTGAAAACGATCAAAGCGGCTTTGCTAAAGGCATTGCACGATCGCAGTCAGACGGAATGTGAGATTGAAATCTGCCTGCAGAACTTTCTGCTAACCTATAGAACAACTGAACATTGCGCCACGAAGGTACCTCCTTCGGTATTGATGTTCGGGAGAAAATTAAAGACTCGATTAGATCTATTACGTTCACAAGTGCTTGAACAGAATCATTTGCTCGATTCCAAAAAATCGGAAATGAACATGCAGGCTAGTCGAGCCAATCAAAGAAAATGTTAACGAGGTAGAAAACGTATAAAATTAAGGGTAGGACAGAATGTGATGGTAACTGAGCATAGAAACAACAACATGACTTGGAGTTCGGCTAAAGTGATTAAGGTTCTAGGACTTAGAATGTATATTTGCGAACTTCGAGATAGCAAGAAGACCTTAAAACGACACATTGATCAGATCAGGCCGCAAGAAAATTATATAAGCCCGGATCTAGATCGGAAACACAATAACAACGACAATAGTACTGAATAATATTTTCGAATTTAAAAATACAGAACAGTTTGCATTCCATGAATATTAATTGAATCATATAGCTTTTACTTTCCATTATCTAATCCTTATTTTAAGAACTTAAATGTATGTACAATATATATACAACTGTATTATTATTATTATTCAACTAATGTAACTTGAAAATATTGGTGGAAGAGTTGTGATGTATGAGAGAGAGAGAGACGAACGAATAAACGACACTTGAGTGAAGAAACTCATGCAAAGCGGACGCGCGTTTTAAAGATCGGTTCCACACAAGGTGTAGTGGAAAATATTACAGCGAAAACATTACACAAATTTATAATGCATATTTTTTAAATATTTAACTGCAGTAACTTTTAAATAACACTACCGTTCCAGTATTTCAGTGCACTTGATTTGGAGTTGCTAACTCTATAAGCCATTACTGGAATATATTGATTTTTCAACTCTGAGTAAAGTCAAGATGAGCTACCACTAAATACAATTAGGAATCAAATCGTATCGCGATTGATAAGTCGTTGCATGACAAAAACTCCATCAAACAATCCTTTAATGTAGTGAGAAAATTTTATAAATGGATTAACGTTGAACGTTGGAAGAATTTAAATTATCTAGACGCAGATCAAAATCAAAGCTTTGAGTTTCGTTCTTAATATTCCTGATTATTACAAATTTGAACCTACTTTTAGCCTCAAACTTTTTTGACTCGGTTGTTGCAACTACCTTGGTTATTGCAACTACATTCGTTTCTACGAGGGGCGTTCACAAAGTAAGTTTCCTTATTTTCTTTCTTGAATTAGGGAAATTTCCCGGAACTGGGTTGAGTTATTTGTTGGAATGAGTTGGCAGCCCTGAAATTCTATCTGGGGCATACAGTCAGGCAGAAGGTATTTTTGTTGAAGTAGCCATGGAGCTCCCCCACTAGTGGACGTTGCTTCCAAAACGATTGCCGAGGTGATCGCGCTTGTGCAATATTGTATTCAAAATTTGGACGCAAACTGGTATGACGAGGGTATTAGAAAGTTGATGGATTTAAACGGGGACTATGTTGAAAAATAAGCACATATAACCAAATACAAATACATTTTTTCGTGAGTTTTTGGAACTTTTTTCTATTATTTTTTATCCTAGCGAAGCTTACTTTGTGAGCGCCCCTTTTATTAGTTGCGTTTACCGAAATCGTGCAGAATGTATACTGTACCTTGATACATTTTTGCTAAAGACCAAAGTAAAATTCGGTTTTTCTTGTGACTAACATTTATAAGCATTACAACTGACATTTGTTCGTATGTTGAGCTTCGCAACAAAGTTTAGTTTATATTATGACATTGGTTATTATTGCACTAAACAGAGCAGGCTTCATTGAACCAAAAACCTCAAAATCCAAAAATTTTAACATTGGTTGTTTTTGAATCAGGGTATGGATGTATATGTGAAATATAATATGAATATCAAGAAAAAAAAATGTTATACACAAAATAATAAATAGGAATAACCATAATGTAGTATATGAGACTAAGCTAAAAAAAATATGAATCAAATATATAAATAAACATAACAGGGCTACGATTGCGCGTAATGTGCAATCTTACGATACTCTAGATGAAATAGAATTTTTTTGTGACCCCAAGAAATTTTGTATGTGGAGTGTTAGAAGGGATAATAGCATTGAACTAATTTTTTCCCCATCATGCTAAAGTAGCTATAAAAATGTTTCATTCAAAATGCTTACTCCAAAAATTGAATGGGAACTGAGAAAATTAGTGAGTTAGATTTAATGAAAATGTGCAGTTTGTATGGGAGGTGGTAGAAAGAGTGGGGGGATTTTAGTGATTTTTTCAGAAATAACTAGGAATATTATAAAATTGACATCTCTTAAATTTCAGACTAGTGCCATTCATACTTTTCAAGAAAATCAATTTTTTGTGAAGTTGTGAAACTGTGCCATATTGTATGGGAGGGGGTAGAAGCAGTGAAGCTAATCAAATATTTTTTTCTGATCTTAGTGATAATACTAATTAAGAATTTATTACAAAATATGAGCTCGATAAATGTTATACGTTCTGAGAAAATCGTCTTAAGGCATTTCACGAAAAAGTGATGTTTGTATGGGAGGGGGTGGAAGGAGAGGGGGGACTCCAATAATTTTTCTACTGTAGATTTATATTATTATGAAAGTGATATATCCAAAAATTCAGAATAATAGCTTTTACACTTTTCGAGTAAATCCATTTATTGTCAAATTGCGAAATTGTGTCATTTTGTATGGGAGGGGGTAGAAGGGGTGAAGCTAATCGTCTAATTTTTTTTGACCTTACTAACAATTTTAAATAAATACTTGGTGCAGCTAGCTTAATTTTATACGCCCTGAGTAAATTGGCTTAGAATAATTCATGAAAAGTACAGTTTGTATGGGAGGTGGTAGAAGGAGGAGTAGGACACACATAATTTTTATACGGTAGATTGATATTATCATAATAGTAATATATTTCAAAGTTTAGGTTAATAGCTTATATACTTTTCGAGCAAATCTCTTCACTGTCAAATTGCGCAATTGTGTCATTTTGTATGGGAGGGGGTAGAAGGGGTAGAGCGATTTGGCCCGTTCACGAACTTGACCTTACTTTTTTGTCAAAAACGACGTGTACAAAATTTGAACTATCTAGCTCAATGCGTTCTCAAGCAAGAGAGCGTACGGACGGACGGACGGACGGACATCCGGTTTTGAGATTTTTGAGTGATAATATTAACTTCTGTATCATTCATTTTTTTCTCCGAGCCTTATTTCTTGGCGTTACAAACCTTAGAGCGAACTTATAATACTCTCAGATTCCATCTAGAGTATAAAAAAGTACACATTTGTATAAAAGCCAAATGTATAAGTTAGATTAAGTAAACAAAATGCTCTAATTCTAAATTTATCGATGACCTTGAAGAGTACCATAGTAAATCAAGATACGATTATAACCGTCTTTCATTCTTTCTAATTGACAAAGATAGCTACCTATTATAATCTTTACCTTGCTCAATTACGTAAACTTTTTTTTTAAATGTTTGTTTCATTTTAATTATGTTACACAGCATAATTTTTCAGATACGATGGTACTGAAAGAAAAAATTTCCGGATTCTGCACTGTTACGCTTTATTGTTCAAGACGCTTCGGTCTCTGCTGAGACCTTTATCACTATCAGGATTCCTTAATTCAAGGAATTACCATAAAATCGATTCCAAGTATAAAAGATGGAAATCAATTTATCCTTTGGCTCATCATCTAGTGGAGGGACAAAACAAACATCAATATCCCTACACCAACACATTAATAAACATAACAGAGCTACGATTGCGCGTAATGCGCAATCTTACGATACTCTAGATGAAATAGAATTTTTTTGTGACCCAAAGAAATTTTGTATGTGTAGTGTTAGAAGGGATGATAGCATTGAACTAATTTTTTCCCCATCATGCTAAAATAGCTATAAAAATGTTTTATTCAAAATGCTTACTCCAAAAATTGAATGGGAACTGAGAAAATTAGTTAGTTAGATTTAGTGAAAATGTGCAGTTTGTATGGGAGGTGGTAGAAAGAGATTTTGTCAGAAATAATTCCATTCATACTTTTCAAGAAAATCGATTTTTTGTGAAGTTGTGAAACTGTGTCATATTGTATAGGAGGGGGTAGAAGCAGTGACGCTAATCAAATATTTTTTTCTGATCTTAGTGATAATGCTAATTAAGAATTTATTACAAAATATGAGCTCGATAAATGTTATATGTTCTGAGAAAATAGTCTTAGAGCATTTCATGAAAAAGTGATGTTTGTATGGGAGGGGTTGGAAGGAGAGGGAGGACGCCAATAATTTTTGTACTGTAGATTTAGATCATTATGAAAGTGATATATTCCACAATTCAACCTAATAGCTTTTTTTCGAGTAAATCCATTTATTGTCAAATCGCGAAATTATGTCATTTTGTATGGGAGGGGGTAGAAAAGGTGAAGCTAATCGTCTAATTTTTTTTGGACTTACTAAATAATAATAAATATTTGGTGCACAATTTCAGCCAGCTAAATTTTATACGCACTGAGTAAATTGGCTTAGAATAATTCATGACAAGTACAGTTTGTATGGGAGGTTGTAGAAGGAAGGGGAGGACACGCTTAATTTTTATACGGTAGATTGATGTTATCATAAAAATAACATGGTCCAAATTTCAGGCTAATAGCTTATATACTTTTCGAGCAGATCTCTTCATTGTCAAATTGCGCAATTGTGTCATTTTGTATGGGAGGGGGTAGAAGGGGTGGAGCGATTTGTCCCATTAACGAACTTGACCTTACTTTTTTGTCAAAAACAACGTGTATAAGATTTGAACTATCTAGCTCAACGCGTTCTCAAGCTAGAGAGCGCACGGACGGACGGACGGACGGACATCCGGTTTTGAGATTTTTGAGTGATAATATTAACTTCTGTATCATTCATTTTTTTCTCCGAGCCTTATTTCTTGGCGTTACAAACCTTAGAGCAAACTTATAATACTCTCAGATTCCATCTAGAGTATAAACAGAGCACAATAAATAGACAAAAATTGACATAAATTGGTGTCAACTAGTGTTAAGTCTGCGTCTTAAACATACTTTATCTATAGAGAAGTCGAATAATCAATATTCTTGTTAACTTCTCTTGCAAGACGCGAAATCGATTCACTCATATCACAGTTAGTCCGGTGAAAGCAAATCTGCAGCAATCTAGGATGCCTCGGTAAGAATTGACCAACAGCAAACTGCATCAAACCCAAAAGTGAGGAGGAATCAACCACCCCAGTGATAAGTTGATGAGCAAAAACTACATCAGCAACTTCACGTCGTCTCGAGAGTGATGACATTTAGTAGCTGAAGCTGGTCGGTATAAGGAGGAAGATGAACTCTGTCATTCCAATTAAGGTGACATAAAGCTATTCTCATAAATTTGCGCTGACTTGATTCAATTCTGCCATTATGCACATCATAATAGGGAGACCAAACTTGAGAAGCATACTCAAGATGAGATCTGACAAAGGTGTTATACAGACTCAACCTAACAAAGGAATTGTTAAATTCCTTGGATAAGCGAGTGGTGAAACCCAGCATCTTTATCAAACTTGCAGTTTGATAGCGGTCTCAGCAGAGCCCGAAACATCACGAACAATAAAGCGTAACATTGTAGAATTCGGAACCTTTTCTTTCGATTCGAGATGCACTGTGAAAACATCCACCAAAACCCATGATGGTACTTTATGGAGCCATTAATATGGCCTTAATCGCCCCGACACCTGACGATTGTCAATATGTGCATTTAAATATATATATTTTAGACAATAAATACATAAATAAATATTGTCTGTCTAACGTCTTGAATTAAAAAATACAAATCCTATTGTCCTCTAAAATAAACAATTATAGGATACTAGGGAATATCCTATAATATGGCCACAATTTTCTGCACCAACATTTTTTTTATAGCCGGCTTTACTAGTTTCCATCTTGATATTGCATAGCTTTCTATGTTTCCGTTACAGCACTATTTTAATGATTTTTTATTCTGTCTTATTCACAAGGATTTGTATTCTAATTAATCTTATCTCGATTTGACCTATTTGCTACTTTAAATGTTGTCTTTTATCTCACTTTTAATCACTTTCTCTAGATCTGATCTACATCTAATATTATTAGATATTGTTTTTGATGTATTAATTTTTGTAATTGTAATTTAAGTTGTTATATTCTGAAGTCGATTTATTTTATTTCAATTTCAAATGTCTTATACATATACCAATTTTAGACCTTTCACATTAAACCAGTTTTATAAGTTTTCAAATTTTATAAAATTGAGATGATCTGATACTCTAGTTCCTAATGTTGTTACAATATTAGCGCTTTTTCAAATTATGTACCTATATAATTATTACTCAGACAATGGTCCAGATATGTGCTTGTAGTCATTGTAATTCCGAAATCACCGTAACTACCAAACTGTGAGAATATTACCACCTTTTAAGAGAAAATTATTATTGAATATAATATTCATTATTCACTATAAATCATACTTTCATTATAATTTTTATTTATTTTTCCCCTTGCTACCATAGTGTCTAGTTTAGTGAAAAAATACCCTTGATTGGTTTATTATAGCTTTAAACGTATACTAAAATGCTCTTCGTTAAGTTCGAGAAGATCTTGCTCGTTGATTTCTATAGGGTTACAGGTTGAGAACTTGCAAAACTGCTGCACAATTTAAATCACTTGAATGAGTTCACTTAAAGCACTGAAAATATTTTTAAGAACAGAAAAAAATATTCAAAATTATTACCACAAAACTCCATCGGGTCCTCATGGCTCCCGGAGCTGGCGACTAATTTAACGTTTTTAAAAAAACACGAACCTCACTGCAATTCGATCCTCTTGGAGGAAAAAACTGAACTTGCTGAATGCAAGCAATCGGTTAAATACTTTTGAAAGATTCGAGTTTTAGTGGAGCCGCCAAAATACTTTGCATTGACGGTTTGCGGAACAAGTGAAAGGGGTGGTAGCAAATCGAGTAGGGCTCCACAAGCCTATCACAATTCACGATACTAATACACGTTTTATGCTCTCGGAGAAATTATGAACATCTATTTCGCGAGGTGTATGTTACTCCATGAGGTAGCTAGCATGCGACGTAATGTTACATGTTCCATCGGTAGCGCAGTGCATTACACAATTTTGCAGTTGATGTTCCCCGGACGCGTTTTGTGTAATGGAGTTCCCAGTCTGACTCATTTGGCATTAACTGAAAGTCAAGAAAGGCCGAAAGAAATGCGTTACCAAGGTATGAGAGCAAATTAGATTGATGTTTACTCTGTTATCTCTCTATAAGAAAATTGTAAGTAGGGCTATATCTCCGTCGTACGTTGTTATTGTGAAGCTTACTTTTCGTCTTTGTACAATAAATATGGCTTTGATTGCGTGCAACTTCAAAGTGGTAGCAACGTTTCTCTGTTTACCTTTCTGAAGGGGTATGTAATTTTAGTAAATGCCGCAGCGAAGCAGTTAATAACTATGGTGTTAGGGAAGGTCATCACAATATTAACCTTAGTTAGTTCGATATTCTCAGTTTTTCACTTTCCTCAATTTTAGAATAACAAATGTAGTACAATGAAAATTGTTATTATAGTTTTACGAAATTATTTTTGGTAAAGTGGAAGAGTGTTTTAAGAAAAGGAAAAGATATGGGGGTGGATGATACGTCGAACTAATTTTGTACTTAACGTAACGATTGTATTATTTGCCAAAAACGCAGTATTGCAGAGAATTCGACAAAATTTTTTTAAAGGGAGATGCATCAAATTGTTGTGGGGCTAGCCATTTTTAGCTTCACTGCTCTATTTTTCACAATGTTTTTATGCTATTTTATATAAAACTCTTAAATGCAACAAACTTTTTTGAAAATTATATAATAGCAATTCGCAATTCACTTGGGTATGTGCGACAATGAATCGCACAGCAATCACCTACAAATCGGAAACCATTCAATCAAACGTTTCTTGCATGTGAATTACTGGGTAACACAAGAAGTAACGCAATCCAGTTATAGCAGTTCACGAAGTGTTATGTGGTCTAAATTAAAATTCCAGAAGCGTATAATCTTTATTTTGAAAATACGTGTTTAAACTGTACCGAATACATTGTTTTATTGTGTCAAGTTGAATGCAAGAAGAGTTTTTTTTGTTAGATAATCATAATTCGGTCACTTTTTCGGCTTCCATCCATGACCTAGGGCCTTACAGCAAAAACAGCGCTGCTTCACAAGACTCTACGCCGGCTTAGTAAAGCTTCACTCAGTTTATTGACGTGTTTGATCAATTTTGGTGTTTGTCTTCTTATCTAAAAAACAAAAAAAAAATGTCATTCCACCTATTTTTTTGTTTATAGTTACTTTTTTGATTATGTTACATTTACAATTCAGCTGATGTCAAAGCAATGTCTTTTAAATCATTCAGACCTAAACAAGGATTGCGAATGGACCTCTTTATAAGCAAAGCCAATTCTGTAATTGGCATAGAGAAAAAACAATTCGCAATATCAGCATAGCAAGATGAAGACAGTAACGTTTCTTATTGCCTTCTTACAGGAGTAAATCGCAACAATAGTTTTGTGTACTCGTTTCAGAATATTAGGTTTTTAGCTCAGTTTTCTATCCAAAATAATATTTTGCTCTATCCGCGAAAACAAGTTTGGTACCATCCAGGATTTGTATAAGACTAGTTCCGGTCTGTTTGGATTCACTCAAAGTCCACATTAACGATTCCATTTCTTACTTTATTATTTTAAAAATAATAAAAAAAAAATGCTACCCTGAAATTTTGTTTTTTCGCGTTTCATGACTAAAATAGCCTAAAGTGCAAAAAGATCCGTCTCTCTGTACGCTGTCCGCCGACGTGTACGCTCAGCGCACATTAACTCCGAAATCCTTCAAGATAGAAAGTTCATTTTTGGGAAGATTGTAGATAGTTGCGGATCTCAGGCGATCACCGATTTTGGGGGGTGTGACGGAGCAGGGGGAGGTGGGAGAAGCACTAAAACCGAAAATTAAGAATTCCAATATCTCAACCATGGTTCCAGCTTGGAAGCCGAAAATCAACATATATATAGAGAGATTTGTAGGACAAAGTTTAAAAATAATTTAATTTTTTTATCCATTGGCGTCCTAAAAGGGAGGGCTTAAAACAAATTGTCAGTCGAATTTCTTTTTTTTTAAATGATAATATTTTCGAAGCTACTGATCATAAAGAATTCATATTTTGGGACCATTGAGAAGTAATACAGATCCACCAGAATCAGCTTAGATGGCGGCTAATTATTGTAAGGTTTAATATACATTGTGACCATAAAGTGCCAACAATTTGTAAATAAAATTACTCTGGGGAATGATATTTGAAAAATTTTATTTTGGTAAGCAGGTAGAACTGTCCTTAATTATTATCCCAAAATAGCATGGTCTGTTAATCAGTTTGCTAACAGCAGCTGGTTGAATCGGTACACCTCAGTAGTCCACGGCGATTTTTACAATGGATAAAAATATTGTTATGGATCTGGCAAAAACCGCCGATATTTCTGGAAAATACAAGAACAGTGTCCCCTACTGTGTAAAACGCCATCTAGAGCGTTCTAGCAAACACCCGACGGAACTTGAATAGTCTAGACACACACCTAAAACCGCCTGACGGAAGCTTCCAGAACTTGATTTGCTATAAAAGCACGGAGCTGTCAGCAGCCAGTCAGTCATTCAGCGACATCTAAACGCGAACAGTAGTGAACGTGACAGAAAGCGAAATATCGGTAGAGCGATTTAAGGCGAATTAAGTTAACGTGCAAATTAAATAAAACGTGCGAATAAATAAATTATCCTTTTATTTTTAAACGAATTGTGTTTTCTTTGAAATCCGGCGAACCCCCTAGCTCGCAACAACTGGTGTCAGAAGTGGGATTTCAAAGATAAATTCGGGTTAAAAATCGCGAGTGAAATTAAAATTCTCGAACGGATAAATTTTGTGAGAGCGGAAAAGTGAAACCAAAATTCTCGGACGGACAGTGAGAATTTTGTGAAATCGAATATTCTCGAGTGCTCTAGCGAACAGTGACTTTAATTAGCGAAGTAAAATCGCGGAACTAAAATTCTCGAACGTATAGTGAGAATTTTGCGAAATCGAATATTCTCGAGTGCTCTAGTGAACAGTGACTTTAATTAGCGAAGTAAAATCGCGGAACTAAAATTCTCGAACGGACAGTGAGAATTTTGTGAAATCGAATAATCTCGAGTGATTTAGTGAGCAGTGACGTAAATTTAAGTGAATTCGAATCGCGGAAAAACTGGAAATAATAGGTAGTGAAAATGCCGCGTTATTTAAAAGACTTAAAAGTAACGGAGCTGAAGGAAGAGCTCAGTAGACGCGAGTTATCTACGACAGGGAGCAAGTCTGAACTTGTCAGCCGTATGATCGAGACACTCCAGGCTGAGAGTGGGGATGCAGATAGTTTCGAGTTCCAAATCAAAGAAGCTCGTGGAGATGAGTGCTCTGGTACATCGGATGCTCTAACACAGTTAATGCAACAAATGATGAACAAATTAGATCAACAATCTGCGGACATGAATCAGAAGTTAGATCAACAATCTGCGGACATGAATCAGAAATTAGAGCAACAATCAGCGGACATGCATCAGAAATTTGAACAACAATCGGTGGACATTAAACAACAATCAGCGGACATTAATCAGAAATTAGACCAGACCTCAAAGGACCTCAATCAAAAATTGGAGCTGCAGAATAATAAAATAGACACCATGGGTAAGGCAATAGAAGAAAACGTAGAGAAGAAATTTCGAATTCTCGAAGAACAAATTATGGAAAGGATATCCGAGATTGTAGGGGAAGTCAAACGCCTAAAAAAGGACTTCGATAACGTGAAAGCGACTGGAGTCATCAAGGCAGAACACGTTACGCACAAGGGTTTCGAAGCTCCAATCTTCGATGGACAAACACCGTGGGCGATTTATAAGATCCAATTTGAGGCTGCCGCAAGAAACAATCATTGGAATGATCTGGAACGGGGAACGGCTCTTATATTGGCGCTAAGAGGTCCACCAGCAGAGATTCTTCAAACGATTCCGCAGGAGCAACAACAAGATTTTTCAACGTTAGTCCAGACATTGGATCTTCATTTCGGCAGTGACCACACGAGAGATCTATAAAATACAGCTGTACAACCGAACCCAAAAGAATGGTGAAACACTTCAAGAGCTGGCACGCGATATTGAACGACTCACACTATTATTGCTTCCTAATGCGCAAACAGAGCAACGCAACGATACAGCTGTTTTCGCATTTAACAATGCTGTACAGGACAAAGAGCTGCAACAGGCGTTGAAACTGGCAGGTAAGAAAACGATTGGCGAAGCCTTAGTATATGGGCTGACGTTCGAAGCTGCCAAGCAAAGCTCGCGGAGCAACTATCGAGTCCGGGAAATAGTAAAAGAGTGTGTGTGTCATAAAGCAGAGTACACCAAGCGGAGCGATAGATTTGGTGCCCCCCGACGCTGGAATTGTGGACAGGCAGGACACTTGAGACTCGACTGCCGAAAAGCGACCGGCTGCGCTGCTAACCAATGCGAAGATGGAGATCCGGCAGGTAATTCTTGGTCAAGAACTAGTCGTCAGAGTTCAAATCTTACACACGGTTTTGATAAAAGACGCCGGAGTCGATCAAAAACCCCGAGTCGGCAAGATCGATTGCAACAAGAACAATACATCGGGAAAGTTCATGGAAACAAAGATAGACATTCGAATAAGGATCGCGAACGAACGGCTAGAACTCGTGACGGTCAAGTACCTCATGCGAATAATCGTGACAAGGCCGAACATGAGAAGCGATGTGATCGAGAAGATCGCGAAAGGAGGAATGCGGGACTTAGAAAAAAAAGTAAACGTACTGCCAAGGAGGAGAAGGAGCGCGGAAAGGGCATGGAGGAAGAACGTGAACGTGAGAAGGAAAGAGAAGCCAGAAAAATCTTTCAGAGGATAACAAACGAACCAAAGGATGCATGGAATAAACGAAAACCCTGTACTAAAATGAAAGTGGTACATCTTGACCGACTAACGAAGTACCATGGTGCCATTGAGGAAGTGAACAACTCTGTTCGGGACGAACAGCGACTAAGGAAAGGGTAATGTTATGGATCTGGCAAAAACCGCCGATATTTCTGGAAAATACAAGAACAGTGTCCCCTACTGTGTAAAACGCCATCTAGAACGTTCTAGCAAACACCCGACGGAACTTGAATAGTCTAGACACACACCTAAAACCGCCTGACGGAAGCTTCCAGAACTAGGGAGATTTGCTATAAAAAGCACGGAGCTGTCAGCAGCCAGTCAGTCATTCAGCGACATCTAAACGCGAACAGTAGTGAACGCGATAGAAAGCGATATATCGGTAGAGCGATTTAAGGCGAATTAAGTTAACGTGAAAATTAAATAAAACGTGCGAATAAATAAATTATCCTTTTATTTTTAAACGAATTGTGTTTTCTTTGAAATCCGGCGAACCCCCTAGCTCGCAACAATATATAACAAAGAATTTGTTTCAAATTTTATGTTTTCAACCAAATTTCGGGTGTGGAATCGTTGCGAATGTTGGAAAAGGTTTACGGTGATTCAGTACAATCAAAAACAGGAGATTTCGAATAGTTCAGTGCTTTTAAGGACGGTCGAGAGGTCCTTGAAGACATGCCTCATTCTGGACGACCTTCGGCCTCTTCAACTGAAGAAAACATTCAAAAAGTGAAGGAAATGGTGCTCGAAAGTCGTCATATCAGTGTTAGGGAGATAGTGGGAGAGCTCGACATCTCTTGCGAGTCCGTTCGCTCGACTTTGGTGGATAATGATCGTGTGTATTTTGGTCTCACATTCATAGAGCGCATCATAACTGGCGATGAGACATGGGCCTATGAGTTTGACATGCAAACCAGTCAACAATCATCGGAATGGAGGGAAAAAGTAAGCCGAAACTGAAAAAACCTTGCCTAAGCCGCTCAAAAATCAAGACGATGCTCATAGTTTTTTCGATATTCGAAATTTGATCCATCATGAATTCATTCCGAAGGGATCGACGGTCAATAAGGAGTACTATTTGACCGTATTAAAGCGTTTTCGTGAGCAAATCCTTAAAAAACGGCCGGAATTATGGAGAAGAATCCATGGATTTTCCACGATGAAAATGCGCCATCGCATTCAGTCTCAATTGTGACCGAATTTGGGGGCAAAAAATCAACAAATTGCTTCAATCAACCACCGTATTCACCAGATTTGGCCCTGTGTGATTTTTTCCTATACTCGAAACTGAAATTACCGCTCCGTGGAACCTGTTTTCAGGCGATCAAAGACATAACACAAAAGTCGCCGTGGACTACTGAGGTGTACCGATTCAACCAGCTGCTGTAAACAAACTGATTAACAGACCGCGCTAATTTTTGGGATAATAATTAAGGACAATCCTACCTGCTCACCAAAAATTTTTTTTTTTAATATTATTCCCCAGAGTAGTTTTATTTACAAACTAGCGATCGCCCGCGACTTTGTCCGCATAAGAATCGCAATAATAACTTTTTTTGAGAATGTAGTTAGTAGTACATTATGTCGGATAAATAATCTGCTTAGTTTGATGGCCCTTTGAACACAATGCTTTGTATTTTGTTGGAATCAGAACCATAAATTATTAAGAATGAAACCATGATACTCGCATTTGTATGGGACAGACTCGTGATCAAATCAAACCCGTGATTCGAGATCATATGTATACGTGTTGAGGACATGTGAATAGTTGTAGTTTGTGTTAATTGAAAAAAGCCCAAATAAAATGACATTAAGCTTAAAAACATAACAGGACTTCTATTATTCGTAAAGCCCAATTATATGATACTACCGATGAAATCGAAATTTTTGTAATCTTAAGAATTTTTGTGTGGGGAGTGATAGAAGGGATGACAGTACTAAATTAATTTATTTCACACCATGCTAGAGTAGCTATAAAAATATTTTACACCAAATTTAAGCTTGAAAAACTGAATAGGTAACTTGAGAAATTGTGCAATTTGTATGGGAGGTGGTAGAAGGAGTGGGGGTTTTTGGTGATTTTTCTAGAAACAACTGTAATCACCATGCAATTGATATCAGATTAGTTAGACTCACATTCTTCAAGAAAATCGAATTTTTGCAAAGTCTTGAAATTGTGTCATATTGTAAGGGAGGGGGTAGAAGTAGTGGAGCTAATCGGTTAATTTTTTCCCGATAATAATAATAATGCTAATTAGGGACTTAATACAAAATTTTAGCTCGATCAAAGTTATACGTACTGAGAAAATTGGTTTAGAGTATTTCATGAAAAAGTGCATTTTGTATGAGAGGTGGTAGAAGGATAGGGGGGTTTTGGGTAATTTTTCTAGAAACAACTATGATCACCATGCAGTTGATATGCTTTAAATTTTAGATCGGTTAGATTCACACTTTTCAAGAAAATCGAGGTTTTGGAAAGTCATGAAATTGTGCCACATTGAATGGGAGGGGGTAGAAGGAGTGGAGCTAATCAGTTAATATTTACCCGTAAAAATAATAATGCTAATTAAGGATTTAATTCAAAATTTTAGCTCGATCAAAGTTATACGTACTGAGAAAATTGGTTTAGAGTATTTCATGAAAAAGTGCAGTTTGTACAGGAGGTGGTGGAAGGAGTGGAGGGTTTTTAGTTATTTTTTGAGAAGCAAATACAATTATTATTCAATTGATATATTTTAAATTTCAGAACAGTAACATTCACACTTTTCAAGAAAATCGAATTTTCTCAAAGTCGTGGATTTGTGTCAGATTGTATGGGAGGGGGTAGAAGGAGTAAAGCTAATTGATTAGTTTTTTCTTAATATTAATAACAATGCTAATTAAGGATTCAATACAAAGTCTTAGCTCGATGAAAGTTATACGTACTCAGAAAATTAGTAGAGTATTTTACGAAAAAGTTTAGTTTGTATCGGGGGTGGTGGAAGGAGTAAACTATTTATATACTTGAAGATCGCATTGATAATAGAAATAATGTATTTTAAAGTTCAAATTAATAGCTTTTATAGTTTCCATTAAAATTTGATTATTATAAGTTTTTGAAAATGAGTCACTTTGTATGGGAGGGGGTAGAAGGCGTGATAGGAGTAAAATGAAACTAAGACAGATTACTCCCCGAGGCAGACCTAATAATCTGTGAAAGTTTCATTACAATCGGTTCAGCCATTTTACGTGAAAGCCGAAAAGACAGACAGACAGACATAGAAAATTTTTAAAAACGTCTGTTTTCTCCTTAGTTATTGTCCAAATAAAGCAAAAAACTAAATGATAGCCATTTATAAGCAAATAACAGACAGATACTACAATTATATTTATATGTATAGATTGTCGGTATTTTATGGTCACAATGTATATTAAACTATACTAGCGAAATACGAGAAAAATATAAGATTTGAACATATTAGAAGTGGGGGAAATGGGGAGCATTTCAAAAATGGTGCACCTTTCAAAATTTCCAATCGTCATATCTCTGTTAGATTGAAGAACTAAATAGTCTTTAATTTTGGTGAAAATTTTGAGTTACGGGGCTTAAGGGGAGGGAGGTGGTAAGCAAAAATGTCGAAAATTTTGAGTGATTTTTTCAAGGCTCTGATGAATTATACAAAGCTTAAATTTTGCATGTGGATACATCTATTTGATATACATAGAAAAAAACATAACAATTTGCTCCACAATTGTTGTGTACCGACCGCCTGGTCTAACGTGCACGAGGTGTTTCGTGAAAAAACGAAAAAACATAAGAACTGAAATTTTTTGAATGAAATTTTAAGGTAGAAACTTAAAAATTTCCGAAATGCATTTAAAAGAATGCCTAAAAGTAAGTAACTGGTCGAATACCTTCAAAACTTCTAGCCCCGCCCATACATAATTATTTTTTCGACCATTTTTAAGAAATCAATTATCACCTAACCATTAAAAGCTTTCAATTTGAAATTTTGTACAAAAACTTTTAAACATATTTAAAACGAAATTCTGTCAAACGTTTTGATATCGCGCCTGCCCTTCTACCCCCTCCCATACAAATGATTTGATTTCGAACAATTTCAATAAATCAACTAATAACCAGCAAATTAAAAGCTACGAACTAGAAATTTTATATGAGTATCTTGCAATAAAAACGAAATTAAACCGCATCACAAATTTTACGATTCCCTTGCATCTTCTCATCCCTCCCATACAAATGTTTGGTTTCGTGAATGTAAATTGCACCGAATTTTATGAAAATTCTATGCAACATCCATAAACTGACATTTTATACAGATAATATTGGACGTGATTCAAGCAAAAATATTAACATCCACCCACCGTTACTATCACCCCTCTTCCCTTCCTTCATAAAAATCCAAACTAGCTTAAATAAACAAAAGTAATATTGATTATACTGCAGCTATTGATCGTATTCGCAATTAAGTGTTAATTTGATAACAGTGCTGCCCTAGAACACCCTTTCGCCTAGTCTTCCCTCATCACTCTAACCTGCATATTGACTTTCCACGGATCCTCAACTTGTTCCAAAAATAATAAAAATGCGCTCGCCTTGTTGGCAGTTTATTGACTATTTTTAGGGGATTTTGCCTCGCGCAGAGTACTCGGATGCTTACCAGAGAGAGCTATAGCAACATCGACCGCATAAGCAATCACTGTACATCCTGCCTCTGCCAGTTTTAGCAGTACCCCATTGACTGCTATATTCCGAAGAAGTGGGGAGAGAACTTCGCCTTGCGGTGTATCTTTACTAACAAACCTTCTAGGAGATGCGACGTCGTTTTTGTGTTTATAATCCTTGGTGTCAACATCAAATTAATCAGCACGCCACCTTCAAATTTGAAAGTGCGTCCGCAATTTCTTACGATCTTACGTCATTGAAAGCCCCTCGATATCGATACACGCTACTATAGTGTACTCTTTAATACACAGAGATTTTGCGATGTAGCATACGAATGTGTGTAAGGCCATTTCAATCGATTTTCCAATCTTTCTAAGGTTTTTTGAAGGAATGAGGATAGACTTATAGATCTTAGGTCCTTCGCCCATGAATGAGAACTTCTTCCCGCTTTGGAGATAAGAACGACTTCCACCTCCTTCCATATTTCAATAATGCAGACAATGCGGCAACCTATAAAAATAACGGTGAGTATACTTAGAATCAAAACTTCTGAAAGTCTACTTTTGTAAAAAAGTACTTACACAATTGGGTAAACCTTGTTCAAGCACATAATTTGATAAAAAAAAATCGTTATAGCTGACGCGAATATTAGTAAAACGTGTTTTCATAATTTTCAACAATCCCGAAATAGTAAAAAATAACCAATCGTTATGATTTCCAAAAAATCCATTTTTTTCCATCCATAATGGATTTATGTTCTGTTTTTAATTGTGATATTTATTCTGACATAAACTGATATTTAATACAATTAAATCAATTGAAGTTTTTTTATTTATATTACGGAAGGTAAGAGGTAAGGTAAGTGTGAATGCGCATGCTCCGGTCCGCATTTTAAACGTTCCTGATCATTTTTTATGGAAGGCAGAGGCAAGGAATAGCCTTTATTTATTTCGCTGCGACATTTATATTTATTTTTATTTAATACTAGCAAACCCCCGCGACTTCGTCCGCGTACAAATAGCAATAATAAGCAATTTTTGAGAGTGTAGTTAGTAATGCATTATGTGGGATATAAAATCTGCTTACTTTAATGGCTCTTTGAAGAGAATGGTTTGTATATTGTTGGAATCAGAACCATAAATTATTAAGAATGAAAGCATGATACTCCCATTTTTATGGGACAGGCTCGTGATCAAATCAAACCCGTGATTCGAGATCATATACGTGTTGAAGAGCGTTAAGAACATGTGAATAATTGTAGCTGGTGTTAATTAAAAAAAAAAAAGCAAATAAAATAACATTAAGCATAAAAACATAACAGGACTACGATTGTGCGTAAAGCCAAATCATACGATATTATTAATAGATGAAATCGAAATTTTTGCGGTGTTAAGAAATTTTGTATGGGGAGTGGTAGAAGGGGTGACAGCACTGAACTAATTTGTTTCACATCATGCTAGAGTAGCTATAAAAATGTTTTGTACCAAATTTAAGCTTCAAAAATTGAGTAGGTACAGAGAAACTTAGTGCACTGAATTTAATGAAATTGTGCAATTTGTATGGGAGGTGGTAGAAGGAGTGGGGGGTTTTTGGTGATTTTTCGAAAAACAACTATAATTATCATGCAATTGATACATTTTAAATTTCAGATCTGCATCATTCACACTTTTCAAGAAAATTTAATTGTTACATAGTCGTGTAATGTGCCTCATTGTATGGGAGGGGGTAGAAGGAGTGAAGCTACTCGGTTAATTTTCTTCCCGCTGTTAATAATAATGCTAATTAAGGATTAAGTTCACATTTTTACCTCGATGAAATTTAAATGTACTGAGAAAATTCGTTTAGAGTATTTTATGAAAAAGTGCGGTTTATATGGGAGGTGGTGGAAGGAGAAGGGTGTTTTTGGTGATTTTTTGAGAAACAGCTATAATCATCATGCAATTGATGTATTTTAAATTTCAGATCAGTAACATTCAAACTTTTCAAGAAAATCTAATTCTTGTGAAGGCGTGGAACCGTGTCACATTGTATGGGAGGGGGTAGAAGGAGTGAAGCTAATCGGTTAATTTTATCTCGATATTAATAATAATGTTAATTAAGGATTTAATAGAACATTTTAGCTCGATGAAAGTTACACGTACTGAGAAAATTGGTGTAAAGTGGTTCATGAAAAAGTGTAGTTTGTATGGGAGGTGGTAGAAGGAGTGACAGACCTTAAGTATGTATACCAAAAGACTGCATTTATAATAGAAATAATATAGTCCAAATTTCAAATTAATAGCTTTTATAGTTTTCAAGAAAATTTGATTAATATATATTTTTGAAAATGAGTCACTTTGTATGGGAGGGGGTAGAAGGCGTGAGGAGAGTGAAATAAAACCAAAAACAGATTTCATTCCGATGGACACCTAACAAACTGTGCAAGTTTCATTACAATCGGTTCAGCCGTTTGTGCGTGAAAAGCGGTCGTACAGACAGACAGACAGACAGACAGGCAGACAGACAGACAGACAACAATTTCAAAAATGTGTTTTTATGCTTAGTTAGTGCTAAAATAACTCAAAAAACTAACTTATAGCCATTTATAAGCAAATAACAGACAGACACTACAATTATATTTATATGTATAGATAGGTAGACAAGTTAAGTCTATTTTACAAAAATGTAATTAAAAAAACAATCTTAATACTAAACTTATGAAAAAAGTTTTAGCCATTAGTTACATCAAATATAAACTATTAACATCAAAAAAAGAAAAAAAGTGCATTAAAACTAAGGCCTAAATATTATCCAAATAACACCTTAAATTTAGTCATTATTATATCTTTGTAGGTATTTCTGCTTACAGATCTATTAAAGCAGTCTGAATGCAGATTGAAGATTTTTATGGCGCAAGCAATAGGATCATTCATCAAAAAATCGGTAGGATGAGTTTCACTTTTCAAAATCCTGTTGTTTCGAAAATTAAACCTGTGGTCATCAAATACAAAGCGGGAAAGGAGCTCGCTCGAAATCATGTTAGACTTAATCAAATCGAAAGCTCTCTTCTTCTCCCGAGAGTGGTCATATTGAGCAGAAGCAGCCGACATTTGTAAGAAGGCAACCGGTAGCTACTAAACTAAAGATTTCGCAAAGCCAACAGAAGAAATTGAACTTGTACTCTTTCAACTCTGTACGAGTTGATTTGAGTAGAAGGTGACCAAACAACACTTGCATATTCGAGCAGTGGTAACAACAGCGCACAGAAAAGAGATTTACACAGATGTGGGTCATTAAATTCCTTGACTCTCCTCTTAATGTAACCTAGCATAGCCATACCACTGTTTGCAATTTTATCAATATAGGATTCAAAAGACAAAATCAATGCGGGCGTCAAATATTACTCCAAGATATTTGATTCGAGAGACACGTTTTAAATTTGCATTGCTAATTTTATAGACAAAATGAAAAGTGCCAGACTTTTTTCTAGAAAAGGCCATTACTGCACATTTATTAACATTCAATTGCATAGCGTTATTCAAACACCATTTTGATAAATTATCAATATTGCTTTGCAATATGATGCAATCTCTAAAAATTATAATTATAGCCCCAATATGCTACCTTGGGGAACGGCAGATGAGACTGTAGTCATTTGGGATAGATGCGATGAAAATTATACTTTTTATGTACAATCCGCCAAGTAAGACTTCAACCACTTCAAGAAAATGCCGCTAATTCCATAACGCTCTAACTTGAATAGAAGCAAACCGCGATCCACTACATCAAAGGCGCTAGAAAAACAGTATACACAGAATCTACCTCTTTACTTTTACCAATTTTTTACCTAATGAATGTGGAATATACCAAATGATTGGAAACAGTTGACTAACCCTTTAGGAAGCCATATTGGCAAGGATGAATAAAAGGACTTACGGTTTCTATTAGTACTACCGCAACCAGTTTTTCGAAAATCTTGCCAATAGATGATAAAATGCTTATTCCTCTGTAATTACGAATGTCAGATCTATCTCCAGACTTAAAAATAGGAGTTATATGCCCCAATTTAAAACATATCGGAAAATGGATTGCTGAAGCGACGCATTAAACAAAGGTAGCAATAATCGAGGTAAAGTAGAGGCAGATTTATTCAGAAAAATTTGGGGGAATGAGATCAGGACCAGCTCCTTTATGGAATCAAAGTGGTTAGCGAAAAAGTTTGCAATTTTACGCATTTTTTTCAATGTCTTGCACAAATTATCTTAGTTTGGAACTTTATGAAGCTGATATTCTCGTTTTGTGAAAATAAAATTGTGACATTTGCATTATTTGGAATATTTTCTTCTACCTGACTTTGACATTGCTCGTAATGCTTCCCTTTACCTTCCGGTTAATGCAAAGGTAAAGTATGTAAGTATTTTATATACCTTCCCGTCATAGGACATCGTGCGAAAAAAATATCTGGACTTATAATAAACAAGTATTGCTTCGATTGCTTCTTGGGAATGATTTTGTAATGCATTATTATGCCTTACGTTTCCCGCTGGATATGTACACACGGTCACAAAAGTCTTCATGAACTTGCGATTTGTGGGTTATAGGCTAATAGATAAATATTTTCCACATGAAATATAAGCCATATGATTCTCTTGAATACGAAAATAAATATACAGGGTGTGCCAAATACAAGTTTCTTTTTAAAAATGCAATAAAATGAACAAAATTAAATTTTTTTCCATGCATTATGGCTTCATTAGTACGAGCAAACATTCTCATTAATGATGGAATATAACTTCGTTCAAATGGCTGCCTCGGCTCGCAGTAGCGCATTCTGTCACTTAAATTGGAGTGACAGAAAACCACTAGATTACTAACTTTGTATTAAATATATCAAATTTTTACAAAAATAAAAATATAAAAACTGAAAAAAAAACTTGACCACAAAAGTCTTCATACAAAAAAAAAATAAAGAAATATAGATTTTTTTATAGAAATAAAATTAAGGTTAATATCTAGTGGGCCTCCATTAGCATCGATGACCGCTTGAAGTCTTCTTGGCATCGAAAGAATAAGGTTTTCAGTAATAGATGGCGTTATTTCATTCTATGCTGTTTGCAGAGCTCCCATGAGTGAGTTATTGTTGGCTATTTTATATTTACGTACGCGTCTCTCTAGTTCATTCCAAATATGTTCGATCGGGTTGATATCCGGCGATTGGGGTGATGAATGCAATTGCTTTTTCACATTGTACTGAATCCATTCTTTAACGATCAAAGCGGTGTGCTTGGGGTCATTATCTTGTTGGAATACCCAGTTGGTCTCGAGCTTTAAGCACTCTGGTGATGGTCTTAGTTTTTCCCGTAATATATTCAAATATTGATTCGGTCCATTATTCCTTCAATGAAGTGTAACTTTCCTACCTCTGTCGCCACCATGGCTCCCCAGACCATTACGTTTCCTCCACCATGTTCAACTGTAGGAACGAGATTTTCTTTCTTCATTTCGTTGTTGACCTTCCTCCAAACTTTTCCTGGTCTATCGCAACCACACATATTAAAGCGACTTTCATCCTTAAAAAGTACAGTTCTTCCAAATTCGAAGTCGATGCATCTTAGCGAAATCAAGTCGCTTTTGCCGATTTACTGTAGATATAAACGGCTTCTTCCTTGCGGATCGTCCATGATAGCCAGCAGATCGTAATGCTCACTCGGATTCAGGATGTAAGGCTTTACTGAAGTAATTCTCAATATATTTCGCCAGTTCAAGTGTACTTATCCTAGGATTTTTTCTCACTTTTTCTAAAACTGATCTAGTATTCGTTCACTTAACACTCTAGGTCTCCCAGGTCTTGGCTTATTATTTATACTGCCAGTTAAGTTAATTTTTTTTATAATGCTTTGGACGGTGGGACGACTTACTTTAACTATTCCGGCGATTTCGCCCGAAGATTTTCCTTCCTGTCGCAATCTAACAACTAAAAAACGTATATCCTTCGAAATTTCTTTTCTAGAGCTAATTTTTACACTATATCAATTCTAGCGCTTATCGAAACTAACTCTCAACAAATATTTAAATACAAAAAAGCAATGCAATTAACAGTTTTAAAATTTCGGAAAAATGTACAGTTGAGAAGAAGCAAGAAGAAGAATTAATTTTGCTGTATGTAGACTTTCGTGGTGTGCTCGTCGCCACTTTTTTCGTTTTTCTAAAGAAATAACTTTTGGTGTTTTTTGTTACTTTATTGTACTATTGCATATTTTAGCATTTTTGATTTGAATCTCGTCTTTGTTGTTTTCTTTATATAACATAATTAAGCGGCGTGTGTAAACTTTTGTGACCGAGTGTATATACAGGGTGTTTGGTACTCCGTGCACCACCTTGTAAGGGATTATTCCTAGACATATTTTAAGAAAAAAATTGTTCTACGGAGATGGTCAATTTTCAATATCCGCGGAGATACAGGGTGATCAAGAAAAGTGCTTGAGACCTGTACCCTAACTCACTCAAAACACTATATCTTGAAAACTAATAATCACAATTCAAAGTGTTTTTTAGGGAATTTGGTGTAATAGATTGCATTGTAACTGTACCCAATCCTGAGATATTTACTTCAGAACACAAATTTCTGCTTCTTCGACCCTCAAAATTCTGGGAATAATGAAGAAACCGCATTATAAAAATGTCATTTCATTATTGGTTTTTTATGTGCCATATTATTGCCTACAAAAGATGTATACACTTGCATTGCATAAGTTTCATAGTTTAGAAAAATCATTACATATTATCATTACAATAATATTGCACTTTTATCAAAAAAACAAGAATATGTTGATCAACACTCTTCGCTTGAACTAAAAGAAATTAAGAATGGTTTTTATGGTTTATTTCAAATTTCCTTAATTACAATAAATGTTCAAAATAGCCACCTTCATTTTGAATGCACGCTAAAGCTCGTTTTGCCAGTGTTCTCTTCTTGTTCATACTCCTCAACTGCTGCCTTACTTCTGTTGCTGCCGCATGGATTCTGGTGTTAAGATCCCGCAATGTTACTACTTCCGTTGCGTAGACAAGGTCCTTCATCCGTCCCCATACAAAGACATCCATAATAGTTAAATCAGGAGATCTTGCAGGCCAGTGTATCGGTGCATTTCTACCGATCCAGCGATTGCTATAATTGGAATTTATCCAATCTGTGATTTATCAGCCGTAATGAACTGGAGCACCATCGTGATGGCAAAACATGGAAGCCAATCGTTGCAGTGGCATATCATCCAATAACTCCTGTACATCATTTGTCAAAAAATGCAAGTAATTGGAACTATTTAGGGTAGGCGGAAGTCTAATAGGACCAATGAAATCGTCACCAATCACACCTGCCCATAAATTAGCAGTGAATCTGTGCTGAAATGATGCCTCTCTTCTTGTATGTGGATTGCTCTCAGCCAACGTGTGTAAGTTATGCAAGTTTGTGATACCGTCCCTGGCGAATTGGGACTCATCCGTCCGAAGAATGTGATTCATAAAGTTCTCGTCACTTAGTTGTCGTTCAAGGAGCCAATTGCAAAACTCCATCCTTTTGGGCAAATCAATGGGTAACAGCTCCTGCACCGGTGTGTGGTGGTAGGGATGCAAACGCTCTGCTTTTAGGATACTCCAAACTTTCCACGTAGAGACGTTTAACTGCAATGCCAAGCGTCGAAAACTGATTGATGGATCATTTTGAGCTGTATGTAGTATTCCTTCATCGATTGGAACAGCGATTGTCGGCGCAGGATTTGCATTTACTCTGCCTTTCCGAACGCTGCTTGTTTCCGGAATCCTTCTCTAAACGTCTTGGAATACTCTTCTGTAAGGTATCCGACGATTAGGAAATCTTTGATGATACAAAGATCGCGCCGCTCGTGTATTTCCCTGACACTCTCCATAAATGAAAATGATGTCTGCATATTCTTCATTCGTGTACTCAGGTATTATGAAATTATTTTCTAAATTTTAGTGACACCTTGTACTTTTATCAATTTAATTAAAACTGATAAAAATATGAAGTAAGGTTTGCTTTTATAAGCTTTTCATTTTGTTAGGTACCCCGTTAAAAAAGGCAAAGTGCTGCACCTAGTAATGTTGAAATTCATTTTAATTTAATTCATTTTCTCGATAACTTAAATACTAATTAAAGGACATTCTTCGATAATTTAAATAGTAATTAAAGGACAATAAGAATATTTCAGTTTAACAACAATTTAGGCAGTTTTCTTATAACGAGGGTTACTTTATGGCATATTTCATTTTTAAGCCATATGTATTTTCGCTTATTACCTGGAAAACGGGAAAACTTAAGTCATAAGTATGTGTGCATCTTTTGTAGGCAATAATCTGGCACATAAAAAATAATTATTGAAATGACATTTTTATAATGCGGTTTTTTGAGAAAAACAACATTGATCCCAGAATTTTGAGGGTCGAAGTAGCAAAAATGTGTGCTCTGAAATAAATATCTCAAGACTGATTACAGTTACTGTTGAATACTTGTTTGAACATGCATGATGGTTTGTATAAATTATCATGTGTGTATTCGGAGCAAAAGTTATATTGATCGTAAATATAAGCTAGAGAGAGATGATCGTATCGCTGTTGTGCGTTCTTCATCTCTGTGCCCTTTGGATTCTTTCTGTTCTACCTCGCTCGCATTCGGACGTGACAAGTTGTGTCTAAGTTTTAAATAAATTTGAGCGTTTTGAGTGAGTGATCACCCTGTATCTCCGCGGATATTGAAAATTGACCATCTCCGTAGAATAATTTTTTTCTCAAAATATATCTAGAAATAGCCCCTTACAAGGTGGTGTACGGAGTACCAAACACCCTGTATATACGCTCACGACGGTGTCGGCGACATTTGCGCTGTCGAGACGACATTTCGCCAAATACTTCGGCAAAGAAATACGTGAGCGTTTCGTCTTAAATTTGCTAGCTTATAGGACAAAGCTGAAAGGTTTGTTTAACAAACTTGATATTATGAAATACCGATAATTCTCGGCGGCGATCTAAATTTGGATTTACGCGACCCTAATGGTGACAAATTTATAGAAATTATTCACGACGGACTCGGATTGGCACTCAGAAATGATTTCGCCCTTTCCACCTCACGCAGTTCTACCTGTGTCCAACGCAATTTTCTCAAAGTTACATTTCGTACTTTAGTTCCCACCGTCCTCTTTTGTCAATAAACTCGCGCTCTAACGATTCAATGTAAATAATATTGTAATGTATTGAACTCTCTCCTTAAATTATTAAGAAGCAAACAAAAACAATTCATACGACAAATACAATACTTCCACTGATTTCTTTTGAAACCGCATTTATCCAGTTTTGTCCATATTAAGTTCCGTGAATTACAACATGATTCACCGTTGCAATTGTTTTTCGCATTTCTATTTTGCGATATATTCTGTGTTTCGATTCTATTTGTTAATCTTATTCAAGCAATCAAGCAACAATCACTCCTTGAACAAAGTTAAATTTAAATCAAAGTTAAAATAAGAAAAATGATTTACTATCTTTAAGCCAAAATGGATATTATTGTCGAAAACTAGCGGAAAATTAAAAATATGTCACCGAACAGTAAGTTTAGTAAGAAAACGACAAAATTTGAACGCACCTAGCAATTCTGGTGGGCGGCCAAGGTTGTTGTGTGATAGCGATGCTCGTATAGTGGAACGATTGATGGTGACAAGGAAAGCGAGAACACCTAAAATTGCCGCAGAGGCACTACACAAAGACGTTAGTGATCGCACAGTAAGGACAGCCTTGCATAGAATTGGATTGGTGTCTGCAGTTAAACAAAAAAAAACCAGCACTATCCGCCAAGAATATAAAGGCAAGGCTTAAATTTTGATCATAGGAAGTGGACTAATGAAGACTGGAAACGAGTTATTTGGTCAGATGAGACAAAGTTAATCGATTCCAATCAGACGGTAAAGAAAATTATTGGCATCGATCCCATGAGAGTATTCGAAGGCACCAAGTTAAACAAACAATGAAGCACGGCGGTGAGCATACATATAATGGCGTGGGGCTACTTTACATGGTGGAACCTTGGTCTTTTAATTAAGATCGATGGTATCATGAAAAAGGTAGACCACCTTAGCCTTTTGCGTAGTAATTTACCCGACTTCGTTCATGAATGCGCTTATCCAGTAGACGAGATGTGTTTCAACAGGATGGAGATCTCAAGCACACTGCGATTATCGTGAAAAAATGGCTTGCTGAGCAACAGTTTCAAACTATGCAGCGGCCTGCACAAAGTCCGAATTCGAATCCAACCGAAAATTTATGGGCGATTGTAAAAATAATGCTTTCGCGTCACGAACGTGCTCCAACTAACATGGCAGAACTCTGGGAAAGAGTAAAGCGTGAATGGACCAAAATTCCACACCAAATAATACAAAATTTGGTAGAAAGTATGCCAAAACGAATTGAAATTGTCTTAGCCAACAAAGGACTTTGGACGAAGTACTGATTTGTCAAACAATGAAAATGGACAAAACTGGATAAATGATGTTATGGTGAATTTTGAATTTTCCTTAAGTTTTTTTTACATGAATTGTTTTTGTTTTCTTTTTTTTATTAATTTAAGAGAAATGTATTAAGTAATTGATGCTAATTCTTTTTGCTTTTCTTAATTATCTATAACACAAAAAAAAATTACATTAATTTTACCAAGAATTTTAATTTATGTATCCGCTTTTGTCCGCCACTGTATATATATATACAAAGACATATCTATGTTCCTTATGTACTTCTGTGCAGTTTATATACTTGGTTGCACTTTGTACAAATTCGAGATTTCGCACTTTTAGTTTTTACTTGATAAACGAAAATTTCATATAAACTTTTTTTTAATAGCGGTGTTAAATTTATGAATTTTCAATGAACGATTTTTAATCTTTCCATCGATTTTTGAAATTGCAAGTAAATCGAATCACTAGCAAACAAGTTTTACTTTTAATTTAAACATGCGACTTCCTGCGAAGGGTGGATATGTTATATGGTATCATATTTAAATTCTTGCGTTTGCATTTTTCGTTATTTATTTTAAATTATGTCTCATTGATAGTGTGAAGTACCGAAATCCATTATACCTTCGACTTTCTCATGTTGGGCACTCTTGTGTTCGAAATACATTAAATCAGTATTATGGTTTGCAAAATAGAACAAAGTAATAAATAAACTGCCAACAAGTCGGGCGAAAATTTATTATTCTTGGGACAAGTTGTGGATGAGTGGAAAGTCAATATGTAGGTTAGAGTGGTTAGGGAAGACTAAGTGAAAGGGGGTCCTTGGACAGGGCAATTGTCAAATTAACAATATTTTATTCGTTTCTGCAAGTTTGGGTTTTTATGAGGGGAGGAGGAGGGGTAATAGTAAGGGTGGGTGGATGTTAATAGCTTTTTAATTAGTTGCTTGAATCACGTCCAATATTCTCTGTATAGAATGTGTTTTATATACGAATTTGCATAGAATTTTCATAAAATTCGGTGTATTTTACATTCACGAAACCGAACATTTGTATGGGAGGGTGTAGAGAAGGTAGGGGAATCGTAAAATTTGATATGTAGTTTTATTTCGCTTCTCTTGTAAGGTGCTTGTATAAAATTTGAAGTTCGTAGCTTTTAGTTTGTTGGCTATTAGTTGGTTTAATGAAATTGGTCGATATCATACTTTTGTATGGGAGGGGGTAGAAGGGCAAGCACGATTTCAAAACTTTTAACGTAGTTTCATTTCAATTATTTTTGTAAGTTCTTATGCAAAATTTCATTAAATAGATGTGTCGACGTACAAAATTTAAACGTTGTATCTTTTACCAGAGCCATAAAAAAAATACTCAAAATTTTCAACATTTTTGCTTTCCACCTCCCTCCCCTTACGCGCCCCAACTTAAATTTTTTACCAAAATTAAAAACTATATAGCTCTACAATCTGATAAATTTTTGATTTGATATATGTGCTCAATTTTGAGATTTGGTGATTTGTAGTTTTGGAAAGTGCGCCATTTTTGAAATGCTCCCTATTTCCCCCCGCTACCATTATGTCCACATTTTTTTTTCATATTTCGCTAGTAAAGCTTAGTATATAGTTCAAGTTTCAATTACATAGCTTAAGAGACAGTCGAGATATTAATTTTTAAGTGTTTTTCCTTGCACCCCCCTGACCCTCCCCCTTACAATAATTAGCTTCTATCTAAACTGATTCTAGTAGATCCATATGCCATTTTAATGGCCTCAAAATATCAATTTTTTATGGGAAGTAATTTCGAAGATATAATCATTTGAAAAAAAAATTCGGCCGACAAATAAAAAAATGAAATTATTTTTAAAAGTTGTCCCACAAACTCCTCTATATGTATGTTGATTTTTAGCTTCCTAGCTGTAACCATGGTTGAGATATTTGAATTCGTATTTTTCGGTTTAAGCGCTCCCCCTGCCTCCCCCTGAACCCGTACACCCTCCAAAATGGGTATCCGTCTGAGATCCGCAACTACCTACAACCGCTGCGAAAATGAACTTTCTATCTTGAAGGGTTTGGGAGTTAATGTGCGCTGAGCGTACACGTCGGCGTACGGAGTACAGACAGACGGATTTTTTTCTGTATTTTTAGGCTATTTTAGTCATGAAACGCGAGAAAAAAAAATGTCAGGGTAGCAAATTTTTTTTTTCCCAAGTCGATCACAATACTTATTATTAAAATAATAGAGTAAAATGAGTCTTTAATCAATAATTCTCAAGTTTAAATTTATTTAGATCATTCAAAAAAATTCATAAGTAAGAATAGTTTGCAACTTTATTAATTAGTAATATATAATATTCGGGATCTTTCAATAGTCATGCAATCAAAGTAAAAAATTCACGATGATAAGTTACATAAGTTTTTGCTATTTGTTTAAAAAAATAAGGTATTATAGCAATAAAAAAACGCAAACCGGTTTATCACTTTTCGATGATTTGTTGACAATGACCAGTGAAACAACATAACATCTCATAACTCTTTTGTTATTAGCGCTAACAGATTATTTCAACGAAGAAAATATTTTTATTTGATATGTAAAAGAAACAATCAATTTGTATTGGAAGCATTTTTTAACTTGTTGTTCCCCTGCATGAGGTGTGCTCTTACATAAAAATTCAAATTTCAAAAAAGTATTTATTCTCCTCATCATAATATGGGGAACTAAAAAAAATGAAGCATATCATATCATTCCGGCTTTTGTTTCGCTTAACTTACGAGGGTTAATAGGGATAAAATTGGTTTCACGAGTAAACCAAGAAACAGCATTTATTTTTAAATCAAGTGAAATTTAAATTGATTTCTGAAATGCGGAGCACAATTTTATACCAATGTTATGTAAGTTTGTTTGTATTTAGAAGGCCAAAAATTAATGAAAAATGTATTACGAACAAAATGTATTCTATTACTTAGCAGCTCAATTAGACGAAACTATTTCCCAATGAGACACATCTCCTACTTTGATACTGTTTTCTTTCTCTCAGTTTTTTTTAAAAAATATCAAGATTGTTGAAGTGTATAAGTGAATTAATGCCGTACACCCTTTAGTGGATTATACATACAACTTTCGCTTTGGTTGATATAATACTTAAAAGTGCCCAAGCACAAAACATCGACCTCTAGCTTGCGTCTTGGCGTATAATGATCTGCGTCACATGGCAAATGCACTTGGCAATCAAAAGTGCAATTTAAACTGTTTTAACAGAAATACGTTGCATTTGAGTGCATTCGCAAAAAAACAAGATCTGAACTATAACTATCCTTCCTGAGTGTTGATAGTTCAGACCTTATGCAGTATGTTGTCTGCATGGCGCAGTATATGCGGCTGTGTTTACGGACACTTGCATTCTCTATGCATCTAACAAATTTTTCGGAACCGGTTTCATCACTTTTACTTTCCTTTCGAGCTGCTACAGATGGAACGGTTTTTTTTCCTAAGTTATACGATGTTAAGCGTTAAGCGGCAGATCGCTCTTATCGAATTCGAATTACCAGCAATTGTAGATATGCGATGTGTGTAATGCATTACTTATGGCATTCAACTTATTAGTTGTTTTACGTTTTATTCAAGCTTGAGTCTAGCGAAAGTTGCACAATGCAAAATCTGATAATTCGATTAGAATTGAGAAGCGTTTTATCGAATTTAAAATGTCGCGTTTAATTAAAATACGTAAATATTGCATAGAGTCCATAGACTTCCAAAATTATATTTTGTCCGATTTATTGTTGATGTTGTATAATTGGTAATATTGTAACTGTCTACTTTCTACAATATACCTAATACATCTTTACTTATAACAAGTATCAAGCATTTCCTTTATTACTAGTTGCGGGGCATGTAAAAAATTGTTTATCCAATTTATCGAGAGTGATAGGATGTAAAGTCTGTATGTTTCTGTTAAGTCGGTATACACTTGTAGTTTTTGTCCAAAAATTTGTACATTAACGACTTGTATTAGCATCCGGTGTGAACAATTACCATTGTTGGCTACCTGAAGATATTTGTGTATATGCATATAGGTACATATATAAAAGCTTCCAGTTAAGATCGAATTAAAGCTATCGGGTTGAAATATTATGAATTGTAGTCGACCATCGTACCATTTTCTATGACTACCTATCTACGAGTTCATCATTTCAGAGGTTATTCGACAATACCCGTCCTCTCGACAGTGATGTTGCGGTGATAATATCAGTTAGCACAGCATTATTTTGAAAGACAAACGGATATAAGGAAATCTATAGTTCGTCTGGTGCATTAACTTTAAGGCGGCGTATATACCAAAACGACGATTTATGTAATTGAAAATGTAGTGTTTTCTAAATTAAAAGTTTTGCCGAAGTCGTAGGAAACTTGAATGTTTTTTTCCGAATATCCATATTTTTCCATATTTCAAAGTTTTTATGAATAATATAACTTTCTGAAATAGTTATTTTTTTACTGAAAAAGCTTGATTGAATTTCTCTGCACGTAAAGGATGTTTTTGGCTCTGTTTCTTTAAAAAAGATTGATTTGTTGTGAGAAAAAAAAAATTAATAAAAACTAGACAATCAATAAGATTATATGACCATCAAGAGGTACATTGAATTTTCTAAATGTTTTTTTTGTTGCAGTAAGCTCCTGGCCATCCATCGGATGGCTCCTTTTCAGCCAATTTGTCATTATTTTCAGCTATTCGCACAATCTTTCGATTCGAAATTACTTCATCTTCCAATAAAACGCCTTTTTGGTGCTCACGCCACCTTAAATGACTATTCTAATTACAATCCTATTCCTTCCCTCTATGACTGTGTTTGTGCACATAAAGGCCGAAATTGTCTACAACACAAGTTATTCCGTAAAAAAATGTCGTAGTGTAAGAGAGTAGAAAAAAGAGGTTTAAGATTTGAATGTTTTCGTTTTAGATATTTAGGTACCCAGCTAGACGAAGAATTGTTGGTATGGATGCCTTTCAGATATTTAGGGCAGGAGTAAGACGTTTAAGGGACCGGACCAAGCTTTTAAGTGCTAACACATATCTATTTATTTTAATAAAACATAAATGCAATAAAAGACAACTCAATCCTTAAATACCAACTTTTTGTCAGTGGCGTGCACTTTTTGGGTTACTTATCTCTCTTATCTATTATGAATTTATCACTTATGAAAATGAGATAATTTCTTAAAGCAAGTAAATTTCTGGAAGTGATCTGGTAGACGAAATGAGAGGAACTACTATTTGTTAATTTATTTAATTTTTTCAAATCGATAAATCTGATTTATTTAAAGAAATTACATTGAGGTTGCACATGTCACATCCAGACTCATATTCTCGCGTAAAATACTAAACAAAACTTTAACAGATATTTTTACCTTTTTACTCGTTTAATTAGATTTTAATAAATCTTAAATTTGATATGAGTACGTTCGAATTGGAATTGGTACGTGGAAATAATAAGAATTAATATTTTGTTGCGTACGTTACATAAACGAAAAGTCATTTCCATCTGTCGGATGAGATGATGAGAGATGTTTATCTCTCAATATTTCTTATTTTTGATCTTTTTCAAATAGAAAAAATAAGAACTCTGCATTAAATTCAATAGCAAGTTTTAACGAATCGAAAATTTTTCGTCTTGAAAACTAGATTCTTAACTATTGAGCACGTGACACATTTGCATTTCATGTTACGAGTCAATCAATAAATTTCCCGTTAAGACCCCTATAAGGACATAGAACAGAAACAGTTCTCTTCCACAAGGTTTGATCCTCAGAATCGGCCTATAGTTGTCGCCAGTACTTGTTTATTTCTCTAGCCTCCTGCTCAACTGCTCGCTTCCATGAAAACATTGGATTTATTTTCATTACTATCTCTTTGCATTTAGTATGCAACAAGCGAACATTTAACTCTTAGTCCGAACGGTTATGTGCAAGCAAACACACGTCATCAGCATAATCAAGGTGACTTAAAATGTTAAACAGTCCCCATCTTCCAATGCATCTTTTAAGATGTCATTTGTTACCACCAGAAATAGGGCGTCTGGCACCCGTTCGCACAGGGAAGCCTTCGGATAGTTCCTCTTTATGTACGATGCGACACCTTGCATCTTCGTAGGATTCTTTAATTACAGCTATGATCTTATATGGAATGGAATAGCTTTCCTACGCAAAAACATTCCATATGTGATCTTACTTAACGCTGTCGAAAGCCTTCTCGAAGTCCACAAACATGAGATATTGTGTCGAACCCATTTCGGCAGACTGCTCTAATATTATCCGCAGGGTCTGTACAAGACGACCCTTTACGGAATCTTCGAGAATCTTCTCTACAACATCATTAATCGCATTGAGTACCTAATGCATGATTTTGGATACTGCAGTAAGTAGATATTTACCACGCTAATTGCCACAATCCCGAACGTCGCCCTTCCTCGTGATTTTCACAATGATATCTTACTTCATTTCACACCTCAATAAAGAGAGGGAGGAATGCGTTGGCTGTTATTTCCGGATCCGCTTCAAGGAGTTCGGTTGGTAGTCCGTGTATACCTGGGGCTTCTTTCCCGCCATTGACCGAAAGACGGAAACTATTTCTTCCTTATGTAAGGGGTCATTCTTAATAGAGGATTGTTGCGGTTGGATGTTTGGCAATTGATATGTTTCTGGAATATCTTCCTCTGACAAGTTGTTTAAAATATCAGAGTCAACAGAATTCTTAAGCTGTATATGAGCATCGCGGTATTTCCGTCTCAAGTCGGGAGTTCTTTGGGTGACATCGAGATTGGTTCCCAGCTGATGAGAATGTTTCTCGCTCTCTGTAAGGACGACCACTATGCCATCTTTAGCTTCATACTCAGTATCAATGTACAGAATAGTGATTCTGCTCTGAATTCATTCTTCTCCTGATCCTTTCCACCTGACCTTGCTCAAGCCCAAGATTTGGGTGTTATACTGCTCCATTTCACAGTCGATCACTGATTGGCGGTGCATTGACCGAGTGACCTTAGCCCTTCCCCCGTCATTCAATATTCAAACGTTCCAGAAATCAATCATAGTCCGTTTTGAATGCTAAAAGTCGTTACCGTCGTTGTATCCATTTCTCATATCAGTTAGGTTTTAAAATCACGGGTGATAAGCCCATAAAGCAGTGAGCGTCCTTTTGCCACTATTGGGGCAAGCAGGACTGGCTATGGGTGTATTTTACTATCATACACGTGCGAAATGTTGATTTTAAATAAAAGCAAAATTGACACATGATTAAAATATTAAAACACTACGAATAATTTTTTTTTTATTTTATACATTGATTGGTATACGAAAACAAAAATAAAATGTATTTTCTATGTTTTTTTGTATACTTATGGCGCTAAATATACAAATTTTGCACTTGTTCTAAATAAATCGTTGAAAAATATCTTAAGTACATTTTCGTGGAAACCCTGATTTTCATAAAAATTGTTATATTTGTTAGGTGGTCGAAGGTGTTCTGGGGCATGTGTTGTTGTTGTAGTTTACGGCTAGACCTTGATCTTTGTTATCACAAACAAAATTTATTATGATTGCCTAGTGGGTAGCGTGTTGCTCTACAATGCGAATGTCGGAAATTCAAATCCGAGTTGACGTATAATTTCAGCACACTAATTGCGTGGGTATATGTTGCGCGAAGGGCTAACAACCTTTTCAGAATAACAAATAAAATTTTAATGCTCGATTTGGGATGCATGTCATTGAAGAAGAAGAAGATTTTTTGGAGATCACATCTGGCCAAATTATCCCTGGTTCCTGGTAAGCCTAGCAGTCACTTTCCACGTAGCACAATCATATAACATCACGGATTTGGCACATGCGTCGAACACCCGCAGCTTTGTGCGAAGGGAAATCTCTCTCTCTGAAAAAGGGAAAGTATACCATAAATTTATAATATTCTATAATTTTTAATTTATTTATATATGTATACATATAAACATACACGGAACAAGCCCTTAAACTAATACAGATTATGTACATGGAAAAGAATACTTAACAATATTAGAGTAAACAATAAAACTAGATATTAAATAACGAACTATATAAAACAATATAAAATCTAAGGAGGTTTAAAAATTAAATAATAAATGTAAGATGTGTGTATTATCCATATACATACAACCCTTTTAATTTCATTAATACAAGTATTGAAAAAATCTAATGAATCAGAAAAGTTGCTAGCAGTTCTAATTAATCTTGCCGTGGGACTGTTTTCTCCATAGCGGGTGATATGACTACTGACAAAATAAATCCGTTGAGCGGGATGAGTGACTTGGAACTCTAATGTTGAAACCCTCAAGTAAAAGCGGGCAATCCAAAAAGCCATTCAAAACTCTATATAAGACGATAATACTGGAGACACACTGCGGAGTTTAGAAGAAGTTTATGGGCCTTCAATCTCCTTAAATATGAAGCTTAAGTCGAGTTTATCTCAATTGAAGAGCTCTGTAATCTCGTTTCAGAATGAGGTTTGAGAACAAAAACCTCTTCTCATATTATGTCAAACCCTGAATAAAGCTTTATTTTACGCATCCCTGAAAAATATACCTAAAAATACCCAGAGGAAATTTTTGAACTGTCACTCGTATTTTGATTTTGAAATTGAATTGAATTGAATTGAATTGAAAAAAAAAAATTGAATTGAATTGAATTGAATTGAATTGAAGTTGCAAAATGGACGGTAGAGCAAACGTAAGTAAAATGAGTTTAGCGTTTGGACCCAAATGGTACGGTGTAACCTCTGTGCACTTCTTTTTGCTGCAATTCGAAGCAACCTTGCGGCTCGTAATCGACGTCTTTTATTACGCGCAACGCTTATTGCTAAGACGCTCAAAGCAAACTGCATGCGAACATTTCTCAAAATATTTAAAATGGAATTCACGTAAACTAGCACTCCTAAAGAGTCTCTATTCGGCATTTTGCGATATTTTAGAATTAAATTCAATCCGAACGAAATTTGACGTTTAACAGACAGTTCGAAAACTTGATCTTGTGCAATGTGTCACCTATTGCAGAGATCCGACTGCACACGACGAGTAGAAAGATTAGTGAGGTTAAGCAGTCTGAGTATGGAGTTATAGTCGATGTTCTCCATTGAATATGAAGCTTAAAGCCGATATAGCGGAGAAATTTATGCTGAACCGCTTCAATATTTTTGGAGTGAATTAGGAAGCATGGATTCTATAGCTCAGATAAGTATGTACTCAAGGTGAGGACAGACTAATGAGCAATAGAGCATTTTTATGGAAAAAATATTCGTGAAATCCAGACTATTCCGAATTATGAATACCAGCATTCTTCGAACGGAATTGCATATTTTAGTAAAATGGGGTACAAAAGTTAAGGACGAGTCCAACATAATGCCCAAATCAATGACCTGCACCTCTGGCAATGGTTGGTTATTAATGCAGTAGTTGTAATTGTGGCGTGTACGAGATCTGCTGAAAATTATGTACGAACATTTAGGAAGGTTGAGCGAAAGGTGGTTAGACAAGCACGTTTTAATTATTTTGAGCCAGATAATATTTTGGTTTCCACACGAATTCGCTTTATATATGCCAGTTTATAAAATATTGCCAATTAAATATTCTAAAAATCTGTAAATTTTGCTTATGTAAGGTGTAGATAATTTTTCAAGCATGACTTTGTATCAGGTAAATGCGATTTTTTTTTTAAGATTTACTTTTTTGCTTATATCTACAGTCATTCACAGCTTAAATTATGCATTTAAAAAATACTTAATTTTGATGGAATGCTAGCTATATAATGAAATATTGAAAATTCTAAAAAACGGTTTTTTACATTTGATAATTTTATTTCAAATCCAGAAAAAACAAAAAATATTTCTTCAGCTATGCAATAACAAAAATTAAAAAATTGAAATTGGGAAAAAATAAATGATGCATGGCGTTTTCCAGAAATAAAATGGTGTATTAATTTCCGTTCCTCAATGGTTGTACGACAACCCATTTTCGATAAGCGCTACCATCGGGAGGAAACTAAAATAATGAACTTCACTTTACGACTAGAAATCCCTATTGTAATAGTGAGAAATCATAGTCTGTGAACATGTAGAGGAGAAGAGCCGTTATATTCTCGAATTGTTTATATTTCATCTAAATTCAGCTGCAAAATTGTTTTGGTATCAGTGGAATTAAGAGCAACTCATACAACAATGTGACTATTTGAAGACGTTAATCGAAACTTTATTCCTATACTTTTTTTTATAAGAAACTTACAAAAATTCTTGACAGCATCATTTAAGCTGTGAGTGACGTATATAGTATAAATGCATTTTATGCAAGGTTGGTAAAAAAATCGTAAACCTAGTCAATTTTTTAATATGTACGTAGTTTCAACAAATCTTAACCAAACAAACATTTTTGAAGAGGACCTAAGACGGAAAATTTTTTCTGTGCAAAAAATTGCCAACACCCTACCTATTTTTCATGTTTAGTACACTAAGAGAATTGCACGTGCTAAATTTGAACCATTTCCGAATTTTTTCCACTATTTCGCTTTTTAACTTTACCGAAAAGGAATTAACAAGATATTTCTCGATGTTAAATGCATATTTTAAATTTTTAAGCACAGATTTTAGGTACATTTGTTTCATTTTTAAGCACATATGTAGTTATCCGAAGTCTTGGATTAATATACCTAGTCCTGCCATAAGTTCTGTCACATAATTTCTCACATTGGCAACAACTTTATTTTATGAGTGACATTTCAATATCGGCCAGTTTTATAAACGTCATAATGTTGTTGACAGTTGATGGTCATTTAAAGTGTGTTCGTTAACGTGTGAAGATGGAATGGGGTGTAATAGAAAACCGAACTGCAGTGATTGCACTACATAAGTGTGGAAAATCCGCGAGTGAAATTTTCAAGTTGTTGTGCCCGTTAAAAATAACGCAAAGATTTGTGTATCGTGCGATCCAGAGATATAACGCGATCTAGACTATTGAAGATCGACCTCGTTCTGGACGTCCGCGTGATGTACGTTCTTCTGCTGCCATCAAAGCGGTCGAGAGTCGAATTCGTCGAAATCCGCTTCGTAAACAACGAATCATGGCACGAGAGATGAACATCTCCACCCGAAGTATGTCTCGCATCATAAAATCTGACCTCGGGATGAGTGCCTTTCGACGATCAACGGGACATTTGCTGACTGAGCAGTTGAAGCAAATTAGGAGCACCAGATCGAAAGAGCTCCTTCTGCGGTACGGCAACAACAAACATCGAGAAATTTTATTTACCGATGAAAAAATTTTTACGGTGGAGGAACATTTCAACCGCCAAAATGATAAGGTGTATGCCCACAGCTCCATAGAAGCCCGAGAAGTTGCCACTAGGGTACAGCGAGGACATCATCCAGCATCAGTCATGGTATGGTGGGGTGTCAGCTACGAAGGGGTCACCGAGCTTCATTTTTGCGAAAAAGGCGTAAAAACTGCAGCGAAAAATTATCAAACGGACATCCTGGAGGGATGTGTGAAGCCGCTGAACTCTACGCTATTCAACAATCGACATTGGGTTTTCCAGCAAGATTCTGCGCCAGCCCACAAAGCTCGAACCACACAAGCGTGGTTGGAAACCAATATTCCACAGTTTATAAGGGCGACGGAATGGCCTTCTGGGAGCCCAGATTTGAATCCCCTGGACTACAAACTGTGGGCGGAGTTAGAGTCCATGGTGTGCACGAGACGACACCCAAATATCGAGAGCCTTAAGCGATCTTTGACAGAAGCAGTAGCTAATTTTCCGCTAGAAACAGTGCGTACTGCTATCGATGACTGGCCCAACAGATTAAAGAGCTGTGTTAAGGCTAAAGGCGGCCACTTTGAATAATTTGTTGCTTATTTTACTTCCATTAGTATGCCAAAATAAAATATATTTTCCTTTGTCAAAAACTCTTTTTCATTTATACAAAAATTGCCCATATACGTGTGACAGAACTTATGGCACGACTAGGTACTTTCAGATTTTCTCTAGGCAATAATATCAAACGAATCAAACTGAGTCCTTTTGCAAAAATTGTTGAATTCTATTAACTCGTTTATCGCCAATTGGATATCCACATAAAAATTCGAGTGAGGTCGATACTCACATTTGGTTATTGATAAATCTTCTTAACAACATAGATTTTTATCATCAGATATAAATTTGAAATTAGTATACAGGGTGTTTGGTACTCCGTGCATAACCTTGTAAGGGGTTATTCCTGGATATATTTTGAGCAAAAAATTGTTCTACTGAGATAGTCAATTTTCAATATCCACGGAGATACAGGGTGATCAAGAAAAGTCCTTCGGACCTGTACCCTCACTCACTCAAAACGCTATATCTTAAAAACTAATAATCACAATTCAAAGTGTTATAGCTTGTTTTTTAGGGAATCAAATTACCTTTCATTTGCTGTAATAGTCCGCATTGTAACTGTATCCAATTCTGAGATATTTGCTTCAGAACACAAATTTTTGACACTTTGACCCTCAAAATTCTAGGATCAATGTAGTTTTTCTCTAAAAAACCCATTATAAAAATGTCATTTTAATGTTGTTTTCTTATGTGCCATATTATTGCCTACAAAAGATGCATACACTTGCATTGCATAAGTTTTATAGTTTAGAAGAAATTACCATTCCAATAATGTAGCACTTTTGTCAAAAAAGCAAGAATAGGTTGATCAACACTCTCCGCTTGAACTAAAAGAACTTAAGAATGGTTTTTATGGTTTATTTCAAATTTCCCTTAATTACAATAAATGTTCAAAATGGCTCCCTTCATTTTGAATGCACGCTAAAGCTCGTTTTGCCAGTGTTCTCTTTGTGTTCATACACCTCAACTGCTGCCTTACTTCTGCCGCATCGATTCTGGTGTTTAGATCCTGCAACGTTACTACTTCCGTTACGTAGACAAGGTCCTTCATCTGTCCCCATACAAAGAAATCCATAATAGTTAAATCAGGAGATCTTGCAGGCCAGTGTATCGGTCCATTTCTACCGATCCAGCGATTGCTATAATTGGAATTTAACCAATCTCTGATTTGTCGGCCGTAATGAGCTGGAGCACCATCGTGTTGGTAAAACATGGAAGTCAATCGTTGCAGTGGCACATCATCCAATAACTCTTGTAGATCATTTGTCAAAAACTGCAAGTAATTGGAACTATTTAGGGTAGGCGGAAGCCTAATAGGACCAATAAAATCGTTGCCAATCACACCTGCCCATAAATTGACACTGAATCTGTGCTGAAATGATGCCTCTCTTCTTGTATGTGGATTGCTCTCAGCCCATGTGTGTAAGTTGTGGAAGTTTGTGATACCGTCCCTTGTGAATTGGGACTCATCCGTCCAAAGAATGTTGTTCATAAAATTCTCGTCACTTAGTTGTCGTTCAAGGAGCCAATTGCAAAACTCCATCCTTTTGGGCAAATCAATGGGTACCAGCTCCTGCACTGGTGTGTGGTGGTAGGAATGCAACCGCTTTGCTTTGAGGACACTCCAAACTTTCCACGTAGAGACGTTTAACTGCAATGCCAAGCGTCGGACAGCGTCGTTGTGTTGAAACTCATTTTAATTTAATTCATTTCCTCGATAATTTAAATACTACTTAAAGGACATTCATCGATAATTTAAATAGTAATTAAAGGACACAAAGAATATTTCAGTTTAACAACATTTCAGGTAGTTTTTTTAGAACGAGGGTTGGTTTATGGCATATTTTATTTTTAAGCCATATGTATTTTCGCTTATTACCTGGAAAACGGGAAAACCTAAGTCATAAGTATGTATGCATCTTTTGTAGGCAATAATATGGCACATAAAACAACAACATTAAAATGACATTTTTACAATGCGTTTTTTTGAGAAAAACAACATTGATCACAGAATTTTCAGGGTCAAAGTGTCAAAAATTTGTAGTCTGAAGCAAATACCTCAGGATTGGGTACAGGTACACTACGAACTATTACACCAAATGAAAGGTAATTTGATTCCCTAAAAAACAAGCTATAACACTTTGAAATGCGATTATTAGTTTTCAAGATATATCGTTTTGAGTGAGTGAGGGTACAAGTCCGAAACACTTTTCTTGGTCACCCTGTATCTCCGCGGATATTGAAAATGGACCATCTCCGTAGAACAATTTTTTGCTCAAAATATATCCAGGAATAACCCCTTACAAGGTTATGCACGGAGTACCAAACACCCTGTATATAAATCTAGGTGTAGCTTAGTGGGTAGCGTGTTGATATAGAATGCTAAGATCGTGAGTTTAAATCCCGATGGATAATTTTTGGATTTATCTGGACGACCTAAAACTGCGGAAAATAAAAATTTGGAGAGGGCTAACTAAAAATCCTTCCATAATAACAAATAAATGTCAAAAGTTCGACGCTCAATTTGGGCTGATGCGCCATTGAAGAAGAAGAAGACTTAATTTATCTGAACGTACTGTTGATAAAGTTTTACTTTTTAAAAATTCCACGATAATTGAAAACAGAGGCGAAACTTAGGCGCTCTACCAAGAGCAATGAAATAAATTTCTTTCCCCGGTAAAAGCTCGGTACCTAAAAAATAAAGTTTCAACTTTTGTTATTATGCACAGTAAGCTATATGTATATCAGAGAAATTTAAAGTGAGAAAGCGATCGGACAGAGTAAATTTAGGCGCTTAAATAAGTTTCTTTATAAGACCTTACCTTGATTAAGAAGAATATGTGATTATGATTATTTTCACTACTTTACCGATCTACAGCTCTTAAGTAATGTTTCGTATTCTGATTCACTTTCCTTTAACGCAAATGTAAACAGAACAGTTTTTTTCTGGTAAAATTGTTCTGATCTTGACTTGAATATTTTAACTTCCATAAATATTAAAAGTGAATGCGTATCGAGAACGAAATGAATTTTATTTGCAATTTTGTAATCATTTGTGAACTGGTATTAAAACGAAAGAAGCGCCCGGAGACAAGTGCATTGATAGCAAAGTACATTGAAAATTCATGTGAGAAAGATTAAAACCATTTCCGCATCAATAACTTTTCCCAGGAATGGTAAAAGCAATCGCTTCTACGAGTATTAACCTGCTGCTTGAATTATTTGAGATATTTGTGTACGTAATACTCGTAGCAAAGTAAACTAGGAGGTACAATCTGTGTATAAGTAAGAAAATATCAATTTGGAAAAAAAAAATCCAACCATGGATGGGGAAAACGAAGAATATAGTGTATATTCAAAGTTTTTTGGAATTAATAATTAGGTACACATTATGAAATTATTTTACTTTTCTTTGGTCAGGGATATAAGGGTTAACATTGTATATGCAGTGAATGAATTAATTTCAAGCCATTTATAAAGTAATGTTGTGCTATATGTATATTGCAAATGTATTTATGCCCTCAACCAAACCCCTTTAAAGTGAAAGCCACGTAAGCCAATCTAACAACAACAACAGGTTGGAGTCATAACAAATAAACTGCCAACAAGTAGGGCGCAACTTTATTATTTTTGGGACAAGTTGAGGATGCGTGGAAAGTAAATATGCAGGTTAGAGTGGTTAAGGAAGACAAAGTGGAACCCCGTTTAGGGCAGGGCTGCTGTCAATGTAATACTTAATTGCGAATACGATCAATAGCTCGTTTATGCTAGTTTGGGTTTTTATTAGGGGGCGGGATGATAACAAGGGTGGGTGGATGTTAATAATTTTTTAATTGATTGCTTGAATTACTTCCAATATTCACTAAATAGAATGTCAGTTTCATAGACGAAGATGCATAGAATTTTCATAAAATTCGGTGAATTTTACATTCACGAAACCAAACATTTGTATGGAAGGGTGTAGAGGAGGTAAGGAAATCGTAACACTTGTGATGCAGTTTTATTTCTTTTCTCTTGTGAAGATGCTTGTACATAATTTAGAGTTCTTAGCTTTTAATTTGTTGGTTAGTAGTTGATTTATTGAAATTGGTCGAAATCATACTTTTGTATGGGAGGGGGAAGGGAACAAGCGCGATCTTAAAACTTTTGACGCACGTTCATTTCAATTATTTTCAAAAGTTTTTCTCCAAAATTTCAAATTGATAGCTTTTAATTGTTAGGTGATAATTGATTTCTTAAAAATGGTCGAAAAAATAACTTTGTATAGGAGGGAGTAGAAGTTTTCAAGGTATTTGACCAATTATTATTTCATTCTTTTAGGGATTTTTTTTAACATGCACTTTGCAAATTTTCAAGTTGCTACCTTTAAAATTCATTCAAAAATTTTCAGTTTATGTGTAGTTTTCAGTGCACAAGAAATACCTTGCGCACGTTAGACCCCCACTTCGGAACATAACAATTGTGAAACAAATTATTATTTTTTTCTATGTATATGAAATAGTTATATTCACTTGCAAAATTTAAACTTTGTATCTTTTACAAGAGCCCTAAAAAATCATTCAACATTTTCGACATTTTTGCTTACCACTTTTAAAGAGGAGACAGCCCCCAACTTAAAATGTTTACAAAAATTAAAGATTATATACGTAGTTCTACTATTTGACAAAATTTCAAGTTAACATCTGCACTCAGTTTTGAGATATAAGGGTTTGAAATTTTGGAATGTGCACCATTTTACTTTATTATTCTAATAATAAGGTATTGTGATCGACACAGAAAAAATAAACTGCCAACAAGTCGGGCGAAACTTTATTATTCTTGGGAATAGTTGTGGATGCGTGGAAAGTCAATATGCAGGTTAGAGTGGTTAGGGAAGACTAAGTGAAAGTGGGTTCTTGGGCAGGGCAGTTATCAATTTAACACTTTGTGGAAACGTTCAAAAGCTCCAGTATATATAAACAATATTTCGTTCGTTTATTTATGGAAGTTTGAGTTTTGTGAGGGGAGGGGTGAGGAGTGATAGTAAGGGTCGGTGGATGTTAGTAGTTTTTTAATTGATTGCTTGAATTACGTCCAATGTTCCTTGTATAGAATGTCAGTTTCATAGACGAAGTTGCATAGAATTTTCATAAGATTCTATGTATTTTACATTCACGAAACCAAACATTTGTATGGGAGGGGGTAGAGGAGGTAGAAGAATCGTAAAAATTGTGACGCAATTCTATTTCCTTTTTCATGTAGTGTGCTCGTAGAAAATTTCAAATTCGTAGCTTTTAATTTGTTGGTTGATTTAATGAAATAGGTCGAAATGATACTTTTGAATGGGAGGGGATAGAAGGGCAAGCGCGATTGCAAAACTTTTAAAGGAATTTAATTTCAATTATTTTTGTAAGTTTTCATGCAAAATTTGAAATGGATAGCTTTTAAGAGTTAGCTGATAACTGATTTCTTAAAATGCTCGAAAAAATAATTTTGTATGGGAGGGGGTAGAAGAGGTGAGGGAATTGCAAAATTTGTGAAGCAATTTTCTTTTTCGTCTCTTGTAAGGTAGTCGTAAAAAATTTCAAGCTCGTAGCTTTTAATTTGTTGGTTATTAGTTGATTTAATGAAATTTGTCGAAATCATACTTTTGTATGGGAGGGGGTAGAAGGGCAGGTGCGATTTCAAAACTTTTAAAGTAATTTCATTTCAAATATTTTTATAAGTTCTTATGCAAAATTTCAAATTGATGACTTTTAATACTTAGGTGATAATTAATTTCTTAAAAACGGTCGAAAAAATAATTTTGTATGGGAGGGGGTAGAAGTTTTAAAAGTATTCGACCAGTTAATATTTCATACTTTTCGGAATTTTTTTTAAATGTATTTCCCAAATTTTTAAGTTTGTACCTTAAAATTATATCCAAAAATTTTCAGTTTTCGTGTTTTTTTCGCTGCACATGAAACACCATGTGCTCATTAGACCGGGGTGGTCGGTTTGTAACAATTGTAGATCAAATTATTATTTTTTTTTCAATGTATATCAAATAGATGTATCCACATGCCAAATTTAAAGTTTCTACCTTTGACCAGAGTCTTAAAAAAATCACTCAAAATTTTCGACATTTGTGCTTACCACCTCCCCCCCTTTACACCCCCTAACTTTAAATTTTTATCAAAATTAACTATTGAATAGTTCTACAATCTGACAATTTCGATTTGATATCTGTACTATTTTTTGAGATATAAGGATTTGTAATTTTGAAAATTGCACCATTTTGAAATGCTCCCCATTTCCCCCCACTACTATTTTTTTTTTTTTTTTACAGAATGACCTGTGTTATAGCAATTTCGGCCTTTATGGGCAATGCACAAACATAGTCATGGAGGGAAGGAATGGGATTGGGAAGGTTGGGGAAGGGGAGTGAGAACGACCGTAGCGAGTGGAGAAGCTGGTATATTTTTCAGTTGTACTGGCTGCTTACTGACAAATATTTGCAGATGTTATGGGGGACTGAATGATAGAAAGCGAACAGAAACCATCTACTGTGTATCTAGGCCTTCTTGAAGTGGAATTGTTTCGCTTTCACACCGTTTTCCCCCGTTTTATTGCGAATAATTTTTTATCACCAGTAGCAACTGAAAAATTTGCGCTTAAAACAATCCCGTCTGGAGTGGGAATCGAACCTACGACCTATTGACTGAGAAGCAAGCACGCTGCCCACTGCGTCACGGAAGCCTCAACATATTATATTTTTTTTGTATTTTCCTAGTATAGCTTAATACACGTTTTAAGTTTCAATTACATAGCTTAAGAGATAGTTGAGATATTCATCTTTAAGTGTTTTTCTTTGCACCCCCCGTGACCCTCCCCCTTACAATAATTAGCCACTCTCTAAGCTGATTCCAATGGAGCTATACGCCTCCTTGATGGTCCCAAAATATGAATTTCTTGCGATAAGTAATTTCGAAGTTATAATCATTTGAAAAAACAATTCGGCCAACAATTTGTTTTTAGCCTCCCCCTTTTCGGACGCCAATGGATAAAAAAATTAAATTATTTTTGGAGTTTGTCCCACAAAACTCTCTATATGTTTACTGATTTTCAACTTTCTATCTGCATTCGTGAGGGACATATTAGCAAGTGTAGTTTTCGACTCTTTCCCTCCTCCCGCCTCCCCCTTCCACCTAACACCCCCCAAAATTTAGAAAATAGAGCTCACTTACCCAACCAACAATCCACCCAAAAACGAACATTCTACCTTTAACGGTCTCGGAGATATGAGTCTATATGTACGCCGTACGGCGGGACGGATTTTTTTTTTTTGCATTTTTTGGCTAATTTAGTAATGAAACGCGAAAAAAAAATTTCAGGGTAGCAAACTTTTTTTTCTTGTGTCGATCACAATACTTTATTATTAGAATAATGAAATAAGAAATTTGCTACCCTGAAATTTGTTTTTACGCGTTTCATGACTAAATTAGCCTAAAAAAGCAAAAAAAATCCGTCTTGCCGTACGCCGTCCGCCGTACATAAGGACTCATACATCCGAGACCGTTAAAGGTAGAATGTTGGTTTTTGGGTGTATTATTAATGTAAGTAATGTAAGGGAGCTCCATTATCCAAATTTTGTGGAGTGTCCGTTGGAAGGGGGGGGGGGGGGGGCGTTCGAAAAGGGGGGCTAAAAAGAAATTGTCGGCCGCATCGTTTTTTTAAATGGTTATATCTTCGAAACTACTTACCATAAAAAATTCATATTTTAGGACCATAAAGGTGGCATATAGATCCACCACAATCAGAAATAGGCTAATTATTGTAAGGGGGAGGGTCAGGGGGGTGCAAAGAAAAACACTTAAGAATTAATATCTCAACTATCTCTTAAGCTATGTAATTAAAACTTAAAACATATACTAATCTATACTAGCCAAATACAAGAAAAAATATAAAATTTGGTCATAATAGTAGTGGAGGGAAATGGGGGCACTTCAAAAATGGTGCACTTTTCAAAATTAGAAATCGTTATATATGAAAATTGAGTACAGATATCGAATCAAAAATTCGTCAGATTATAGAACTATATAATTTATAATTTGGATAAAAATTTTAAGTTAGGGAGTGTAAAGGGAGGGAGGTGGTAAGCTAAAATGTCGAAAATTTTTGAGTGATTTTTTAGGACTCTGGTCAAAGATAGAAACTTTAAATTTTGCATGTGGATACATCTATTTGATATACATAGAAAAAAATAATAATTTTAACCACAATTGTTACGAACCGACCACCCCGGTCTAACGGGCGCAAGTTGTTTCATGTGCAGCGAAAAAAATACGAAAACTGAAAATTTTTGGATGTAATTTTGAGGTAGAAATTTGAAAATTTGGGAAATGCATTTAAAAAAAATCCCTTAAAGTATGGTCGCATACCTTCAAAACTTCTACCGTCTCCCATATAAAATTATTTTTTCGACCATTTTTAAGAAATTAAGTTTGATAAAGTCTCAGCAGAGACCGAAACGTCACGAATAATAAAGCATAACAGTGTAGAATCCGGAAATCTTTTCTTTCATTTCAAAATGCACTGTGAAAATGTTCACCAAACGAAATTAATTATCACCTAACTATTAAAAGCTATCAATTTGGAATTTTGCATAAAAACTTATAAAAATAATTGAAATGAAATTACTTTAAAAGTTTTGAAATCGCACTTGCCCTTCTACCCCTTCCCATACAAAAGTATGATTTTTACCAATTTCATTAAATCAACTACTTACCAACAAATTAAAAGCTATGAACTTGAAATTGTGTACGAGCACTTTACAAGAGAAAAGAAAGAAAATTGCGTCACAAATGTTGCGATTCCCCTGAAAACAAACGCAAAAACTCAAAGTTTTTGAGTCAAATTTTAAGCTACAAACTTGAAAATTTATGAAATTTATTTGAAAAAAAAAAAAAAATACTTTAAAGTTCAGAATATTAACTGGTTTTGGAGGTAACTCATCCCATAAAAATTTTTTTTGACAATTTTTAATAAATCACAAAACTCTTAAAATCTATCAACTTGAAATTTTGTACAAACACTTTTAAAAATATTAAGCAAAATAACATCAAAATTTTTGAAAACTTTCCCCTGACCTTCTATCCCCTTCCATACAAAAGTATGATTCCGACCAATTTTAATAAATCAACTAATATACAACAATTTAAACGCTAAGAACTTTCATTGTACGAACATCTTTCAAGCGAAATGAAATAAAACTCCAAAAAATTTTACGATGCCCTCACCTGCTCCACCCCCATCCCATTCAAATGTATCGTTTCAAGAATGTAAAATACACTGAATTTCGTTGAATTTGCTGCGTCTATGCAATTAACATTCTATACAGCGAATTTTGAATGTGATTCAAGCAATCCGTTAAAAAATTATTAAAATATGCACTCCGTTTCATATTTATAACCCAAGTAGAAATTTTAGGTTATTTCCACTCGGAAAATTATTATGGTTTTGTATTTGATTGCTAAATCTAGAAAGCCGGGAGCTGAAATTATTTGCAGGTAAATTATTGCAAGGATTCGTTATTTTTGCAACAGTTCCTGCTATTATACGTTTTTCGCTCGTTCCATATATATAATCCAGTTGAAGTTTCCAACAAAATAAAGTGTTTATTTCATATAAATTTTAAATAAGAAATTTTATACAAAAACTTTATAATTAATAGGGCCTCCTTTGGGTTCTATAACTTCAAAAAGCCTTTTTTTCATCGATTGGATTAATTTATTTAACATTTCAGGGTCAAGTTTCTGCCATTCATGAGGGATTGCAGCTTTCAATTCTACTAGTGATTCATACTGGCGATTTTTAGCATATACCCGTCTGACAAGAACTCCCCAAATGTTTTCTATGGGATTCAGATCGGGAGAACATGCCGGCCAGTTCATCACCCTAATGAAATTTGTCTCCATTCAACCCATTGTTTCACGACTGGTATGAATTCTGGCATTATCTTGTTGGAAAATCCAGTTTTTTTCGCCATGCTCTGCCAGAAATGGCAGTAAACTGTTTTCGAGTACTTGGATGTAATATCTACTGTTCATCCGCAATGAAATAAATTGTATATCCAAACGTCTTGCTGCAGAATATGCTCCCCACAACATCACAGAACCGCCACGAAAATTCCTCTTCGAGAAATATCGGGTTCCATTTATTTCATCAAAAAATATCACCTGGAAAATGATATCTTGAGCTTAAACAATGAAGAAGTACGAAAGCCAGTATTTCTTACAGAAGACCAATCTGTAGCCATGTGGTTTTCTGAGAATTCCATCCGAGCTTTCTTATGGCGATCTAATAGTCGTGGACTACTCTTCATTTTACCTCTAGAAATGTTGGGATTACGTTGAATCGTTCTCCAAACCGTTGTTTTTGACACCTTTGTTGGGACAAGAGCTGCAAATTTATTGCAACTTAGTGTCGAATTGCTTGCTGCCCGTACAATTTTCCTCTCTCACCGCGGAGACGGTTTTCTTTTTCTTCCCTTTCACTCGGTTTTCCCATATAACTCCGGATCTTTTAAAAAGTTTCGAATTACACGGCGACTGCGAGCAACTTTTCTCGAAATTTCACTTATGTTCGAACCATCATCTTTGTACGCTAAAATTTCACCCTTTTCGACATCTTTTAAAGACATACCACGTGGTATTTTAAATAATTAGATTATTACGAAACCCTCTTATAAACAACAACTAAACTGATTCAGTGTGTCGATTTCCAACTGCACTAATCACAATGTTGGTTATAAATATGAAACGTACAAAAATGACGAATTTCCAAGAACTGCAGCAAAAAGAACGGTAATGAGAAATGATTTACAGAAAAATCATTGCACAGAGTTTCTCAATAATTCCTTGTATTTAATTTGGGGTAAAATTATTTTAAGGCGAAAATAATTTCAAATTGGTAGTATGGTATGAAACGGAGTGTATATAAATTATAGTAAATTCGGCAGTAATTATTGTTGAAAATACGAGAAAGAGATGCGGTTGGTTCGTTTTATCGATAGTTGGTGCGATGATTAGGAATGTGGCATGGCACATAGTTTCTCAAGGATCGACGCGGAATACTTCGAGCAAACATGGAGAATCAATTTCTCCTAAAATTAATTTAAATGCAAAAGCAGCCCTAAGGATAATCCGTCTATTCTCAAGCGACTCTTGAACAACTTTTGAATAAAATGATCAAATTCACCCCAATCCTTCTACCCTCTCCCATACAAATTTCATGAAATTTCGAAATTTTAATTAAATTATTTTCCTTCGATACTGTAAAGGATATCGACTTGAAATGTTGAACAAAGTACTATATAACAATGCAATTAACATTAAATTCAACAAAATTTGTTTTGATCCGATTAATCGACCCTCTCCCATACAAATGCTCAATTTTGGTAAATGGATTATATCGATTTTCATTAAAACTATAAAAGATACAAACTTGAATTTTTCCTAAATTTCTCCTTCGATCATTTGAGAGCTTTTACTTCGACAATAGCTCTACAGCCCAAAATGGCCTTGGCCTCCTGACCTTCAGGTTACTTATCATTCTCATTAGTTATTGTCGAAGGGTTGTTAGTTCTTCACACAATCCTCTAACTACGAAATAGTACAACAGTACTGAATTATATCTCATTTTAAATTAAAAATATATGTCAACAAGTCGAGCACAACTTTATTATTCTTGGGACAAGTTGTGTATGCGTGGGAAGTCAATATACAAGTTATGGTGGATTGGGAAGACTAAGTGAACGGGGCAGGACTGTTGTCAATTATTGAAATATTTAAGACTTAAATGCACAGCTCTGTTGGTATAGGAATTGGAAAAAAAAAGATAAAATTGGTTAATTTTATTTTGGGTGGAGAAAGATGAAAGTGACGGCTTACATTGCTCTCGAAGCACTTGGAGATTGTAGCCGTTGGGAAACACTTTAGGTAGCAATGAGTTCCAAAGTATTGATGTTCGGGAAATGAACGACTGCCTATATTTCACTGTACGAGAAGGCAAGGGTTTAACGGTGTACTCGTGTACGCGTTCAGCTTGACGAGTGTCTCGGGGAAAATTATAGCGTGGAGCAATGAGTGCGCTTAGTTTCGCACTGCATTTACCATGGAAATAGCGATAGTAAATGCTGAGTATTCCGACATTTCTGCGATGCTCGAGAGAATCGATAGAAGACGGTCTCGACTCCAATCAGTTAGAACGCATGTTTTTGAATACAGTCGAGTAACGCGAGGTATGATTTGGATGCCCCAGCCCAAACATGCGAATTGTACTCTAAACGCGGTCTAATGTATGCCTTATAGATGGCTGCGAGGCCGTTCGGCGTGAAATACTTTTTGAACTTTTGGAGAGCACCTAGACGTTTATAGCCATCGAGGGCAACATCAAAGATGTACTGGGCCCAATTCTGGGCAATAATTTGAACGCCTAGAAGTGTGCAGTTATCCGAGGTGCAAAGTTGTGCACCACCAAAGGTCACATTTTGAGATAACGTTAGAAAATCACATTGAGGGATAGATGACGGGCCTGTGTCTTGGAGGCGTTGAACTCTACTATATTTTTTCTGCCCCATTCCAGGATCAAAGTGAGAGCTTAGTTTAGCGAACGAAATAACTCCATGCGACTGGAAGCAATAGAAGGCTTGTGTGATTCCGCAGCAGAATTAAACTCATAGGTGCTATCTAAATTACTGTCATCTGCAAAACTACGGATTGGATTGAGAGTGGACGACAGAAGGTCGTTGATGAAAACTAAGAAAAGAGCTAGAGATAGAACAGAGCCTTGAGGGACGCTGTAATCTTTTGGGAAAGAGGAAGAATTAACGCTATCTAGTTCTACTCGTGTAGTGCGTTCACAAAGAATAATAATAATAATAATAATAATAATTTATTCATTCATCAAAAAATTGATTACTACATTTATAATAATAGTTATAATAATATAAATTAATAATATAATTAATTAATAATAATTAAACAGAATAAGGTACACAGAAATTTAAACTTTTTACAAAATCAAACATTATTAACATCAAGAAAGCTGACTTTTTACTTGTGGGACACTTATGTGAAAATCCAATTGCGAGAAGAAGCTATTGAAATCTCTTAACATGAATGAAACTGGTTCATAAAACCCATAGTTTGTGCGATGCTGCGGAATTCTACAAAGCTCATAATTTCGTAAAGGGCGATATGGAACATTCAAATTAATCATAGACAACAATTTGTCAGAGTCAATTATACCTGTAATTACTTTAAAACCAAAAACAACTCTGGCATGTATCCGCCTTTTCTCAAGGGAATCCATAGACAGCAGATTTAAACGATCAACATATGGCGGTAACCTGAGTGGATCGGACCAGGGAAGGCCCTGAAGGACAAACCTTAAGAACCGACGTTGAACTGCTTCGATCCTATCTATGTGAATGGAATAAAATGGTGACCAGATAGGACTAGCATATTCTAGGATAGATCGGACAAATGCACAATACAACATTTTCGTTGTAAAGAAATCATTGAATTCTTTCGATTGTCTCCTAACAAAACCGAGGATAGCGTTCGGTTTACCAGCAATGTGATTCAGGTGATCATCAAAGGTAAAATTACAGTTGAATAGTACGCCCAAATCACGTACTTTGTCAGAACGAAGTAAAGAGCATCCATCTACAACATAGTCAAAATTCATTGATATTCTCTTCTTAGAATACGAAACAGCAGTGCACTTATTAATGTTGAGATGTAAATTGTTAAGTAAGCACCAGTCATGAAAACGCGAGATATCACTTTGCAATAATAGACAATCATTGCTGCTGGAGATAATGTTAAAGATTTTCGCATCATCGGCATAGAGAAGAATGTTCGAGTTAGAGATAAACGAACTCACGTCATTGATAAAGAGAAGGAATAGAAGTGGACCCAGATGGCTACCTTGCGGAACGCCAGAAGTATTAAATATTTCAGAAGGTAAGGCTCCACGAAAGTATACTTTCTGAATGCGATCATTAAGATACGACTTAATCCAAAGGACGAAAATATCAGGAAAACCAAGCAGGCGGAGTTTATGCACAAGAATGTTATGGTCAATTTTGTCAAAGGCTTTACTGAAGTCAGTGTATATACAATCGACCTGCTTCCCGTTTTCGATAGCAGAAAGACAGAAGTTCGAAAATTTCATAAGATTAGTTACAGTGGATCTGCCTTTGACAAAGCCATGCTGGAATGATCCAATAATCGACTTGGAATGGAAATACATTACATCACACACAATGGATTCAAATAGCTTAGCAACACATGGAAGATTCGCTATAGGCCTATAATTAGTTACATTGTCTCTTTTACCAGACTTAAGTAAGGGCATTATAGTTGAGTATTTCCATGACATAGGAAAAACTCCACTACGAAGCGATGTATTAAAAAGATACCCAAGGATAGGTAAAAGGGATAAACTACACTTTTTAATCACAGAAGAAGGAACACCATCTGGTCCTCTGGAGAAATTAATAGCAAGTTTATCAATGTATTTCAAAATAGTGGAGTCGTCAATGAAAAGATCTTTAGGAACCAATGACGAAGAAGGAAACTTTGACATGTGTTCAAAGTTGCCAACGGATGTTAGCGGCGTACTGCAATTGAAGGCGGTCCGGAAATGGTTGGAAAATAAGTTGCTAATTGTAGTAGGATCAGCACTGACTACATCATTAAAAAACATAATAGGACTACGATTGCGCGTAAAGCACAATCTTACGTTACTCTAGATGAAATAGATTTTTTTCTGATCCCAAGAAATTTTGTATGGGGAGTGTTAGAACTAATTTTTTCCCCATCATGCTAAAGTAGCTATAAAAAATGTTTTATACAAAATGCTTACTCCAAAAATTGAATAGGAGCTGAGAAAATTAGTGTGTTAGATTTAGTTGAAATGTGCAGTTTGTATGGGAGGTGGTAGAAAGAGTGGGGGGATTTTATTGATTTTTTCAGAAATAACTAAGAATGTTATAAAATTGACATCTCTTAAATTTAAGACTAGTAAAATTCATACTTTTGAAGAAAATAGATTTTTTGTGAAGTTGTGAAACTGTGTCATATTGTATGGGAGGGGGTAGAAGCAGTAAAGCTAATCAAATAATTTTCTCTGATCTTAGTCATAATGCTAAATAAGTATTTATTACAAAATGTGAGCTCGATAAATGTTATATGTTCTGAGAAAATCGGATTAGAGCATTTCATGAAAAAGTGTAGTTTGTATGGGAGGGTTTGGAAGGAGAGGGAGGACGCAAATAATTTTTATACTGTATATTGAAATCATTATGAAAGTAATATATTCCGAAATTCAGACTAATAGCTTTTATACTTTTCGAGCAAATCCATTTATAGCCGAATTGGAAAATTGTGTCATTTTGTATGGGAGGGGGTAGAAGGGGTGGAGCTAATCGTCTAATTTTTTTACCCTTACTAACAATTTTAAATAAATATTAAGTGCAGAAATTCAGCTTGCTAAGTTTTATACGCACTGAGTAAATTGGCTTAGAGTAATTCATGACAAGTACACTTTGTATGGGAGGTGGTAGAAGGAGGGGGAGGACACGCATAATTTTTATACGGTAGATTTATATTATCATAAAAGTAATATATTCCAAATTTCAGGCCAATAGCTTTTATAGTTTTTGAGCAAATCCTTTTATTGTCAAATTGCGCATTTGTGTCATTTTGTATGGGAGGGGGTAGAAGGGGTGGAGCGAATTGGCCCGTTAACGAACTTGACCTTACTTTTTTGTCAAAAACGATGTGTACGAAATTTGAGCTTTCTAGCTCAACGCGTTCTCAAGCTAGAGAGCGCACGGACGGATGGACGGACGGACGGACATCCGGTTTTGAGATTTTTGAGTGATAATATTAATTTCTGTATTCATCATTTTTTTCTCCGAGCCTTATTTCTTGGCGTTACAAACCTTAGAGCAAACTTATAATACTCTCAGATTTCATCTAGAGTATAAACATACTGGAAGGATAACCATCAGAGTTTTTCTTAGAGTTGACAAAATTCCAGAATTGTTTCGGTTTATCTTTAAAAGAGTTTTTAACAGTAAAAAGGTAATGGTTATATGCAGCTCGAGACTGACTTACAAAACAATTACATAGGTTTATGTAAATCATGTAGTCCGCATCACTCTTTGAGAGCGAGTAAGTTTTCCAAGCTTTCGTTTTTCGATTTTTCAAATTAATTAAATCATCGTCAAACCAGGGAAGCCTCCTGGTAGGTTTCGAACAAACTACAGGAACACAACGCAAAAAGTAGCCATTTAAGATCGTGTAAAAATTAGAAGTGGCTTTGTCAACATCAGATTCATTCAGCACAGACGACCAATCGCAATTGGATATGTCAAGATTTAAAGTTTCAAAATCAGCTTTGGGGAAATTAAAATAATTACTAACAATACATTTCGAGTTCGTAAACTCTGTCTGAGAGTTGAATGTTGCGTGAAGCGCAGGATGAATTGGCAAGTCAGGCAGCAAAGGGCTGTGACATCTATCAACCGTCGTAACGCTGGCATCAGATGAGAAAATCAGATCCAAAAATCTTCCATGATCGTTCGAAATCGGACACACTTGGAAAAGTCCCGTAGCAAGCATGTTGTCCACAAATTGTATTTCATGTCGAGCACAGGAGGAATACGAAGGCGACATACAAACCTCATTATCATCAGAGCGTAGCCACTGTATTTGTGGTAAATTAAAGTCGCCCAGAATTAAAATATTGTCTGATGGATGCATAAGGCCAAGCAAGGTTTCAAACGCATTATAAACCGCATCGTAAACTGAAGAAGGTGAAGGCGATCTGATGTATACAGTCACGACGTACAGCTTGCGGTTTCCGAGTGTTACAGCTACACACAAGAACTCTAGATTCTCGGTTCCTGGAACATCGACTATCGTAGAAGCAAACCGGCGACGAACAGCGCAGAGAACTCCACCCCCAACCGGTGGATCAAGTAAGTTGGGGTGGCGGTCACGACGAAAAACTTCAAAGTCGGAATCGAAAAGTTCCGAATCTTTGAACTGACAGGACAACCATGTCTCGCAAATGCACACGATGTCAAAGGTACAAACAGCAGCGGCGAGATATAGATCCTGAGTCTTCGTACGCATCCCGCGTAAGATATCGAGATAGAGGTTGCCCGTTTTTTGACGATGGATGTTGAGATGGTAAGCGCGAAAGACGATTTCGGGGCAGAAATTCACAGACGATAGCAGATTTCGGCCATAGTTTCGATGACACAACATGGGCAAAGCAAGCATCCGGCAGAACAACCTTGAAAGAAGAAACTCTCGCACCAACATCGCGGGATATAGGAGTAATCTTTCTGCAGGATACTAAGTCCGGTGATATGTCAACATTTGCGCAGCGTAAAATACCGAGGACGTTGTCAGCAATTTCCTTCTCCGTGGTGTCAGATGCTAAGCGCGATATGAAAAGTAACTTTGGCTGCACAGCGGCTCGTAAAGTACAGCGGAAGTCTTTTCACGTAATCGAAGCATCAGGCATAATAAAACTCTCAATCCATTGAACAACGGTAGCCTTAAGACCTATGGCCCTAGGCTTAACTATGAGACAATCATGCCAAACCCCTATCAAAAGCTTTTGCAATGTCAAGTGCAAGAACTTGATCTTCGCCGTGTTTATATAAGCATGAGTTCCAACGTTCTGTCAAGTAAACCAAAATATCTCCCGTCGACCTTTCAGAACGGAACCCATACCAACGATCATGTATTAGCTGGTTATCCTCGAAATATTCAACGATTTTGCGATTGATAGCAGTTTCCATTACTTTCGAGAGCACTCAAGTAATGGCTATTAGGCGGTAGTTGGCGGGGTTCACTTCGCTTCCTTTCTTGGGGATTGACTGAACATTTGCAACTTTCCATATACGTGGAAAGCACCCAGAAGAGTAGGAAAGATAGAAAAGAGGCTTAGCTGAAGATGAGGCGCACATTTTAAGGGTAATGGGGGGAATATCGTCAGGACCAGCAGATTTGTGGATATTGAGCTCTTGAAGGATCCTTGAAATAAGTGTCGTGCGAAAATGTAGTTTAAGCAAGGAGAAACCAGAATCATTCAGAGCGGGAGGCGATTGGTTTGAAACTCGCTGCTAGTAACTTAGATTTTTCGACAGGATCAATAACGGTACGGTCCGCATCAACAAGTTACTTTTCAAGTTCAACAAGTGGTATTGAAGACAAAATAAAATTGTTGTTGACCGTTTTGACGAATGACCAGTAAGATCTTGGGCCCTTAGGGCACTGGATCTTCCGTCGAAGTTTTTGGCTTGATCTAATATAGGATTTGCATGCATTTCATGACGCATTAAAGAATTCTCTGTTGGTAGGTGTTTTATTGCCTTTAAAGGTTTTGAATTGCTTGTATAATTTGTTGGTAATTAGGTGATTTATTGAAATTGGCCGAAATTATACTTTTGTATGGGGGAGTAGAAGGGCAAAGGGAATTTCAAAACTTTTGATGCAACTTTGTTCTAAATATTTTTAGAAGTGCTTGTACACAATTTCAAGTTGATAGCTTAGATATATTATTATAACAATTGATTTCTTCAAAATGGCCGAAAAATTTTAATATGGGAGGGAAAAGCTTTGAAGGTATTCGACTAGCTTATATCCTATACTTTTACTTTTATGCAGTTTTTTAAATGTATTTCGGAAAATTTCAAGTTTCTAGCTTAAAATTTCGATCAAATTTTTTTAGTTTATGTGTTTTTTTCATTACACATAAAACACATTGCGCAGGTTACGGCTTCCCTTTCGGTGCATAACAGTTTTAGTTCAAATTATTACTTTACCTTTATCTTTTGTGAGTTCAAATCCCGGTCGACGTAATATATAATTCCTGCACACTGCCTACTTGAATGTACCTTGGCTACCTCAATCTATGAAAATGAAAAATTCTTAGATAGGAGGCTGTGCGAAGGGCTAGGAACTCATCCACAATTATAAAAAAAGTTAAGTAACCTGAGGCTTCTGTAGTGTAGTGGTGAGCGTGCTTGCTTCTGAGTCGTGGATTCGATTCCTACTCTAGACAGTGGGATTTTTTTAAGCACGAATTTTCAGTTGCTACTGGCGACGAAAAATTATTCGAAATAAAATGGGCAAACGGTGTAAAAGTGAAACAGTTCCAGTTTCTAGTAGATGGTTCCTGTTCGTTTTCTATCATTCTCCACTCGTTACGGTCGTTCTCATTTCTTTCCTCTACCTTCCCAGTCCCATCTCTTCCCTCCATTTCGGCCTTTATGTCCAATGCACAAAGCATTGGACATAAAGGCCGAAATTGCCTATAGCACAGGTCATTCTTTAAAAAAAACTAGGTTAGGACCAAGGCCCGATTTGGGCTGTAGTGCCATTGAAGAAGGTATAAGAACGGGAATCCAAGAGAGATGCTTGAACGTCCCATGCATCTTCCGCGAGTCATTCTTTGGTGCGCATTTTGGGCTGAGGGAGTGATTGGACCGTTCTTTTTCGATAATGTGCACGGAAAAAAAAATAGCTGGTTTTGCCGTTTTTTTTATAGGTTTCTACCTATAAAAATGGCTCTTTTTGTAGTAGTAATGTAAAAAGGAATATTTACTATAATACATAGGTGAACGAAATTGACCAAATGTATAGGTAGTACAGCTATTTATTTTGGTAAAACTCCATTGTATGAAGTTGTTCATCACAGAAAACCATCGTACGATCAACTAAAATAACGTCAATTTTAATTATTAATTTCGTTGACAATCCTAAGCAATTGAGGCGAGTTAGCATTATTTCAAGGTAGAACTCAAATAAACGAATTAAATATACCTACATTTTATATGAGAATGCCCCGTAATATTAGTGTACATTAACACATTAATTTAAATACGAGAAATACTTCTTTTTACGTCACAATTTTTGCTTCAAGTATTACTGCTTCGATAAATGCTTACTTTACTTTTTCATATAGCTAATAATAATATACACAATAAGTAATGGAAAAAAAAAATGTTAAGGAACCTGAATGTCAGGAGGCTAAGGTCCGATTTGGGCTGTAGCGCCATTGTAGAAGTAGTAGAATAATTATGTATTGCCATACCCAAGCAAACTCTTCTTCGGAAGACTTATAACATGCCGAACATAACAAACGTACGAACTATGTACCAAGAAATTTTTTCATGCGAAAGGAGTACGGAACGACGCCAGTCAGTATTCCTAAACATTTTAATAATTTGCCCATTTAATTTGTCAATCTAACTTTTAAATAAAACATACATGCTACCATGGCAAAATGGAATATTAGCTATGTATAAGGCTAAAACAGCATAAAACTAAATGTCTTTGCACATAGCTGAAATAGCAGCTAATAAACAGGGAGAAAGGACTGTATGCATAGTAAAATAACATTTTACCATAATATAGAGCGCAACTAACCTTATAAAATCGTTAAATATGTCATGTTTATGGAGCTTTTTACCTTAAAAACTCCACCTATGGTGATTAGGAAATTATGCTTTGCATATTTTTTTCCGTGTGGATAGCAATGCAGTAACTGTCAACGGCGTTCATTACCGTGAGATGATAAAACAACTTCTACTGGCCTCAAATTGCTGAAATGGATCTCGAAGACTTGTGCATCCAGCAGGATGACATAACCTGCCATAGAGTGAACGAAACGATGGAATTGTTGAAGACGAAATTTGAAGGCAGTGTTATGTCGCTCGACGGTGAAGTTAATTGGCCACCAACACCATGCGTTTTAAAGCCATTGGATTTAATTATTTGGTGTGTTTTGAACTCAAATGTGTATGCAAATAACCCAAAATGATTCCTAAATTGAAAGTCGAGTTTTTTCGCGCCATTGATGAAATTGAGCTCGTACTATGCCAAAATGTCATCGAAAATTTCGCCAAAAGGATCAACAAGTGCCATGAGTTACGAGGTGGTCATTTGTCGAATATTCTATTCCATACATAACCTCCATGTCTACACTCTTTATTAAAATAAAAATATCAGAGCTCTTCAAATAAACATTGCGTTTTTTTTTTTCAAATTTCAAAATAAGCGGTCTTAATGGGATCAAATGGAAATTTAAACTTTGTATCTCTTATCAGGGCCCTAAGAAAATTGCAACTTAAAAATTTTACCAAAACTATAGATTATATGGGTCTACAACTTGATAAAATTTCATATCAATTTTGAGATATAACGACACTATTATTATGTCCAACTATTATCATTTTCTCATATTTCGCCAGTATTGCTTAAGGAGGTTACTGACTTGACTGTTTTCCATACAAAATGCGGTACCATTTTCTCGGGAACGCTTGACCGATTTTAATAATTTTTTTACCACTTCTGCTCATCGGAAAATTCTGCGGTTTGTTTTATTTTATGTTAAACTAGCGATCGCCCGCGACTTTGTCCGTGGAAGAATCGCAAAATAAGCAATTTTTGAGAATGTAGTTAGTAATAAAGGGTTTTCAAATAAGGACTTGACAACTTTTTTTCAAAGTAAATTTTCTATAATTTGCAGACGTTGTTCCTTCGTGTACTTTACCATGATAAAAATGTTAAGTTTACTGAATAAATTGACAGTGACAGTTCGATGATTAGTGAAAGGGTGCGTTCACAAATTGAATTCAAAGTTGTGAAGTCCCTATTGGAAAACCCCCTTAGTCCATATAAAGGGTTTTCCAATAAGGACTTGACAACTTTTTTTCAAAGTAAATTTTCTATAATTTGCAGACGTTGTTCCTTCGTGTACTTTACCATGATAAAAATGTTAAGTTTACTGAATAGATTGACAGTGACAGTTCGATGATTAGTGAAAGGGTGCGTTCACAAATTGAATTCAAAGTTGTCAAGTCCCTATTGGAAAACCCGATATGTACATTATGTGAGATATATAATCTGTTTAGTTAAATGACTCTTTGTATTTTGTTGAAATCATAACCAAAATTTATTAAGAAAAAAACCACGATACTCATATTTGTATGTGACAGGCTCGTGATCAAATCGATCCCGTGATTTGAGATCATATAAGTATGGAAGAGCGTTAAGGATATGTGAATAGTTGTAGCTTGTGTTAAAAAGACCAAATAAAATAAAGTTAAGCTTAAAACCATAACAGGACTACGATTGTGCGTAAAACCCAATCCTATGATACTATATGTAGATGAAATCGAAATTGTTGTGATCTTAAGAAATTTTGTATAGGGAGTGATAGAAAGGGAACAGTACTGAAATAATATATTTCACATCATGCAAGAGTAGCTATAAAAATGTTTTGTACCAAATGTAAGCTTGAAAAATTGAATAGCTACTGAAGAACTTGTGCATTTGATTTAATGAAATTGTGCAATTTGCAAAATTTATTAAGAAATAAACCACGATACTCGTATTTGTATGTGCCAGGCTCTTGACCAAATCAATCCCGTGATTTGAGATCATATAAGTATGGAAGAGCGTTAAGGATATGTGAATAGTTGTAGCTTGTGTTAAAAAGACCAAATAAAATAACGTTAAGTTTAAAACCATAACTGGACTACGATTGTGCGTAAAACCCAATCATATGATACTATATGTAGATGAAATCGAAATTGTTGTGATCTTAAGAAATTTTGTTGTGATAGAAAGGCTAAAGTACTGAAATAATTTATTTCACATCATGCAAGAGTAGCTATAAAAATGTTTTGTACCAAATGTAAGCTTGAAAAATTGAATAGGTACTGAGAAACTTAGTGCATTGGATTTAATGAAATTGTGCAATTTGTGTGGGAGGTGGTAGAAGGAGTGGGGTTTTTTTGCTGATTTTTCGGCAAACAACTAAGATCATACTGGAATTAATATATTTTAAATATTAGATTAGTAACGTTCACACTTTTGAAGAAAATCGAATTTTTGAAAAGTTGTGAATTGTGTCACATTGTATGGGAGGGGGTAGAAGGAGTGAAGCTAATCGGTTAATTTTTTACTGATATTAATAACAATGTTTATTAAGGATTTGATACAAAATTTCAGCTCGATAAACGTTATACGTATTGAGAAAATTGGGGTAGAGTATTTCATGAAAAAGTGCAGTTTGTATGGGAGGTGGAGGAAGGAGTGAGGGGTTCTTAGTAGTTTTTTGAAAAACTACTACAATCATCATGCAGTTGATACATTTTAAATTTCAGATCAGTAACATTCACACTTTCCAAGAAAATCAAATTTTGAAAAGTCGTAGAATCGTGTCACATTGTACGGGAAGGGGTAGAAGGAGTGAAGCTAATCGATTGATTTTTGCTCGATATTTATAATAATGCCAATCAAGGATTTGGTACAAAATTTTAGCTCGATGGAAGTTATACGTACTGAGAAAATTGGTGTATAGTATTTAATGATAAAGTGTAGTTTGTGTGGGAGGTGGTGGAAGGAGTGGAGGAATCCAAATAATTTGTAAGCTAAAACATTGCATTTGTAATAAAATTATTATGTTTTAAACTTCAAATTAATAGTTCTTATAGTTTCGAAAAAAATCGATTATTACATATTTTTGAAAATGTGTCACTTTATATGGGAAGGGGTAGAAGGCGTGAGGGGTGTGACATAAAACCGAAAGCAGATTACATCTCGGAGCATACCTAATAAACTGTGAAAGTTTTGTTACAATCGGTTCAGCCGTTTTTGCGTGAAAGCCGGACAGACAGACGGACAGACAGAGAAAAACGCGTGTTTCTACCTAGTTATTTCCAAGATAAAGCAAAAAACTAGCTTATAGCCATTTCTAAACAAATAACAGACAGACACTACAATTATATTTATATAGATAGAGTGAATGAAGAATGATAATCAGCTCAAAAAAAAACATCGTTTTTTTTCGTATTCAAGTCAGTAACCCCCTTAATAAATGTCGCAAGTTTCAATTACATATCTTAAGAGATAGTCGAGATATTAATTTTTAAGTGTTTTTCTTTGCACCCTTGACGCTCCCCCTTAAGTATGAGTATTGGACTCCTGTTAAGTTAAGTTATGATGGATCTATGTGCGACCTAATTGGGCCTAAGATACGAACTTTTTATGTTTAGTAATTCTAAAGATATAATAAGTTGAAAAAAAAAATCGGCTGACAATTTGCTCCCACAAACCCCTCTATGTATGTATATGTGTGGTGATATTTAGGTTTCTAATTAGAACTATGGCTGAGATATTCGAATTCGTAGTTTTCTGTTCTAGCGCTCCTCCAACCTCCTACTTAACACCTACACCCCCCAAAATATGCCCGAAATCAGCACCCTCCTACAATCCACCCAAAAATTAAGTTTCTATCTTCACGTACGGTATACAGACAGATTATTTTTTTTTTGCATTTTTATGCTAATTTGATCATGAAACGCAAAATAAGAAAAATTTCAGAGTTGCAAATTTTTTTTCCAAGTCGATCACAACACCTTATTATTAGAATAATAAAGTAAAATTTAATTTTAATTCGATCATTTATAAATAAAATAAAATTATTCATAATATTATTAACATTCAATGAAATTTACTAAATACATTTTTTTTGCTGCATCGTACGTTAGAGTCCTCAGCTTTTACCATCGCTACTTCATTGATAAATGCAGTATTGGACTTGGCTAAGTCGTTAACTATTCAATTTAGATACAAATAACAATAACAAAGATTTTTTTCAAAATTTATTGCTACATTTTTAAAGATGGCTAAATTTTAAGTTTTTGCCTTTTCTAATTTCAATGAAAATCGATAAAATGCATTTTTCAAAACTGTAATTTATATGATAAAATAAAACCGTAGCAGAAAATTTTGCATATAATTCGAACTTCGCAGCAGTCGTTTTCCATAATTCACTTAAACGTACAATAATACATATTTTTGTGAATTATCAATTTATTTACAAAACAACATTAATTATCATACAATTTCATGTACAGCTCAATGCTCTACACTTTTCTTAATAGTAAGTAATACATACATTTATGAATCGAATTTCTAATTGACAATCTAATTCTAATGTAGTATGAAATCAAAGCAAATTTAACATGGCTGAAAATATGTCAGAGGAAGAAAAGTAAAAGAGTGCTTTATGTCATATTTACAAATCTGACTCGAAGTGATGAAAAAATGAAATAAAACTTAACAATTCGCTCGCAGACTCACAACAGATCGCTATTTAGCTAGCGCTTTAATCCCATCCGTGACTGGTCGGCACCCAAACTTTTTCCCAAACAGGTTTCCAAACTTTCTTCCATGCCGGTACTTTAACTTCCTTCCAAATTGGTACCTGAATAGCTTTCCATTCGTCCTTCCATATTTGCTTTTTCTCCGTTGCCCATTCCTGTTTCTTTTCGATTCGCCATATTTGAATTTTCTCCTCAACCCAGGTTTCGCGTTTTTCTTTGACCCATATTTGCTTTTTTACAGGCTTCCAAACTTGAATCCATTCGTCTTTCCACTCTAACTTTTTGTCCGGAACCCATTCTTGCTTTTTCTCGGTGCGCCAGATTTTCTTCCAAACTGGCTTCCAGATTAGCTTTTTGCGCCACAGGTCATGACTAGTGTATTCCCATCCTTCGTGATCCTTGCCAAGAAACTTTTCGCCCGGGATACCCATTTTAACCCATTCGGGTACCCATTGCTGCTTCCAATCAGGCACTTGAACTTCCTTCCAGATTGGCACTTGAATCTCCTTCCAGACGGGTTTCGTAAATTTCTTCCACTCAGCGACTTTTTCTTCTTTCCATACAGGCACTTCGCGTTCTTCTATATGAGGTTTTTTTATAATCTTCCAATCGGGTACTTTGATTTCCTTCCAAATTGGAATCTCGATAGTTTTCCAAGCTGGAACTTGAATTTTCTTCCATTTCGTTTCCCAAGCTTCCTTCTTAACGGTTTTCCAGACTTCTACCCAATCCTCTTTCCACACCAACTTCTTTTTCCACACACCTTCAGGAGGATGGGATGCTGTGATTGCAATACACAAAAATGTTATCTGAAATACAGAACAAGAAACACGTGGTTAGAACTGGTCCCGAAGGACCTTTTTCACACTGTAAATCACTAACACTTTTGCATGGTAATCCAATAATCCAAGTTTGATGGCACTGAAATACGAAATTCACTAACCAATATCGCAAGGGACTTCATCGTGAGATTCTCCCACGCAATGCGTTAGCTCGAAACTGAGAAACACTACACAAACGGCGCCTTCTAATGCAACTATCCAAATTGGGGCTCCATCACTTGTATTTATACAGAAAGAAGACGATTTGATATGAACCGCTGGCGATATTTCGTTTGCATTATGAATAAAGCTGAACGCTTATTATTCAGCAGATTAAAGCCGGTAGCGAATTCCTTAAACAATTCCCTCGAAGAGTAAGTCCCATTCCTATGGCCGCGCTTATCCCCAGTCTGTGCTCACGACTGTACCTAAGCACGAAATGCTTTTGGGGACCTTTCCCTTTCTTTTGTGACTTCTTGTAAGTGCCGTATGCCATGGTTGCTGTGTTATTCACAGTCCAATCCGCAGTCTGCAATTAAATACGTAAGTACTTGTTCGTCGTGTAAATTGACTCGGAAGATGCGCAAGCCGCCAATGTATGGGAACATGTTGCGGAACTCGAACGACCTGCTGGAGGTGCAGCCATTGTCACCCCACTCCCACCGGAGCATCATTGAACTTGCAGAAAAGTTTCATGCGCCTAGCCGTAATTTTAAATTGATTTTCCGGACTCCATATCAGTTCAGTTTCGAAAGTCATGCAAACCGGACTATAAGATGATGGAGCCTTTGGCTTCTGAGCACAAAGAACTCCTGGATAGCCGAATGTAGTTTAACGATCTCTCAGTAGGAAGTAACAGTTGTCAGCAACAGGTTTCTTTCTGCACCCACTGATGAATCGTGCATGTGAAGGGCATATAGTCAATCCTACGAGCATATTGTCAAGACTTTCTATCTATACGGAAGTATCCATATTTTACTTGTATGCAATTCTGGGTGCTGGATCCGGAAATCTTAATGGCTTAAATATGGCGAAATAAACTTGTTGTGTAATTCCTTTACACCTATGGATTGCGCACGATAATCTACAATAAATTGAAATATGAAGTATCACGCAAGTATTTTTCAAGCTTATATGTACCTCACATTTAACAGCTACGACAATACCAGGTCAAATTACTGAAAACACTCATGATATGGGTATAAATATTTGGTAATATACGTTCGAATGCAATATATGTAATTGAATAATAATAATAATAGAAGCAGTAAATAAAGGCGAAACCCTGAGTGGCATTGAACTGCTACGATTTTGGAATTTAAAATTAGTGTTATCATCTTCAGCTTTTCAAGCTTATCTTTTATTACCCAATAGCGTGCGCAGATCTTTGCAAATCTAATTGATTTTACTGAGTGAGTATTGATGTAACTAAGCTTATCGACACTGCCACAATAATGTTAGTGTAATAGTTAGGTATTTTTTAATGATTTAATTAGGTTAGACATAACTTTATTAACTTCGATGTTTCACGAACTTGTTCGCTCATATAGAGTATGCTTTTTCTGTCATTGTTTCTTTCTTCCGTAAAAAATATTGCTGAAGTTTAATTTTTGATCACAATCTACGACGAGAGAGATTATTTTTGAATCTATTCGCTAAAAAATTTGCACAAAGCATATTGACAAGATTACTATCAACAATTGATTCAAAAATTGGCACCGATCGTTCATTTTGAAGAAATTGAGATGACAAAATTTTCTAGTGTATTCAAATCTCTACCGTTTTAACTAGATTATCTCATATGATTGAGTTTTGCGCGCAATCGTAATTCGTAATTTTGTTATGGTGTCTTAAAAATCTTTGTAACTTCTCATTTTTAGAGTCTCGGGTCCTGCGGTATGGGCAAGGAACTAGTTTTATTATGTAATATTAAAAATTTCGAAAAAGATATCTGGGTGCATACTTTACGAATCTATTCAAATAGTGTTAATCATGAAACATTGACCGCTCGTTATTTCATTTTTAATCACAAAGCATGTCTTAGTATATGTGCGCACTTGGTAATTGTACATATGACATCAATATAATGCAGGCTCACTCTAGAAATTAAAAAAATTCAGACTGTCTTCGAACAGTGAAGTCAGGGCAGAGGTAACAAAACAGTTTGCATAATCGCTGACCTAACTTCTCATGCTGAAGAGTCAGTTGATCGGTGACTTGCACATTTCACTTTTAGTTTACCTCTTTGAGGGTTTATGCATACATATCTGCGAACTGGCATCATACTCATTCCGTGAAGCTGCGAGATTTAAGTTAATGTAGGCTGCTTTCAAGAAAGCGTCACACCTTTAGTTGCATTGTCAAATAAATAAAGTTATCTGGTCATTCAGTGCATGAGCTCTAAAAATGTTGGGCTCAAATTTTTGGACAAGTCAAGGACAAACTTAGAGAAAGTTTGCTATTGAATGCAACTATTTTTGCAATACTGATATGTACGTTAGTATACTATTGCATCACTAGCACTGGCGCTACCCTGTGTGCAATATGAAAAGTGTGTTAATTACACCGCGACATTGTAAGAATTAAATGTTATACGATACGTCTAATAAATAAAAGCCATTTTCGATATAGGGGAATATATAGGGATATAGGCGAATATATTGTGCCCTATACAACAGATGCCTAACTATGTGTTATTTAAGTATGTCTGTTGCCGAATATTCAATTTTCTTCCTTCAATGTAAAGCTAGCTAGAAAGTGATTATATAAACATTTTCTGATTAGGTATAATTAAAATTTTAATCTATTTAGGGTGTAGGTATATGTTTATTATGCGTTATGAAAAATTTCCGAACAAGCACTTTAGATTGAAACGACTTTTCGGAACATACAGCGTGAACTTATTTACTTCTTTACACATTTAATTATCTGCATGCATAATAGGAGCGTCAATTAAAACGTAATAAGTACTTTACACATCTATGCAACAGAAGAAACCATTAACATTTCAGTTTTTAGTGTTGAATTTTCACACAAGGTGTTACAATACGATGAATAGGCTCATGTACATCAGTTCAAAAATCAAAGTCTCGTTCGATCTCTTAACGATTTCTCTAAATGCTCATTATCGGAGGTAATTACTTTATTATTCTAATAATAAAGTATTGTAATCGACTTGGAAAAAGAAATTTGCTACCGTGAAATATTGTTTTTCGCGTTTCATGACTAAATTAGCTTAAAAAGGCAAAAAAAAAAATATCATCTGTCTGTCTGCAAGTCCTACGCCGTACGTGTACGCTCAGAGTACATTAACTCCCAATCCCTTCAAGATAGAAAGTTGATTTTTGGGTGGTGTAGATGGGTGCTGATCTCCGGCAGACTTTAATTTTAGGGGAGTGGAGGGGTTAAGGAGAAGGAGGGGCGCTGGATAACTACGAATTCGAATATCTCAAACATGTTTTACCTAGGAAGCTGAAAATCAACATACGTATAAAAGGGGTTGTGGGACAAACTCTAAAAATAATTAAATTTTTTTATCCATAGGGTTCTGAAAAAAGGGGGGGGGGGGGCTAAAAACTTAGAGCAAGGCCAATTATTGCAAGAGAGAGGATCGGGAGGGGGGTTTTGAGATCCATTTCCAAACAAAAGTATGATTTCTTCCAATTTCATTAAATCAACTAGTAAACAACAAATTAAAAGCTGCACACTTGAAATGTTGTACGAACTACTTTCAAGAAAACCAAAATAATACTACATCACAAATTTTACGATTCCCTCAACTCTCTTACACCCCCCCCCCTCCCTCACGTACAAATGTATGGTTTAAGAAAAAAACCCAATTTCATAGAATTTACTTCGTCTATGAAACTAACATTCTATACAGCGAATTTCGAACATGATTCAAGCAATCAATTAACAAATTATTAACATGTAACCATCCCTTTTATCGCTCCCCCCACACAAATCCAAACTTGCTTATACAAACCAATAAAATATTGATTCAATGTACTGGAGCTATTGATCGTAATCGCAGTTAAGTGTTAAATAGCTGACAAGAACCTTGCCTTAGAACCCCCATTCACTTAGTGTTCCCTATTCAGCCTATCCTGATTATTGACTTCCCACGCATACTCAACTTGTCCCAAGAATAAACAAGTTGCGCCCGACTCGTTGGCAGATTTTTTTTATAAATTATTTTTTTGATGGAGATCCATATTTTCATGCTCTCTATGAAATTTGAGAGTATTATAAGTTTTCTATTAAGTTTGTAACGCTAAGAAATAAGGCTTGGAGAAAAAAATGAATGACACAGAAGTTAATATTATCACTCAATAATCTCAAAGTCGGATGTCTGTTCGTTCGTCCGTGCGTGCGCTCTCTAGCTTGAGAACGCTTTGAGGTGGGCAGTTTAAATTTTGCACACGTCATTTTGAATGAAAAAGTAAGTTCAAGTTCAATATTCAAATTTTCTTGGAACCTATAGCAGTTAATAATTTTAAATTTAAATTCTGATATTGTTATCACATACATATATGATGTATAGTATAAAAATTAATCGAATCTCTCCATTCCTTCCACCATCGCCCATACAAACTGCACTTTTTTATAAAACACTATAAACCAAAACCATACAATGCGACTCATTTTCACAATTTTAGAAAAAATCAATTTTTTTGAAAAGTGTGATCGTTACTGGTCTGAAATTTGAGAGATATAAATTGCATAATTTTGATAGATTACTGATAAAACTACTGAAAACCCCGCACTCCTACTACTACCTCTCATATAAGCTGCACTATTTCATTAAATCGAAATTCTCAGTACCTATTCAATTTTCGAAGCTTAAATTTTGTATAAAATATTTTTATAGCTACACTATCAAGACTTGAAAATAATTAGTTCAATGCTATCACCCCTTCTACTACTCCCCGTACAAAATTTCTTAAAATTACAAAATTTTCTATTTCTACTAGAGTATTGTAGTCCTGTTATGTATTTGAGTTTTTGTGGTTTCTGATTTTGAAATGTGGTATCCTAAGTTCGTAAAATATTGCATAACATCTTAAACTTTGTGGAGAAATTAATCTTTTAATATGGACTGCCAAAATAATTTTAAGAGCAATATAATATATAACATGTACATTTTTATAACCATTAATTTAGTCTAAGACGCAAATTTGTGATAGGCCATATGGCTGCCTCAGAGTACTTCCGTAAAAATATAATCTGAGAAGTACAGGTTGATCTCGGCTGGAACATCTCCTTGCGATTTTAACAATTATTTTCATCTTTCATTTAAATATCATTGTATCAATGCCGGTTATGTGAGAATAACTTTATAATAATCAGGCTCGCTCTTATGCTGACTTTAATTCAGGCTAGACACTTAATAAATACTATTGAACAGTAAAAAATAACAAGGGTCCCAAGAATTGGCTAAAATTCAGTCTTCTCAGTAGTAGTAGATGTTTCAATATTGCAAGATATGAATATCTATCTATATTCGCAAAAAATCACTTCCGTAGTAAGTAATTAAGCACTGTACACGCAAATGACAAAAACTTTCCCCAAAACACGTCTTCCATTGTTTTGAAATGAAAACTCACTAGCTCTGCTCTTCTTGTGGGAATTGGTATCGCGGATTGTGGTATAATGATTTCCATTCTTAGCTATTCGTTTACGAAAAAAAACGTTATATAGCGCCACTTGCTGGAATCACTGTACTTATGTAGATCGAATTGAGGTAATTAAAACATTAGCTCGGAAGTTAGTATTGAACCAAGTAGGAAAATCATATTGTTGTCATTGTTTTGCACACCTTTGTTGGGAGTCGGCTAGGAAACATCTAGTTTTTTAAAACATATTGATAGTACTTACATATAGTATCTGCATATACCTACATATATGTAATTTTTTACAATTTTTAGAAAGAAAACACAAATAATGATATCAAACTTCAAATCATAAATTACAGAGAAGTAATATCTTTGACTGACCTTGTCTCGTAACTTGCATAAGCACCTTAATGATTGCAGCTAGCGTGTACCTAACTTCTTCTCATATAGATCGCGAAAAATCGTTAATAACGTTATACAATGCTTGTAAGTCTTTTAATCATGTTACGGCTGTGGGTAATTAGTATTTGTGTGTGTACAGTTAGTATAAAATGAGTGTTCAAAAAAAGGGACTTAAGAACATGAATGGTTTGATTTGTTATTGTATTCACTCAAAGGAAATTCGCATGTAGAAAATTTAGATTTATGACGCTTTTTGCGACTCTGTCTTTAGTAAAAATGAGTAATGAAAAAAATCAGCCACAATATTCTGGCCATTATTTCTGATTACAGTCTAGAAACTTGGTTTTACCGCATCAACGCAAACAAATATCACCATACCATAGATTTGACTACTATTCTAGACTGCAGTTATGATTGATTGAGTTTAATTAAAATTTGTCTTTGTTTATAATATAAAGAATGTAAATTTAAAGTTATTTTACATAAAGCCAACTTTTTAGACGGTTTTTATGAAGCTTTTGCAATTAATCGAAAGAAAGAAAAGAAGATAAGGATGAGCTACATTCTGTCATACTAAAAAAAATTAGAACTTTATTAGTAAGCGGTTTTCATATTAAGTGAGAACTAAGCCGCTATTTTTGCCAAAAATGTGCTGAAATATGCGCCAATCGGGAGTTGAACTCACTACCTTCGCATTGTAGACCAACAAGCGACCTACTACATAGACTACACCTTAGCTAATTTATATACTATTTAAAGTAATGGTCGGTTATTGGACGTTAATATCAATAGCTGCCACCCTCGTCCCTTAGCTGCGACATTTGAAGTCCCCCAAACATCAAACTTAGGGCCCTTGCTATTTTACTCTCCATTAGTGATATTAGTTTTATCTCTATTGATATAGATTTTTTGCTATTCGCGAATGACTGCAAAATATTTAAAGCCATTAGATTACCTGTGTATGAGGAATTATTTTAACTGAATCTAGATAATTTTTCTGACTACTGTTATTCAAATGGTCTCGAAACTAATATCCCAAGGTGCACCATATATGTTGTTGATCAAAAACTCTTTTTTAGTGTTCTTTTACTATAAATAATGTGCCTTTAACTAAAGTTAAATCTGAAATTGATTTAGGAATAATATTTGATAGTTTCCTTACTTTCAGCGAACAGATTAAAAACATGTGTCAATAAATTCAATAGAATGTTTGGATTCGTAATAAGAAAATCTAATAATTTTTCATTTATTTACAGTGGTGCAATTTAGCACACTCGGTATCTGTAACTTTCAAGTGCAAATATTTTCTACTGTTTTATGCTTTTCAGTAGACTTTTGTTTCTTGAGTGTTGGCTATGGTTTATAATGTCCTGTTAATTAATCTGGTTCCTTTGTTCCCTTTCTTTTCTATTCTCACTTAATTGCAAGTAGTACGTGATCAAGTTAGCCACGAATTTAGCACACTTTTGAAGTCTTACTAATTTCGGGCTTTTATTTGTGTTAAATCAAATTAATTGGTAAGATTTGGTGTACATGGTGCACAGAGACTCAGCGGCAGGTAGTTCAACAAATGAAGAGTAGTGAAAGTGCCGTTACGCAAATTGCTAGTGCTTTAAGATGTTCCAGAAATATGGTGTACAATGCATTGAGCCATATGCAACAATATGGGAGCTCCAAAAATGTTAAACAGCGACCTAGAGCACTAAAAACAACATTTAAAGAGGACCGTCTGATTTATAGAGCGTCAATCAAGAACCCTTTTAATAGCTCGACCATTATAAAAAAAGATACTTCTTTGGAATTTGGCATTGACGTATCCCCAAGGACAATAAGACGATGGCTCAACAATTGCGTGGATGCATTGCATAGAACAAACCACTTGTGTCAAAAAAAATTTGAAATCTCGAATTGCATTGCAACAACCTTTGATTTTTTGGAAAAATGTGTTTTGGAGTGACGAATCAAAGTTTTGTCGGTTTGGATCTGACGGTAAGCGGTACGTATGGCGTCCTCCAAACATGCAGCACCATCCAAAGTACAACTTATAAGACTGTTAAGCACGGTGGTGAGAGTGTGATGATGTGGGCTGCGTTTTCTTGGTACGGCGTCGGCCCTATACATAAAATTGACACAAGAATCGATCAGCATGTTTACAAAAACATTATTGTAAACACAATGATGCCATTTGCTGATGATAACATGGCCCTTAAATGGCGTTTTATGCATGACAACGATCCAAAACACACTTCGCGCACAGTGAAGAGTTGCTTGAAAGAGAACCGAATTGATGTTCTGAAGTCGCCAGCCCAAGTACCGGATATCAATCCTATTGAGAATTTGTGGAATGATGTCGAAGAGCATATTGTTGTTTTTATCTTATTCACAATTAAACTGAAATAGAAAAGTATCGGAAGAAAATAACCAAATGAAAAAAACGGGAAATAATCATCACATCGTGGGCAAAACTCAAGAAAAGAAAATTGGACTGAAAAGCATAAAACAGTAGAAAATATTTGCACCTGAAAGTTACAGATACCAAGTGTGCTAAATTCGTGGCCACCACTGTATATTGACACTGGCAAAGTGCTATACTTATCACTTGAATGCAGTAGACTTAAATATGCTTCTAAGCAATGCCAAATTATAGAAAAAATTTGGATTTTCCTTTGATCATGCTGATTACTCGTTTCTAATATCTTATCTTAACATACCATTGCTTGAAATTAGAAGAACACGCTCAAATGCTACTTCTTATTTAAGTTACTATATCAGTTAGTTAACGCTCCGAAGTTATTGCAACAGATAAACTTATGTGTTCCATCTCGAACAACAAAATTTCGTGCCTTATTTCAAATGAATTTTCATCGAACCGGTTATTGTAAAAATTCTGCAATAGAACGTAAAAACCATATTTGATCAAATATAATTAACTTTTTGAATAATTCATAATTTAAATTTTTAATGCCTTTCAATATTATTTTTTCGCATTATTCTCTTCTTAACTGCTTTCTGTAAATTAATTTTATATTCGTCCAAAATAAATAAATACTTTCACCATTCAGCATAAAAAATATTATTTCAACTATTTTTATTGAATAAATTATCATCAACGCATTGAAAGATAATGAGCTTGAAATTTTGTAGGAACAAATTTAAAAATATTTAAAACAAAGTTCTATCAGAAGTTTGGAAATTCCTTCACTATTTCTACCCCCTCGTAAAAATTAGCATAATTTCGACAAATTTCAATTAATGAACTACAAATCAACACCCAAAAGCTACGAACTTGAAATTTTGTACTATCACTTTTTAAAACATTTCGAAAAAAACTGCATCACAAATTTTAAAATTCCCCAACCCTGCAACCAACAAATTTAATAAAATTACATTATAAAACTTTGTATTGGAGCTATTGATAACTATCGCAGTTAATAGTTAAACAGTTGACAATAGCTCGTCGTTAGAACAAAAATATTTTTTTAAGGGGCTTTAACCTTAAAAAATATCATCGTTAGTGAAATTTGGAACAGGCTTGTCTTGTAGTTATGTGAATGCTGTGAACATAAAAAATTAATGTTATGTACACACTAATTAATATACTCGTATGTATTAAATAACATTACGTTTAAATTTATAGTTTGCCAGTTCAGCGTACAAGATATCATGACACAAGCAAAATGCATGAGCAAGAATCACCTGCTCTTTTGGTGCTTACACCGTGGTGCAAAAATTACCATATACACTTATCTCAGTGTCATTAAATTTCCCTTTCGGCTAGCAAGCAAGCAGTGCAGCCCGTTACACAATCTGCCCACAGCCGAAGAGGCTCCGCATGTCGATTACGCAGTAAAGTCGGAAATGATGCTAGCAAGCAACTCATTTGGCAAAGGCACAATCTCCGCCTAAAGTTTGTGCAACACGGTAAAACTAGAAATGTTGTTACGGCTCGTAATAGCAAAGATACAACAGAATAATAATGCGAGAGTGGGCCAATCTTTCCGAATACCTAGAATAAGTATCACCTTTAACATTAAAAGGCTAAATATTGCACCGAAAACGTCTGACTAATTTCGGGTATCATCCATCCCAGCTTGAAGTGTCGGAATTGGCTGTCGACTCCGTGACGATTGAAGGTTATCAAATGATTTATGTAGGTATGCTCTACATATATCCATTTGACGCGGGAGATAGATGCCTGTGGCGCTAGGTACATATATGTAAGTATGGATAAATATATCCGGCATCTTTTGCTTGGTAAGACACACGAAAAATGAAAGTCATTCTGATTGGCGGTTTAACGATCTGGAAGCAGTCATACCGGCACAAAACTGGGACGATAAGCCAAGTGAAATTACGAGCAGGTAACCCTTTGAGACGGTGGTGTGAACTTACCTGTCTGTCCCATCACTTGCAATTTCTTTCAGGTCTATCAAAAGAGTTAACTTTTATGCCACTTTAAAATATTTTAATACAATGTTGTAGGAAATTATAATATTTTCATTTGTATATTAGTCAGACTCGAGTTACAAGTTTTTTCATCTTTTGCTCTTAAGTAAATCGAATTAGTTTAAGAACGAGTTGGCTCATTAATATTAAAAGTGAAATGATGTTCCCTAATATTGTTCGCATACGAATCCGAAGTTTCGTGAACTTGAATCCTTTTGTTAGCAAGATTTGTTTCCGTATGTATGTTTTTGGAAAAAAAGGACTTTTGGCAAATCTTTTATAATCCAAACAAGCTTACTCTTAAAACAAATTATTAGAACTTGCAGTTGTTAAGATTGTAAAGTAAAACTTTCGACTAGTTATTTGGTAGCAATATAGTTTAATTTACATCCAATTTTCCGGGGCAATACAAAATAGCACTATAAAAGGTAAACATGCAGTGCGTGGCCAAAGCCCTTTATAGAAAGCCGAGTAACTGAATCCAAGAACAACACGTTGGAGTCATAACAAACATGACAGTTCCATACAAATTCGAGCGCTTTTGTATGGAGCAGACACGGCAGGCTTCGTAAGAATCGCGTTTATTCTTAAATGCAGTGTTAAAGACAGTTCAGCTTTCTAAGGTACTTTAATAAGAAAATCTGTCACTCATATTGTGCAGAGTTCTCCGGTTAATTTTCACACAGAAAATAGTAAAATTTTAGTTATTGCGAAAAAGTGTGCACTCGCGTAATATTTCCGTGCTTAATTTGATTTTTGTTGTTTTCGGTAAAACGTGTTTTTACGACAAGTTCGTCAAAAATAATACAGGTGGTCCTTTGGAATGGAAAAATCCATGACGTCACACCCGCTGGAGTCATTCAAAATGGCCGCTACGCCAGTTCTGCCCAGCTTGAGATGTGAAAAGCTTTGCAGTAGCGCATTCTGTCACTCCAATTTTCCAAGAACATGTCGATGGTTTCGGGCTGCAGCTCACGGATTGCTTGGATGATATTGGCTTTAAGTCCTTGAATCGTTTCTGGATTGTTGGCATAGCATCGGTCCTTCACTGTTCCCCAGAAAAAAAGCGCAAAGGGGTCAATTGACATCGCCAAGACGGCTGATAACACGATGTGGGAATTTGGTGCGTAAAAGATCGATTATGGCATGGGCTGTGTGGCATGCCGCGCCATCCTGCATGAACCAGAGGTCGTCCAAATCCATGTCTTCAATTTCAGTAAAAAAAAAGTCGGATAACATGGCTCTGTAACGTTCACCGTTGACCGAAACGTTGTTCCCAGCCTCATTTTCGAAGAAAAATGGTTCAATGATGCCACCGCTTCACAACCCGCACCAAACTGTCACTCTCTATGTATGTATTGGCTTCTCGACAATAAAGTGCGGGTTTTCCGAGCCCCAGATGAGGCAATTTTGTTTGTTAACGTAGCCTCCGAGATGAAAGTGCGCCTCGTCAGAAAAGACGATTTTTCGCCCAAAATCGTTGTCCAATTCAAGCTGCTCTGAGGCCCAAACTGCAAAGCGATAACGAAGCGGATGGCCGTGCGTCTTCAATTGCTGAGACAATTGGACCTTGTAAGCGAATAATCCGAGATCTTTGTGCAGAATTCTCCTCAGGCTAGTGCGTGAAATGTTGAGCTGTTGAGATCGACGGCGAGTTGATGTTCGTGGAGTGAGTCTCACACTCTCGGCTACAGCAGCCACATTTTCGTCTGTGCGCACCGTACGACGACGGAGACCATGAGTGTTGTTCACTAGCATGCCAGTCTCACGAACTTTTTGCACAATCTTGTCTTGTCTTCTCAAATTCTTTAAAATATTGAATTCTGACTTAGTTGTGTTATTTTGTAGGCAGAAGGAATCGGAATCAAGGTTTTCGAGCGATTACAAATATACGTATTTCTGTACTCTTCACGACTGTGCGAGCATTAGTTCTAAGCATGACAAAAGTTAGAGCAAGCATAATATTCCCTTAGATTTCATCTATTTATGATCTATAAAAATTACGCTGAAATTGTTACGCTGTTTGGTATTAAATGATCTGGATCATCAATATAAGAATATCTTTCTAAAATTTCTCTGCCTCCGACTTATGACTTCTCCGATAACTAGCGAATAAAACGTAATAGCATGGAAAAGAGAAAAAAATGAGAAAAATGTATTTGTCACTTTCTATCCTATTCTGCGCAATTAAAAAATCATGTACTTTGCCAAATGGGAATCCCTTGGCGGATCTCTGTCAATCTCGTTTTAACGCAGAATTATTATTTTCAAGGCCATTGAAAAAAAAAATCGAAATATTTTTTTTTCACATGCAGCTTACTAAATTCCAGTTGCGCAAATATGCACAACCTAAATAAATTTACATCTGGTAAGTACAATAAAAGTACCCCCGCAAGGGGGTAGTTGTAGGATGAGGTTTTACCAATTCCTGCAACTATCTTTGGAGACTAGCGACTCCACGGACCAGTGTCAGAAACGTCACAACTCTGCAGTGCTACGCACCAACTAATACCGCAACATCTGGTGACAAAGAGGAGTTTTATAGCCAACTGAGTGCCACCTTCGAACGTGTTCCAAGAGGTGATATTATTATCATCTCGGGAGATATGAACGCCCAGGTTGGATCAGATAACACTGGACTAGAACACGTCATGGGGAGGCATGGTGACCCTTGGGTCGACGCGTCACGACCTTGGATTAAGAGACCCGAAAACGGAGTTTTGTAGTACTCGGCAAATGGTCATCGGAGGGACCCTTTTTCCACACAAGAGTCATCATAAAACATCTTGGGTTTCCCCTGATGGTTTTACTCAGAACCAGATCGACCATTTGCTATAAGTCGCCGATGGAGAAGATGTCTCTTCGATGGGCGAGCGAAACGTGGAGCTGACGTGGGGAGCGATCACCACTTGGTGGTTGCCTGCTTGAGATTGTGTACAGCAGCTATCCGACTACCACAAATTCTTCAAATGAAGCGCAAGCTTAATGTGGATAAACTCAGAGATCCCAACAAAAAACGCGAATACACCACTATTCTACGCGAAAAGTCATCCACAGTGGGTGAGCATGAAATGCGCACGCTGGACGCCAATTGGGAGGCAACCAGAAACACTTTTCTAACTAGTGCTGAAGAATCTGTGGGATATGTGCAAAGCGGTGAGAAACCCTGGATGTCGCAAGACACATGGGACAAGGTTGGCAATCGGAAAAAAGCCAAATTGGCAATCATCTCTCAACCCGATATCAACCAACGAACGCCCGACTTGAGGCAGAACTACCGCGATGCTCATATACAGCTTAAAAAGGCTGTTAGACGCGACAAGAGAAAGGCCATTGAAGATCTGGCAAACAAGACAGAATCTGCGGCTTACCTTGGAGATACGGGTTCACTATTTAAAATCATGAAACAGTTGACGAACAGGAATTTCACCGCCAACCACCTGGTGAGAGATGTCAACGGAACTCTCCTTAATATGAGTGAACACCAGTTGCGACGATGGAAGGAATACTTCTCTGATATTTTAAACATCTTGTCAGAGGAAGATTTTCTGGAAACAGAACAACTTCCAAACATCCAACCGCAACAATCCTCTATTAGGGACGATCCCCCAGATAAGGAAGAGAAGTTTCCGCCATTCGGTCAATGGCGGTAAGAAAAGCTCCAGGTATAGACGGACTACCAACCGGACCCGGAAATAACAGCCGATATACTCCTCCCACTCTTCACTAAGGTGTGGAATGAAGGAAGATATCCGACTGAATGGAAGGAGGGCGTCATTGTGAAAATTCCAAAGAAGGGCGACCTTCGGGATTGTGGCAATTGGCGTGGTATATGTCTACTTACTGCCGTTTCAAAAATTATGGCTAAGGTAATTCTCAATAGGATTAGTGATGTCGTCGAGAGCACTCTCAAGTTTATCCGGCTGGATTCCCTAAAGGGTCGTCTTGTACCGACCACACAAATACCCTACGAATAATGTTAGAGCAGTCAGCCGAAATGGGTTCGCCACTACATCTCATGTTTGTGGATTTCGAGAAGGCTTTCGACAGCGTTAAGCGAGATTACATATGGAATGCTTTGCGTAGGAGAGGTATTCCAGATAAGGTCATAGCTATGATTAAGAATCCTACGAAGATGCAAGGTGTCGCGTCTTGCATAGAGGAGAGCTGTCCGAGAGCTTCCCTGTCCGAACGGGTGTCAGACAAGGCTGCATGTTATCACCAGCCCTGTTTCTGGTGGTAATAAGTGACATCTTGAAAGCTGCACTGGAAGGTGGGGAAGGTAATGGTCTTCTATGGAGACTATTTAACATCTTAAGTCGCCTTGATTATGCTGATGACGTGTGTGTGCTTGCACATAACCGTTCGGACTTAGAGTCAAATGTTCGCTCGTTGCATTCTAAATGCAAAGAGGCTGGACTGAAAATAAATGTGCGTAAAACCAAGTACATGCACATGGGTTCGAAGCACACCGATTGTTCTTAATGGACAGGATGTGGAAGAGGTGCAAGATTTTTGCTATCTCGGAAGCATTGTCAGCCGAAAAGGATGTTGAGGCTCGGCTAAATAAAGTTCGTCAGGCCTTCGGTATCCTTTTCCCTTTCTGGAGGTTAAGAGAGATCTCCCTTCGCACGAAGCTGCGAGTTTTTGACGCATGCGTCAAATCCGTGTTGTTATATGGTTGTACTACGTGGAAAGTGACCGTTCGACTTACCAAGAAACTACAGACTTTCGTAAACCAATGCCTCCGGCGCATTTTAGGAATATTCTGGCCAGAAGTGATCTCCAACGACGAACTTTGGAGTACAATTCGCCAGACTAAAATAGGTATTGAGATTCAACGGCGAAAGTGGCAGTGGATCGGTCATACTTTGAGGAAACCAGAGCGAAACATCGCAAAACAGGCTCTGGATTATAACCCTCAAGGAAGGCGTCGGGTTGGTCGACCATGTAACACATGGAAGCGAGCAGTTGAGCAGATGGCCAGAGGAATAAACAAGTCCTGGCAACAGCTTAAGGCCGATGCTCAGGATCGCGCCTTGTGGAAGAGAGTTGTTTCTGTCCTATGCCCCTATAGGGGGTCTTAACAGGAATTTGATTGATTGATTGATTGAAGTACAATAATATGGCCTGAAGGATCGATTGGTACATAGATGAGTGATAGCTATATCAAATACACTGTAGAACCACTCTGTTTCTCTTGTGAGACAACTTTTAGAGTATTGTTGTTTGATTTGGGATCCTGTTTATCAGATTCATATGTTACGATCTGAGCGGATTTAACATAATTTCTCTAGATATACTGTTCGCAGTTTAAATGGAATGCTGACATTCCCACATACATTGTGTGTGCGGAATCGTTGCGAATGTTTTAAAAGGCTTTGAAAGGTGATTCAGTAATATCAAAAACACGAGCCAACGAGTGGTAAAATGCCTTTAAGGACGGTCGAGAGATCTTTGAAGACACGCCTCATTCAGGACGACCTCCGACCTCTTCAATTGACGAAAACATCCAAAAAGTGAAGGAAATAGTGCTCGAATTATTAGGGAGATAGCTTTCTTGCGAGTCCGTTCATTCGATTTTGGTGGATATTTTGGCCATGAAACTTGTCCTTGCTCGATTCGTTCCGATAAAGCTAAATTTTCTTCAAAAAAGTTCCGTGAATAGGTTTCTCCATAATCGTGCGAATTTTGATCCCATATTCATGGGGCGCATCATTACTAGTAATGAAACATGGGTATACAAGTTTGACATGGAAACCAGCGAACGACCATTGGAATAGAAAAAAAAAATGAGCCGATACCGAAAAAACCACGCCAAAGAAGACTCCATGGATTTTCCACGATGAAAATGCGCTATCGCATTGAACCTCAATTGTGACCGAATTTGAGGCCAAAAAGCAATAAATTGCTTCAACCAACCACCAACTTAGTGCATTGGGTTTAATGAAATTGTGCAATTCGTATGGGAGGTGGTAGAAGGAGTGGGGGTTAATTTTTTCCCGATATTAATAATAATGCTAATTTAATATTCAGTACAAAATTGTAGCTCGATGAAAGTTATACGTACTGAGAAAATTGGTTTAGAGTATTTCATGAAAAAGTGTAGTTTGTTTGGGAGGTGGTGGAAGGAGTGGAGGATTCAAATAATTTTTATAGATCAAATTTATGATAAAAATAATATGTTCTAAATTTCAAATGGTTTTCAAGAAAATTTGGTTACCACATATGTTTGAAAATGAGTTATTTTGGATGGGAGGGGGTAGAAGGCGTGGGGGTATTGAAATAAGACAAAACGCAGATTACATCTCGGTACATACCTAATAAATTGTGAAAGTTTCATTACAATTGGTTCAGCCGTTATTGCGTGAAAGCCGGATAAACAGACAGAGAAGAATTTTAGAAACGTGTGTTTTTCAGCTTATTTATTGCTAAAATAAAGCGAAGAACTAACTTCTAGCCATTTATAAATAAATCACAGACAGAAACTACAATTATATTTATACATACATATGTATAGATTATCGATAATGTATGGTCATAATGTAAACCTTATGTAACCGTGAGCGCGATCCGCATCAGGTATTACGACTAATTTCACCACTACAGCACCTGTGGAAATATCTGTAGTACATTCTGAGTTTTCCGAAATTTCTACGATGTTCAAGGGAGTCTATGGTGTCATCTCCAATAAGTCGGAAAGCAAATCTCTGAATTCGGTCCAGTACCGCTAGCTGAGTTATGGGTGCTACAGCCAGCTATGCGAATTGTTCTCGCGCCGGAGCCTGATTTGGAGATGGTTGCAAGATTAGATGGTGTAAAATTTTTCTTCGGAGAAAGAAATTTCTTCGGACGAATTGAGTTATTTGATTATTTTTTCTGAGAAAGAAATTTCTTCGGACGAATTGAGTTAGTTGACTACAGATGTATGTATGTATACATATATGTGATTCAGCCTATTTAAGTTCAAGGATGCCTTCAATACACCATTTCATTTCAAATCTTACGAACGCAATCAACGACGCTTAAAATTATGTATTTGGCATTATCTGGCACTGTAAAACTCGTATTATATAATCGTGTTATGAACTCAACATAGAAGAAGCTATGTAATGTGTCTTCGTACCACACCATTACAGGACGTTTGCTTTGATTTCTGCAATTTTTACACTTAAGTATGGGTATAATACGAAAACCAAGTTTCAATTATAAGTTTATCACATTATCTGCCACTTCCTGGCTCGCATTCGCATTACTTAACTACTTTCCAATGGGAGAAAGTTGTAAGCAAGGAATTGAAGATTTATGCAGTGATGTAAAATGTAGATCATGCGATGTCCTGAAGTACTATCGTTTATCAAGGACTCTTGAAATCGACTCGAATTAAAATATTTTCTTATAATTAGTTTATCGCTCAAAAAATAAATGATACCCCTTGAGGGAAGTACTTGTCAATTAACTTTAGTCACATGAATTGAATATCACTAAACTTGGTGTTACTTTTTCGAAAGATGTGAATGCAAAAATGTTCGATTGAAAAATTATCTAACTTAATACAAAAATAACTATAAAAGCTTTACAACTTTTGTAATGGGCATCTGAAGTTGTTTTTGATAGTGTCATTTGTATCCATCATGCATCGAACGCAAAGGTCGTTTAACGGCCTTGTGTTGTGTACAAGCGCTACTATCAATGTACAGAAAAATTAGCGCAAGTGTCTGAAAGTGAAATTTCTCAAGAGTTTACGCGAAAGTAAATAAATAATTCGGCATTAAAACGAGGCTTTAGTTTGTTACCTGATCAATTAATGTACACTGAGCAATTCTGCTCTTTGGTAAGTTGCTGAGTTTGCAAATTCCAATGTAGACTACATATTGCACATTCTACGATTAACGGAAAATTCCGGATTAACTTCCTCATAACTCGAGAGCATCGAATTGTTGAAATTACTCTGATATATTTTGTGTTTGGCTACTTTTATTGTTAAAAATAGCAAAAGATTATTTTAAATTATCTTATCTTCTTGACTTCAGTAAATAAATTTTCGTGTACGTTATTTTATGTAACAATTTTATTTATGAGTTAGCCAATTCCAAATATACCATTAATCAAATAATATAAAAGAAAACCGTCGACCTGCCATTCTTTCATTTTACTTTATTATTTTAATAATAAAGTATTGTGATCGACTTGGGAAAAAAAAAAAAATTTGCTACCCTGAAATTTTGTTTTTTCGCGTTTCATAACTAAAATGCAAAAAAAAATCCGTCTGTCTGTACGCCGTCCGCCGTACGCCGGTGTGTACGCTCAGAGCACATTAACTCCCAAACCCTTCAAGATAGAAAGTTCATTTTTGGAGGGATTGTAAATAGTTGCGGATCTCAGGAGGACACTCATTTTCGGGGGTGTAAGTGTTCAGGGGGAGGCGGGGGAGCACTTAAACCGAAAACTAAGAATTCAAATATCTCAAACATGGTTACAGCTAGGAAGCTAAAAATCAATATGCATATAAAAGGGTCTGTGGGACAACTTTTAAAATTAATTTAATTTTTTCATCCATTGGGGTGCAAAAAGGGGGGGCTAAAAACCAATTGTTGGCCGAATTTTTTTTTCAAATGATTATATCTGAGAAATTACTTAGCATAACAAATTTATATTTTTAGACCATCAAGGTGGCATATAGATTTACTGGAATCAGCTTACATAGAGGCTAATTATTGTAAGGGGGAGGGTCAGGGGGTGCAAAGAAAAACACTTAAAAATCAATATCTCGGCTATTTGTTGAGGTATGCAATTTAAACTTGGTACTTATATTAAGCTATGCTAGAGAAATACGAAAAAAATATAATATTTGGACAAAATAGTAGTGGGGGAAAATGGGGAGCATTGAACTTTCCAAAATTTCAAACCATTATATCTCAAAATTGAGGGCAGATATCAAATCAAAAATTTGTCAGATCGTAGAACTATATAATTATTAATAATTAAATTTTGGTAAAAAAATAAGTTGGGGGGTGTAAGAGGAGGGAGGTGGAAAGCAAAAATGTTGAAAATTTTGAGTAATTTTTTTAGGGCTCTGGTAAAAGATAAAAAGTTTAAATTTTGCAGGTCAATATATCTATTTATTGTACATACATAAAAAATAATAAAAATTCTGCAATTGTTATGCACCGACCCCCCTGGTCTAACGTGCACAAGGTGTTTCATGTGAAATGAAAAAACACATAAGCTGAAAATTTTTCAATGAAATTTTAAGGTAGAAACTTGGAAATTTGCAAAATGCTTTTAAAAAAAATCCCTAAAAGAATGAATTATTAACTGGTTAAAAATCTTTAAAACTTCTACCCCCTCCCATACAAAATAATTTTTTCGACCATATTCAAGAAATCAATTATCGCCTAACTATTAAAAGCTATCAATTTGAAATTTTGCACAAAAACTTACAAAAATAATTGAAATGAAATTACGTTAAAAGTTTTGAAATCGCGCTTGCCCTTCTACCCCCTCCCATACAAAAGTATGATTTCGACCAATTTCATTAAATCAACTAATAACAAACAAATTGAAAGCTACGAACTTGAAATTTTGCACGAGCACTTTACAACTAAAAAAAAAGAAAATTGCATCACAAGTTTTACGATTCCCCTACCTCCTCTACCCCCTCCCATACAAAATTATTTTTTGCGAGCATTTTTATGAAATAAGTAATCAGCTAACTCTGAAAAGCTATCAATTTGAGATTTTGCATAGAAACTTATAAAAATAATTCAAATGAAATTGTTTTAAAAGTTTTGAAATCGCGCTTGCCCTTCTACCCCCTGCCATACAAAACTATGATTTCCACCAATTTCATTAAATCAACTAATAACCAACAAACTAAAAGCTATGAACTTGAAATTTTATACGAGCACCTGAAAAGAGAAGCGAAATAAAACTACATATCAAAATTTACGATTCCCCTACCTTCTCTACCCCCTCCCATACAAATGTTCGGTTTCGTGAATGTAAAATACACCGAATTTTATGAAAATTCTAGGCAACTTCGTCTATGAAACAAATTCTGTACAGATAATATTGGACGTGACTCAAGCAATCAATTAAAAAATTATTAACCTTCAACCACCCTTACTATCACCCCTCTCCCTTCCCCTCATAAAAACCCAAAATTGCATAAGCGAATGAAATATTGTTAATTGACAACAGCCCTGCCCAAGAAGCTCCTTTCACTTAGTCTTCCCTAACCACTCTAACCTGCATATTGACTTTCTATGCATGCGCATTTGTCTCAAAAATAATAAAGTTTCGCCCGACTTGTTGGCAGTTTATTTATACTCTAGATGAAATCTGAGAGTATATTGTGTTTGCCTTACCGTTTGTAACGCTAAGAAATAACGCTCGCACAGAGCCGCTAAGGGTACAAAAATATTTGTTGTCGCTCAAAAACCTCGATTCCGAGTGACCGTCTGTCCGTCTGTCTGTCTGTCTGTGCGTCTGTCTACAGCATAACTCTCGAAAGCTTTGAGTTATAGTGCTAAAAATTGTTGTGTGTCATTTTTAGCAAAAAAGTAACTTTAAGTTCGTGAATGGGTTACATCCCCCCACTCCTTCTACCCCCTCCCATACAAATTTCATGAAATTTTGAAATATTAAGAAATTGATTTTTCTTTGGAACTATTTAAGCTATCTACTTGAAATTTAGGTCAAAGTATTACGATATAGGTGTCATTAATATCACGGATTGTTGACCCGATCCCCTTACTCCTTCTACTCCCTCTCATACAAATGGACAATTTTGAAAAATACATATTTTCGATTTTCATTGAAACTAGTAAAGCTAAAAAGACGAAATTTTGTCAGAATTAATTTTACTATAATTGAAATTTATTTTAAAAATAATTATCAACTTCACCTCACTCCTTCTACCCCCTCCCATACAAATTTCAAGAAATTTTGAAATTTAAATTAAATTATTTTTCTTCGAAACTGTTAAAGTTTTCAACTTGATATTTTTTATATAGTATAAAAATAGAAATATTAATAATGCGAAAAAAATTTGTTTTGATCTGTATTCTCCTTCTACCCGCTCCCATACAAATGGATAATTTTTGTTCAATGCATTTTATCGATTTCCATTCAAACTAGAAAAAGTACAAACTTCAAATTTTGCCAGAATTTGTTTCTTAATAATTAAAATAAGTGTTAGACAAAATTATCAGTTCCGCTTCACTCCTTCTACCACCTCCTATACAAATATCTGTATTATAAATTCACGAAAAACATTTCTCCTTGTATATGAGAGCTATCGACTTTGAAATTGAATCAAAGCATGGTGATAAGGATGATGATAAGCAGTTTCAAAATCTTCTTAAGCGCTCCACTTCCTCTGCCACCTCCCATACAAAATCCCCAATTTCAGGAAAACTATGAACAATTTCTTTAAAAATAATGAAAACTAAAAACTTTAAATTCAGCAAAAAACATTTTGCATGCCATGTTCGGTGTCATATACGAAAAATACAAACCTCCCCCTCTACTTCTACCACTTCCCATGCAAAAGTCTCTATTCACTATTCGAAAGAATTTGAAATGACATATTTTCCGGTATATTAAAGTCATTTCCATCTCATCTAGAGTATCATATGATTGGGCTTTAAGCCTAATCATAATTCTGATATGTTTGAATATGGTATAGCTTTCATGAAGCACACTATTTTCCCGAAAATTAGAAATATGAAACCGAGTATCGCCTAAATTTCCAAAATATTTATTTATTTCCATATTTGGTTTTGATAGTCATAACATTACAAGCATAGTTCAATGCAATAAACATATTTCTTGGGTGTGTTTTTCTAGCCAAATAAGTGTTGTCTTGAAACCGCTATCTAGTTTGAGAACACGTTGAGCTTCAAAATTCAAATTTTAAGAACTTTACTTTTGTCTAAAAAGTATGGTCAAGTTCGTAAATGAGCCAAATCTCTTTGCGGATTCTAACTATATATGTATAACTTTTACGCAATTTCATATTCATCCAATTTTTTCGAATTAGCTATGTATTAATACAAAAATTGAAATATATAATAGTACATTGATGAAAGTTGTAGTCTACTGTATACATATTGATGGAATCTCTTCATTCCTTCCGTCACCTTTCATACAAACCGCATTTTTTGGAATACAAAAAAAATATATATATATATCTCAGTATGTATTTAGTTATTAACACTAGCGTCCGGCAATACCATATACCATCAAGGAACCCAATCAGGCAGAACTAGCGGAGTAGGATTCTTAGTTAACGAAAAATGGAAAGACAAGATAATTAGCGTCACAAGCACGTCAGATCGAGTGGCCAACTTGACTCTCAGGCTGTCACAGAGATACACGATGCAAATAATACAAGTCTATGCACCAACATTTAGTCAGTCGGACGACGAAATCGAGGACTTCTGTAACGAAATAACTCAAGCCTGGGACAGCAATAACAGTAATTTCAAATTCCTTATCGGAGACTTCAACGCTATAGTATGAAAGAACGAAGAACAAGAAATATTGGTAGGGAAATTCGGACTGGGCCAAAGGAACGAAAGAGGGGAGAGGTTGGTCCAATTTGTCCACCAGTACAACCTTTACATAGTGAACTCGTTCTTTAAGAAACAACCAAGCAGGAAATGAACATGGCAAGCCCCAAATGAGGCGACAAGGAACGAGATTGACCTGATCCTAACGAATAAAATAAGGACAATCAATGACGTCTCCACGCTTAACAAATTCAAGACAGGTAGCGACCATCGTCTAGTAAGAGCAAAAATAACCCTAAACCTAAGATCTGAAAGGGCAAAATTAGTCAGGAAGCCAACAAAACCAGGCTTCAACAACGACAACATCAAAAATAACATTGATCGATACCAGTCAATGCTAGAAGATGAAATGTGAGACAGGGACGCTTCACACCTCGCAAATGCCATCTCGAAATGCGCCAAGGAAGTGGGCGGACCACGGACAGAAACCAGACATCACAAACTATCAAACGAAACAAAGGAACTTCTAAAGAAAAGACGCGAAATGAAATCATCTTCAAACATCCAAAGAATAGAGTACACGGAAGTATGTAAAACAATTAGAAAGAAGATAACAGAGGACATCGCCAAGTATAACGAAAGATTAGTAGAGAATACTATCGAGAACAACAACAGCCTAAGGAAAGCAAAGCAAGCGCTTATAATTGGCAAAAAACAGGTGATAGCACTTAGACAAGGGAACACCAGGGTGACAGATAGGCTAAAAATAGTAGAAATGATAACTAACTTCTACAGCGACCTATACAAGTCCCCAGAAGAGGCTCCCAGCAATACAACAACAACAACTGGGACAGTAGACGATCCCACCCCTGAAGTTCTTATAGATGAAATGGAATCTGCGGTCAAATCAATGAAAACAGGCAAAGCGTCAGGCAATGATGGCATCACCGCTGAACTGTTGAAGTACGCTGGCAGAGGAATCTGGAAAATACTGGCCGAGGTATACACCAACTGCCTCAGAACCAGACACATTCCTGAAAATTAGAACAGCGCAAACATAATACTGATTCACAAAAAGGGTGATAAGGAAGACATCAAAAATTACAGACCAATAAGTCTGCTACCTGTCTTCTACAAGCTATTTACCAAAGGAATCAACAACCGAATACATGCAGCTCTGGATGTTGAACAGCCACGAAAACAGGCTGGTTTTAGAAGGGGATACAGTACAATTGATCACATTCACACCTTGAGAGAGACCATGAGCAGGGCTAAAGAATACGAACTGCCCCTAGCACTGGCATTCATAGACTTTAAAAAAGCCTTTGACTCAATATACCCTGAGGCGATAATAAGAGCACTATCCAATCAAGGTATAGAGAAAACATACGTTGAAACGCTCTCAAACATCTACAGGAACGCCAAGGCAAAGGTCAAAGTGTTTGATGACACACCAAAATTCCCCACACAAAGAGGTATTAGACAGGGGGATACAATTTCTCCAAGGCTATTCAACGCCACCCTGGAAAACATCTTTCGAGAACTACATTGGGAAGAGAAGGGTCTGCAAGTTGACGGGGAACGCATCAGTCACTTGAGATTTGCCGACGATATAGTCATAATTGCTCAGAGCCAAGAAGAATTGCAACTTCTATTAAATGAACTTAGCGAAGCCAGCGAAAAAGTGGGCCTAAGAATGAACTTGAGTAAAACTAAGATTATGTCCAATGAACATCTAGGAAGTCAAGTTGAAATAACATTGAATAACACCAGGCTAGATATAGTAGAGGAATACATCAGCTAATACATCAATCAGGAGATTTAATACCTGAAATTAATAGGCGAATCAAACTAGCGTGGAGCGCATTCGGGAGAAACTCCATCATATTCAAATCCAGAATGAAACTTCACTTGAAAAAGAAAACGTTTGATCAGTGTATCCTACCCGTCATTACATACGGCTGTGAGACACTAACTACGGCTACATACGGCTGTGAGACACTAACACTAACTCCACTAATTCTAATAACGCATTGAATTGTGTTGCTGGTGATAAGACTGTTGATGTTAATTGTGATTTGGTATTGGTGGATATTAATAGTCCCGCAGTTTATCAATGTCCATCTCGCAAGAAGATTTCAGTGAGTTGTTCTACCTCTACTAAAAAAAGTGAAGCTTCATCAAAAGCTTCTGCTAGTAATAAACCTAAAAAGCCTTCACTCTCGAAGTCTACCCCATTGTATTCGAGTAGATCTCAAAGGCCTCACACAGTTACTAATCCCTCTGAATTTGCTTCTACTTTGCCTTCACATCCACACTTATTAACTACTGTACCTCGTCCGAAAGCCCTTTTTATTTCTCGATTTGATCCCCGAACATCCCCTGATGATATTGTTAACTATTTAACTTCAAAAAAATTTATTTTAGCTGGATCAATGGTTAAATGTGAAAAAATTAGTAAAGCAACTAGCTTCATTGCCTCTTTTAAGATTGTTATAGCCAATAATGAACTTTTTAATCGATTATTAGATAGTAATTCATGGCCGTCAGGAGCATTTGTCAAAGAATTTATTTCTCGGCGCATTAGCTCCCCGGGTTCTGGTCCAAAAAACTCCGACAATTGTCCATTTACTATCAAAACGTAAATGGACTGCGCACTAAAACTCAGACGATATTTGCTTCAAGCCAGAATTCCTCTTATGATGTTATTGCTTTTACTGAATCGGGACTAAACTGTAGTTTTACTGGCAGTGAACTCTTTAGTTCAGACTTCCAAGTCTTTCGTAGGGATCGTTATGTTTCCGACTTGAGATTGAAAGGTGGTGGGTTGTTATTAGCAGTCCGTAGCTGCATTAATTGTGTAGTTGTTGATGTGCCGAACCCTTACTGTCTGGAGATCTTGTGTGTTAAACTTGTATTTAGCAATAAGGATATTTATGTCTTTTTGACATATATTCCTCCTTCGAGTCCCCTTACTTTATACGAAAAAACAATTGACAGTTTAACATTTGTTCATAGATCTATGAATATGTCTGACGAACTCATTTTACTGGGTGATTTTAATATGCCAGGACTTTCTTGGTATTTTTCTGACGATGATTCTACGCTCTTAGTCTCTGATGCTTCGTCCTCGCTTGAATGTTTTTTTGTTGATAGTGTATTTGCACTTGGTCTCCACCAACTTAGTCTTGTTCGGAATTCCTATGAAAGACAGCTTGACCTGGTTTTTTATTCTGACTACTGTGCCTGTTCCGTGGAAGAAAGCTTATCATCAATCTCGGTCATTGATGTCTTACACCCTCCTATTAAAATATTTCTTATGATTGACGAGGAGCATATTTTTAGCCCTAGTGAGAAAGTGCTTACTTTTGATTTTAACAAAGCTGATTTTTCACGGTTGGACTATCTTATCTCTAATTTTAACTTTGATAAAATTTTTGACAATCCTGATTTTGAGGGTGCCATATTTGATTTTTATTATATTCTGTACCAATTTTTTGTTGCTACAGTTCCTTACTTATCGTAAGAATAGTTCATTGTTGTATCCTTGGTACACGAGTGAGTTGCGTGCGATTCGCAACTCGCGTAATGCAGCGTGGAATAGGTATACTAAGACGAAGAATGACATTGATTTTCGTTTGTATGAAGAATATTATGACTTATTCAAAGAATTATCAAATCGCTTATATTCTGAATACTTACTTAAAGTGGAGTCGGATATTATTAGAGATCCCTTTAATTTTTGGAAGTTTGTTAATTGTAAGCGTAAGTCTGATGGTTATCCAGCTTCTTTTCAATTCCTTGGTAGTAATAGTAATGACCAAATAACTGTTTGTAATTTTTTTGCCACATTCTTCAGTGGTTCCTTTTCTGGTAATGACTTTATCCCTGATATGTCGTACTTTGATAATTTTAAAAGTACTTGTTCAACTACGTTGTCTGGTATACCGATTTCTTATAACGATATAGTTGACCATATCTCTCGCCTTAAGGATGTTTCTTCTCCTGGCCCAGATGGTGTTCCTGCAGTTGTCCTTAAACACTGCTGTCTCTCTATTGCTAAGCCACTCTCTCTACTCTTTAAAAGGTCGCTAGAATCTGGGATTTTCCCGAATGTATGGAAGGCCTCCTTTATCATACCGACTCACAAAAGTGGTGCAAAATCTGCTGTTGTCAACTATCGACCAATAGCTAAGTTGTCAGCTATTCCAAAGCTCTTTGAATCTGTGGTGTATGAGTGCCTGTCGTTTCACTGTAAATCCCTGATTTCAAATAAACAACATGGATTTGTCAAAAACAGGTCAACAGTCACCAATCTGATGGAGTTTACGAATAAATCCATTGTAGAAATTGAGGAGGGTAAGCAGGTGGATTGTATTTATACTGATTTTAGTAAGGCTTTCGATAAATTGCCCCATTCAATTATTTTATTGAAATTAGACATGCTGGCTTTTCCTACATGGTTTATTAGTTGGATTAAGTCATATCTACTTAATAGAACTTATCAAGTTCTTTTTCGTGATTGTACTTCTAAGCCATTTGTTGCGCATTCTGGTGTTCCTCAGGGAAGTCATTTAGGGCCACTTTTGTTTGTCTTGGCCATTAATGATGTTGCGTCTGTGCTTAAATACTCGGAAGTACTTATTTATGCCGACGACATTAAGATCTTTAGATCTCTTAGTTCCAACTCGGACAATTTTCTTCAGGAAGATTTGATTAATTTTAGTAATTGGTGTCGCCACAATGATCTTCGTCTGAATTTGGATAAATGTCATGCTATGTCTTTTACTAGGAAAGTCTCGCCGGTTGTAATAATATATAAACTTAATGACTGCATTTTGAATCGTGTCAATTCTACTATTGACTTAGGTGTTACATTTGACCATAAACTTGATTTTAGCTTGCATATAAATAATATTGTGCAAAAGGGTAATTCTATGTTGGGATTTACCACTCGCTTATCCAAGGAATTTAAAAATCCCTCTGTTAAATTGATTCTTTATAACACCTTTGTTAGATCGCACCTAGAATATGCTTCTCAAGTTTGGTCTCCTTATTATGATGAGCACATTTGCAGAATTGAATCAATTCAGCGTAAATTTGTGAGAATCGCCTTATGCCACCTTAATTGGAATGACAGAGTTCGTCTTCCTCCTTATATTGATCGACTTAAGCTATTAAATATGTCATCACTCTCCAAACGACGTGAGGTAGCTGATGTAGTTTTTGCTCATCAACTTCTTACTGGTTTAGTTGATTCTTCCACACTTTTGGGATTGATGCAGTTTTCTGTTGGTCGATATTTACCAAGACAGCCTGGATTGCTTCAGATTTCCTTTCACCGGACAAACTATGGTATGAATGAGCCGATCTCGCGTATCGCGAGAGAAGTTAATAAGAATGCTGATGCATTCGACTTCTCTATCGACAAATTATGTTTAAAGCGTAGACTTAATGCTAGTTGATACCAATTTTTTGTCAATTTTTGTTTATTTTATTTTTATTTATGTACTTGGTGTAGGGATTTTATTGTTTGTTTCGTCCCTTCTCTAAATGATGAGCCAGAGGATAATTGATTTCCATATTTTAATTTGGAATCGATTTATGGCAATTCCTTGCATTAAGGAATTCTGATAGTGAATTAACAACAGGACACATAGCAAGGTTAACTGACAACAGATGGACTGCTAAGATAACACAATGGTACCCAAGAGGGCTAAAACGACCAAGAAGACGCCCGAAATTACGATGGGATCATGACATCAGAAAACTAGCAGGCGTCACCTGGACAAAGATAGCTCAAAATAGAGAAGACTGGAAAGCAATGAGAAATCGATATGTAAGAGAGGCTACACCATAATACACATAGTTGAGCAAGCTGTAGATGATGATGATGGTGTATTTAGTTGAGTCAAATTTAACAAAGTAGCAATATTCTTTTTCTTCAATGACACTCCAACCCAAATCGAGCCGCCTTTTTGTGGATTTAGCAATATTACTAAGAACAAAAATCATAACATGCCCTATCATACGATACTTTAAATGGAATAGAAATTTGTATGACCTTAAGAAATTGTGGTAGAAGTGGTGGCAGCTTTGAGCTCATTTTTTCACATCATGCTAGAGTAGCCATAAAAATGTTCTGTACAAAATTTATGTTTCAAAAATTCAATAGGTACTGAGAAAATTAGTGTATTAGATTTAGAGAAATTGTGTAGTTTGTGTGGGAGGTGGTAGAAGTAGTGGATATTTTGCAGTAATTTTTTTAGAAATTACTATGATCATTATGCAAATGACATCTCTCAAATTTCAGACCAGTAACATTCATACTTTTCAAGAAAATTCGAGTTTTTCTAAAGTTATGAAATTGTTTCACATTTTTAGGGGGGGCAGTAAAGTTGATCGTTTAATTTTTTCCTTAATAATAAAGCGAATTACGTATTTAGTACAAAAATAAATATTGTACGTACTGTTATGGGAGATGGTGGATGGAGTGTGATTCAAATAATTTTTTTTAACCATAAATCACATTTTTGGCAAAAATAATTTATTTCTAATTATTATCACTTCTAGTTTCCAAGCAAATTTATTGTTTAATATTGAAAAAGAAGGGTTTTACATCATCTGAAAATTTTTAAGAACTACACAAAATTTGTGTGGTCTGCAAATATTGTAGTTAACATAATTCAAGTAGAGCTTTTTCAATAATGCAATGTAAAAATAATACTTTTAAACGAAGCCTCTATTCCCTTATGAAATTATTAATTTGTTAAACTACTACTTTTAATTTCTTGCGGAATTACTACTTAGATATACGAAATCACGATATACTTCGTCAGTGTTTCTTTGGCGCCTCAAATTATGTGTACCTAATATTTTTTTTCTAACAAAGCATTTCTGAAAAAATGGTATATTTTATTGAAAGCTTTATCATTAAGCTTACCAACGTGAATATATAACGAGAACAAATTCGTTAGATATTTAAAAATTAAAACACTTGTTTATTTTGAAAATAATTGAAATAATTTTTAATTTTGTCATACATATTTCTTGGATTTGAAAATTGTTTATCGAATAAAATACGAGTGTTGTAAGAGGTGGGTCGAATAAAAGTTTCTTTTTAAAAACACAATTAAATGAACACTGAACAATATTTTTCAAAGTTTTTGAAAACTCACTTTGGAAATAAATTTTCAATATTTCCAACGCGTCTCAAGAGTAAACCGATTAATTTTGTTCGTCAGAGGTATGATACTAACTTCCAGACAATATTTCAAGCAGGAAAAACCTGTTAGTGTCAAAATAACCTATGATTTAATACCACTAAATGGCCCACCCTATACCATTTTAGAAATTTAGCCACTTATTCTTGGCTTTGTAGTAGTCGGAAGGGGCGATATCTGGAGAATACGGCGGGTGGAATAGGACGTTCCATATTAGTGTTTCCAGGTAGGTTTTCCCAACGTGAGCAACATGTGGCCGAGCGTTGTTGGGGAGCAAAATCACATTAGCTGTGTTCTTTTGCGGCTATATCCAGAGCAGATTAGCGTAACTACATTGAAAGCAACAACAAATCATCTATCCAGAGTAGGTTAGCTACCCCAGTGAGATCCACCTAGTTGCACCAGCTCATAATACACCACGCCGAGCTGGTCCCACCAAATACACAGCACGAATTTTCGAGTCATGAATAGTGGGCTTGGCCGTCGATGTTGATACATGGCCGCGCCAGTAACGATGCGATGCAAAAAACCCGTTTTTGTCGTTGGAGCAGCTGTTCGCATGTGAAAAAATACCTTTCGACGATTTTTGGCTTCAACTCGTGTGGCTGACATTTTCTATGCTTTTGCATCATGCCTAAGCTTTTCAAACGATATCAAATGCCTTATTGAGTTACGCCAATGCTTTCTACATCTCAAGCTGGGCAGAACTGACGTAGCGGCCATCTTGAATGACTCCAGTGGGTATGACGTCATGGATTTTTCCATTTCACAAGACCACCTGTATTATTTTTCTACAAACTTGTCGTAAAAACACGTTTTGCCGAAAACAAGAAAAGAGCATAATTAGTTCAAATTAAGCACGAAAATATTACGCGAGTGCACACTTTTTCGTAATAACTAAAATTCTACAATTTTCTGTGTGAAAATTAACCGGAGAACCCTGCACAATATGAGTGACAGATTTTCTTCGGTGTGAGAAGCCGAGATTTAACTTTGATCGCACTTTTTTCAATTAAAAATCCATTGCACTAATATCAACGTGTCATAATTACATGCCGAGCACTATCAATAAAGTACCTTAGAAAGCTGAACTATCTTTAACACTGCATTTAAGAATAAACGCGATTCTTACGAAGCCCGCCGTGTCTGCTCCATACAAAAGCGCTCGAATTTGTATGGAACTGTCATGTTTGTTATGACTCCAACGTGTTGTTGTTGGATTCAGTTACTCGGCTTTCTACTATAGAAGGCATTGGTTACGCCCAATGAATCTGGAAGTTGTTGTTGCATTTGGCATGAATCTTTGGCCAGAATTGCCACCAATTCTGTGTCTTAAAATTTTTAACTGCTCCTTGTCTTCCACGCCAAAACCACCCATTTTGTAGCATTTCACTAATGATATTCTCACCTTAGGTTTCAACAATCATTCGACGCACCTCAGCCGCCGTTTTTTTTAAATTGAAGGCAAAAAGCAAAACATCCCACGTTTATTTGGCTCAAACTTCGACACAATCGCGCACAAAAAAGTGTATGACGCCGATAAATCTTCACAAATCTAATGAGGAGGAGTTGTTTACAGATGCCTAAGTTTGTCATGTGACGTTTCTGATCTACCATTGTTGATCAGCATTTACTGCTGGCGCCAACTATTGGGAAATGGCGGGTTTCAATTTGTACTCTCGATATAATTATGCTACATAATCATTATAATTTCTATCACAAGTTTAAATAAACTGCCAATAAGTCGAGCGCAATTTTATTATTCTTGGGACAAGTTAAGTATATACAGATTAGGGAGGAAAGGAAATTCTGGGGCAGGGCTGTTGTAAATTATGTAACACTTAAATGCTATTACGATCAATAGGTAAGGAATAATATGGAGGAGGGCGGAGGGTAGCGATAGGAAGGGTGGGTGGATGTTGATAAGTTTTTAAATGATTTCTTGAATCACAATAAAAGTTGTCTGTATATAATGTTAGTTTTATGAATAGAGTTGCTTATAATTCCTTTGAAATTCGGTGTATTTTATGTACACGAAACCAGACATTTATATGGTAGGGGTTAGGTGAGGTGAGGGAATCCCTAAATTGTGATGCACTTTTATTAAGTTTCTCTAGAAAGGTGTTCGAACAAAATTTCAAGTTCGTAGCTCTTAATTTGTTGGCTATTACTAGATTTATCGAAATTGGTTGAAATCATATTTTTGCTTGGGAGGGGATAGAAGGGCAAAGGGGGTATTAAAACTTTTGACGCAACTTAAATATTTTTAAAAGTGTTTGTACAAAATTTGATTTCTTGAAAATGGTCGAAGAAATACTTGAAGGTGTTCGACCATTTAATATTTAAACTTTTATGAACTTTTCTTAAATGAGTTTCCCGAATTTTGAAGTTCACAGCTTAACATTTCGATCAAAAATTTTGAGTTTTTGTGTTTTTTTTCACATAAGACTCCTTGTGTAGGTTGGGGCCCCCTTCGGTGGATAACAGTTATGGTTCAAATTATTTTTATACTCAAGATGAAATCTGAGAGTATTATAAGTTTGCCACAAAGTTTGTATCGCTAAGAACTAAGGCTCGGAGAAAAAAAAATGAATGACACAGAAGTTCACATTATCACACAGAAGTTTCCATTATCACACAGAAGTTTCAAAACCGGATGTCCGTCCGTCCGTCTGTCCGTCAGAGTTCTCTTTGGTTCGAGAACGCGTTGATCTAGGAAGTATGAGCTTTGTACACGTCGTTCTTGGCAAAAAATAAGATCAAGTTCGTGAACGTGCCAAATCGCTCCACCCTTTCTACTCCCTTCCATACAAAATAATTCAATTTCGGAATTTCACAATAAACGGGTTTTCTCGAAAAGTATAAAAGCTATCGATCTGAAATTTGGAATATATTATTTTTATAATGATTTCATATTCCGACATTGTTGGGAGGGTTGTTAAATTTAAAATAACTTACTCTTTTTCAACATTAACTAGATGATAAAAATAATAAATCTTTGAATGAAAGACAGGTGATTTTAAATGAAAAGTTTTCATTGTTCATGTACATGGGAACATAACTCCTCCGAGGTTCATCCATGGCAGAACATTATGGCTGTTTTGGAAATGTCAAAGATGCTCCTTCGAATGACGTACGTAATTTTTTTGCTTCTGGAAATTTCCGTGCCACCCTTACTTAGACCGTTGTACATAGTCTACTCCACTGGACAGTTTTTCGATCGCGGTGACACGAACGCCATTGAGTTTTTGTGTTTGAAACATGAAACACCTTGTACAGGTAAGAGCCCCCTTTGATGGATAACAGTTATGGTTCAAATTATTACTGCCCTCTATATGAAATGTGAGAGTATTATAAGTTTGCCACAAAGTTTGTAACGTTAAGAAATAAGGTTCGAAGAAAAACATAACAGGGCTACGATTGCGCGTAAACCGCAATCGTACGATACTCTAGATTAAATAGAATTTTTTGTGATCCCAAGAAATTTTGTATGGGGATTGTTAGAAGGGGTAATAGCATTGAACTAATTTTTGCCCCATCATGCTAAAGTAGCTATAAAAATGTTTTATAAAAAATGCTAACTCCAAAAATTGAATAAGAGCTGAGAAAATTAGTGTGTTAGATTTAGTGAAAATGTGCAGTTTTAATGGTAGAAAAAGTGGGGGAATTTTAGTGATTTTTTCAGAAATAACTAAGAATATCATAAAATTAACATCTCTTAAATTTTAGACTAGTACCATTCACATTCATCGTTACTTTTCAAGGAAATAGATTTTTCGTGAAGTTGTGAAACTGTGTCATATTGTATGGGAGGGGGTAGAAGCAGTGAAGCTAATCAAATATTTTTTTCTGATCTTAGTGATAATGCTAAATAAGTATTTATCACAAAATGTGAGCTCGATAAATGTTATATGTTCTGAGAAAATCGGCTTAGAGCATTTCATGAAAAAGTGTAGTTTGTATGGGAGGGGTTGGAAGGAGAGGGAGGACGCAAATAATTTTGTATATTGAAATCATTATGAAAGTAATATATCCCGAAATTCAGACTAATGGCCTTTATACTTTTCGAGCAAATCTATTTATAGTCGAGTTGCGAAATTGTGCCATTTTGTATGGGAGGGGGTAGAAGGGCTGAAGCTAATCGTCTAATTTTTTTTAGTCTTACTAACAATTTTAAATAAATATTTAGTGCACAATTTCAGCTCGCTAAATTTTATAGGCACTGAGTAAATTGGCTTAGAGTAATTCATATCAAGTACAGTTTGTATGGGAGGTGGTAGAAGGAGGGGGAGGCCACGCCTAATTTTTATACGGTAGATTGATATTATCATAAAAGTAATATATTCCAAATTTCAGGCCAATCGGTTTTATACTTTTCGAGCAAATCCGTTAATTGTCAAATTGCGCATTTGTGTCATTTTGTATGGGAGGGGGTAGAAGGGGTGAAGCGATTTGGCCCGTTCACGAATTTGACCTTACTTTTTTGCTTAAAATGACACACAAAATTTTTTAGCACCATAGCTCATAGCTTTCGAGAGTTATGCTGTAGACAGACGCCCAGACGGACAGACAGACAGACAGACAGACAGACGGTCACTCGGAATCGAGGTTTGTGAGGGACAACAAATATTTCTGTACCCTTGGCGGCTCTGTGCGAGCGTTATTTCTTAGCGTTACAAACGGTAAGGCAAACACAATGTACTCTCAGATTTCATCTAGAGTATAAAAAGTGAATTATACAGAACTTCAGATTATCACACAAAAATCTCAAAACAGTCTGTCCGTGTCCTCTGTAGCCCGGGGACGCGTTAAGCTAGAAAATTTAAATTTTGTGTACGTTGTTTTTGATAATAAAGTAAGGCCAAGTTCATAAAATCGATTTCCTTGAAAAGTATGAATGTTATTGGTCTGAAATTTGAGATATGCCAATTGCATAATCTTAATAGTTATTACTAAAAAACACTTAAAACTCCCCGCTCCTTCCACCACCTCCCATACAAACTGCACAATTTCACTAAATTTAATACGCTATTTTCTCAAAACCTATCAAATTTTTTAAGCTTAAATTTTGTATAAAACATTTTGATAGCAGTTCTATCATGATGTGAAAAAATTATTTAGCCCTTGTCCCTTCTACCACTCCCCATACAAAATCATTAAATTTTTCTTTCATCTAGAGTATCGCATGATTGGGCTTTACGCCCAATCGTAGTTTTGTTGCTTTTTCTTTATGTTTATCAAATGGATGTATGCACGTGCAAAAATTGAATTTTGTATCTTTAACCGCAGCTCTAAGAAAATACTCAACGTTTTCGACTTTTGGGTCACAATCTCTCTTACCTTACACCCCCAACTAAAAAATTATCGGTCATGTAGTTCTACAATCTGATAAAATTTCAACGTAATATCAACATTGGGCTTTGAGATTTACCATTTTTAAAAGTGCACCATTTTTAAAATGCTTCTCATTTCCCCCCGCTATTATTATATCCAAATGTTATTTATTTCTCATATTTCGCTAGTATAGCTTAATTCTTGTTCCAAGTTTCAATTAAATAGCTCGAGAAATAGTCGAGATATTAATATTGAAGTGTTTTTATTTGCCGCCGTAGTATGGGTATCTACATTTGAATACCGATGATCTAGATTATTTAGCGAGGCCTTAAAAAACTTCGTAGGTCCGTGTTATTTAATAATTTGTTTGTTAAAATTATTGTACATGCTTTTAACAAAGGAATATGATGTTTTGCTAATATTTTAGCCATCAGCTCATTCTCTAAGCTTTCCTGGCTCTAAATGCGAGAACATAATATATAAATTTAATTTCGCGCAAAGTTAACCATGTATTCATATAACATTTGCACAAATATATTCAAAATAATTAAATCATTTTCCAAATGCCAAAAAAAACCTTAGGCTGGGCTTGACATGTGCAATAATGCAGGACGACGTTATGACGTGAATACATACTGTTGCAAGCGAGGGGTTCGCCGGGATTTCAAGTAAAACACAATTCGTTTAAAAATAAGTGATAATTTATTTATTCGCACGTTAACTTAATTCGCACTATATGGCACCACCGCCGATATTGTTATATCGCGTTTTTGCACCGGTTCGCGTCTACCGATAGATGTCGCTGAATGACTGACTCCCGTCTGACAGCTTCGTGCTTTTATATAATTTTCCCCAATTCTCGAAACTTTCGTGGTGTATATCGTCGGGTGTGTATCTCGACTATACTGGAAGGTTCTAGATCTTTAATTATGGCTTTTTACATATTGGGGGATACTGCTCTACAAAATTCTAGCAAAATTGCGTGGTTGCCAGATCTATAACAATACATATCCCATCTTTCCAGAGCTAGACGTAATACATATAACTGAAATAAATACTGTGGCGACATTTTTCATTTTCAATTCACTGTGTAGTAGAGTTAGAGTAGACTACTATAGTCGAATTTAATTTTGTAAAAATTTTGTCATTTTTTAAAGTTTTTAAAAAAATTCATTCTCAGCAAGCTTTGATATAAAAAATAAAAAAAATAAGATAGATTGAAAATTATTATGAAGAGAGAAGTTTTTAAAAAAAGAATTAATAATAAAAAACATTAAATATAAAAATCATTTTATCGTTTCAATTTTAAACAATTAAAAAATTGTTAGCGATGCTGCGCCAGATAAATCTAGTGCAACATAGCTAAAATTGGTGACCCCGACGCGTAAAATAAGTGAAAAAATACGCGATAAAAACAATGCAATTAATGAAAAACATTTAAATAACCGTTTTGCATCAAAAAAACCAAAACTAGTGAAAAGTTACGGAAAAAGTGTTTCATTTAAAAAGTCACAAAAAATAAAAATGGCGTCGAAATAAAATAGCCATTATACAACGAACATAATTCGGTTTTTGTGTTTCGAAAAATGTGCGTCGAATCGAGTTCAGATATAAATACGCAACGTTATCGATCTAATTGTTTCGAATATTTTATAAACGGAAGATAATAACTGGAATCAAGACAACACATTTGTGGACAAGAAGTAAATTCGTCCAGTCTTCAACAAGAATTGACCAATTATCAAGATCTCAACAAGGATTGCCCGATCATCAAGGATTGCGCAGTTATCAAGTTCTCAACAAGGTTAGCATATCACGTCGGGGTCACCAATTTTAGCTATGTTGCACTAGATTTATCTGGCACAGCATTGCTAACAATTTTTTAATTGTTTTAAAATAAAACGATTAAATGATTTTTATATTTAATGTTTTTTATTATTAATTCTTTTTTTTAAAAAACATCTCTCTTCATAAATATTTTTAATCTATCTTATTTTTTTTTTTTTTTTATCAAAGCTTGCTGAGAATGAATTTTTTTAAAACTTTAAAAAATGACAAAATTTTTACAAAATTAAATTCGACTATAGTAGTCTACTCTAACTCTACTACACAGTGAATTGAAAATGAAAAATGTCGCCACACTACTCTCCCTCCAGTGACTTGGTCACGATAAAAATCTTGTTGGAGCTTTAATAATGCGTCCTCTTTTTGATACTTGGATTGGAGGTGTGTCTTGAAAACCGACTTTTTTCTTTATTTTATTATTAATATTATTCTGATTATCTAACGTTATATTTTTATGAGTATCATTGCTATTATTATTATTGTTTTTTTTAGAATTAACATTTTGATTTAAGTTTTGAACAGTATTATTTGGTATATTAAATTCCTCATCATTTTCTATAAACGCTGCCTTCAAACGATCAATGGCAACTTCTTGTTGTTTTTTTTTAACTTCGATTATAAACGTATTTGGTTTTCTCGCCAACACCCTAAATGGCCCATCGTATGGCGGAGTCAATGGTGGAGACACCGAATCGTTCCGTAAAAAAACATATTGTTATAAATCTGACAACCTCGACGTCCCCAGCAACACCGAGAAAAGTCCATCAACATTTAAAACGCTATACACATGTTTCCAGACACTTCTACCGAGCTCCACAATGTAGCCAATCATTCTAGACACACACACACAACGACACCTGTCTGGGAGACTTATTATAAATAACCGCCAACTTTCAGACAACGAGTTAGTTAGATTTTGGCGACACCTATCGGTGGAAGAAGGCGAATCGGTACAAGTGATAGATTGACAGTGTTCCTGAGTTGTACGAATTAAGTTTTAGAGCGAATTTAGTGAAGTGATCAAGAAATAAAGAAAAGTGCGATTAAATAAAATTATTCATTATTTTTAAACGAATTGTGTTTTCCTTTGAAATCAGCGATCCCCTAGCTCGCAACAATTGGTGTCAGAAGAGTGGGATTTCAAGGATAAATTCGGGTTAAAAATCGCGAGTGAAATTAAAAATTCTCGGAACGGATAATTTTGTGAGAGCGGAAAAGTGAAACTAAAATTCTCGAACGGACAGTGAGAATTTTGTGAAATCGAATGCTCTAGTGAACAGTGACTTTAATTAGCGAAGTAAAATCGCGGAACTAAAATTCTCGAACGGACAGTGAGAGTTTTGTGAAATCGAATATTCTCGAGTGCTTTATTGAGCAGTGACTTTAATTAGTGGAGAAAATTTAAGTGAATTCGGATCGCGGAAAAACTTAAAATAATCGGTAGTGAAAATGCCGCGTTATTTAAAGGACTTAAAATTAGCGGAGCTGAAGGAAGAGCTCAGTAGACGCGAGTTACCTACGACAGGGAGCAAGTCTGAACTTGTCAGCCGTATGATCGAGACACTCCAGGCTGAGGGTGAGGATGCAGATAGTTTCGAGTTCCAAATCAAAGAAGCTCGTGGAGATGAGTGTTCTGGTGCAACGGATGCTCTAACACAGTTAATGCAGCAAATGATGAACAAATTAGATCAACAATCAGCTGTGACAACGGACATGAATCGGAAATTAGAACAACAATCAGCGGACATGCATCAGAAATTTGAACAACAATCGGTGGACATTAAACAACAATCAACGGACATTAATCAGAAACTAGAGAAATTAGACCAGACTTCAAAGGACCTTAACCAAAAATTGGAGCTGCAAAATGATAAAATAGACACCATGGGTAAGGCCATAGAAGAAAACGTTGAGAAGAAACTTCGAATCTTCGAATCTTCGAAGAACAAATTACGGAAAAGACATCCGGAATTGCAGAAGAAGTCGAACGCCTAAAAAGAGACTTCGATAACGTCAAAGCGACTGGAGTCATCAAGGCAGAACACGTTGCGCACAAGGGTCTCAAGGCTCCAATCTTCGATGGACAAACACCGTGGGCTATTTATAAGACCCAATTTGAGGCCGCCGCAAGAAACAACCATTGGAATGATCTAGAACGGGGAACAGCTCTTATATTGGCGCTAAGAGGTCCGCCAGCAGAGGTTCTTCAAACGATTCCGCAGGAGCAACAACAAGACTTTTCAACCTTAGTCCAGACATTGGATCTCCATTATGGCAGTGACCACATGCGAGAGATCTACAAAACGCAACTGTACAACCGAACTCAAAAGAATGGTGAAACACTTCAAGAGCTGGCACGCGATATTGAACGACTCACACTATTATCGCTGCCTAATGCGCAAACAGAGCAACGAAACGATACAGCTGTTTTCGCATTTAACAATGCTGTACAGGACAGAGAGCTGCAACAGGCGTTAAAACTGGCAGGTAAGAAAACGATTGGCGAAGCCTTAGTATATGGGCTGACGTTCGAAGCTGCCAAGCAAAGCTCGCGGAGTAACTATCGAGTTCGAGAAATAGTAGAAGAATGTGTGTGCCAGAAAGCCGAGTACACCGAGCGGAGCGAAGGATCTGGTGCTCCTCGATGCTGGAATTGTGGACAGGCAGGACACTTACGACGCGACTGCCGCAAACCCAGAAAAGCGATCAACTACTGTTCCGGCTGCGCTGCTAAACAAAGAGGAGGAAGGGGCGAACCGTCACGAGAGCACGCTTCGCCTAATGACAGTCCGGGAAACGAGTAAAGGCCAACTTCATGGGGCAGAAGTTGGCTGGTAGAATCGACGCCCCCGGAACCATCATCGCAGTTTCTCGACTACATCGTTGTGAAAACGACTTATGTATGAGTGGTCGAGTCGACAAATTAAACTGCATCATAACAGTCGACACAGGCGCAACACGGTCAGTGCTAAGATCTGACCTCGTAGATCGTACTTGGCTTCACAACACCAAGAAGTACGCACTTCGCACTGCTACAGGAGAAACTACAACGGTCCATGGAGAAATAGCTCGTGACATACAACTTGGGGATTTGACCTTCTCGCAGTATTCGTGGTAGCTGACATTACCGATGAGTGTATCCTTGGAATGGATTTTCTGAAACCACACGGTATCCAGCTGGACTTAGGACAACGAATAATGAAGTGGCGGAATATTGAAATCCCGATGGAAATAACATCCTCCAAAACAACAAAGCTGCGAGTTGTATTATGCGAAGATGCGGACATACCAAAGTCATCTGAGAATGTTATTTGGGCAGAGCTCGATGGTGATCCCGGGAACCACCGATTCTACCTCATAGAACCGGAAACGACACCTGCATTACGAAGTCTGATACTAGGAAAAACGCTCGTAAAAAGGAATGAGAGAATGATGGTACCAATAAGAGTCCTGAACGTTGCGGACAGCACTACCAGCGTAAAGAAAGGAGATGTAATTGGCAGCTGTGAACCAATATCGGCGGTGACGAGTATCGACAAGGCAGAACCACATGGCGTACCCTCTAAAAATAAGCCAAGAAGGAAGGACAATGTAACATCAACACTTCTTCAGTCAAGCAACCTTAGAGGAGAACAACACAAGCAAGCAGTAGATCTAATCGAAGGATTTAGCGACGTCTTTTCCACCGGTGATGACGACTATGGCAGAACAAACTTAGTGAAACATCGTATAGATACCGGAAGTGCTACACCGATACGTCAACCTCCAAGAAGAGTACCATTAGCGAAACAAGGAGAAGTCAATTCAATGGTCAAAACTATGGAGCATCAGGGAATCATCGAAGAATCAAAGAGCCCGTGGATATCGCCAGTAGTGCTGGTAAAGAAGAAAGACGGCAGTACCCGTTTTTGTGTGGACTACAGGCGACTAAATGATGTTACGAAAAAGGATAGCTATCCACTACCTAGAATCGACGATATCATGGACACCCTGACCGATGCTAAATGGTTCTCAACGTTGGACCTGAAGAGTGGTTACTGGCAAGTGGAGATAGATGAAAAAGATAGAGAGAAGACAGCATTCTCTATCGGCAGTGGACTGTGGCAGTTCATCGTAATGCCATTTGGCCTGTGCAATGCTCCAGCTACGTTCGAAAGACTGATGGAATTCGTTTTGCGTGGTCTGAGTTGGAAAACTTGTCTCGTTTACCTAGATGATGTGATCGTTATCGGAAAAACATTCAATGAACACCTAAAAAATCTGCAGGAAGTCTTCCAGCGACTGCGAGCGGCAAAATTAAAGCTGAGTCCGAAAAAGTGCACTTTGTTTAGTGCAGAAGTCAAGTACTTGGGTCACATCGTTTCAGCTGATGGCGTAAAGACAGATCCGGAGAAGATACTGGCGGTGAAAAATTGGCCTACTCCGAGTGATAAACACCAGTTGCGCAGCTTCCTAGGCTTAGCGACATATTACCGACGATTTGTAAAAGACTTTGCTAACACGGCGAAATGTCTGCATCAGTTAACAGAAAAAGGGAAGCCATTTACATGGAGTCAACAGTGCCAGGAAGCATTCGAGAGGATAAAAGACCAACTCTGCGACTCCCCAGTTCTGGCGTATCCAAAACCAGGTCATGGTTTCATCATAGACACTGACGCCAGCAATGTCGGTATCGGAGCAGTACTATCACAAGAGATCGATGGGCAGGAGAGAGTGCTATCTTACTACAGCCGAGTACTCTCAAAATCAGAAAGGAACTATTGCGTAACTCGCCGAGAGCTACTAGCCATAGTAGAAGCAACAAAACATTTTCACAAATATCTCAATGGTCAAAAGTTCCTTCTTCGAACGGATCACGCATCGCTTAAATGGCTACTTCAGTTTAAAAACCCCGAAGGCCAAGTAGCCAGATGGATCGAAAGGCTCGAATCCTACGATTTTGAGATTGTTCATCGAAGAGGAAGAATCCACGGAAATGCCGATGCGCTTTCACGTCGTCCTTGTCCACCGAACTGCAAGCATTGTCACCGTATAGAAGGAAAAGAGGCCGGAGAAACCATTCAGAGGATAACGACCGAACCAAAGACTGGATGGAATCAGCAAGAACTGGAAGACGCCCAACGTAAAGATCCAGATATTTCACCGATCATGGCATGGAAGGACGAAATGAAACGGCCTGAGTGGAAAGACATCTCACAATTCAGTGAAACCTTAAAGTGCTATTGGGCACAATCGAACTCCCTTCACCTAGACGGCGGATTATTAAAACGGAAATGGGAGAACGCTGATGGAAAGTCGTATCACATGCAAACCATCGTCCCGCATTGTAAAGTCGAGGAGGTTTTGAAGGAATATCATGGAGGTACCTCCGGTGGGCATTTGGGAGTAAACAGAACCTTGGCAAAGATACGAGAAAGGTTCTATTGGATCCATCTCCGAGATGATGTCGAAAACTGGTGCCGTAAATGTACTACGTGTGCATCAAGTCAGGGCCCACACCGCAGATCAAAGGGAGAAATGCAACAATACAACGTGGGAGTCCCATTCGAGAGAATTGCTGTGGATATTGCTGGACCATTCCCGGAATCAGAAAATGGTAATCGCTACATTTTAGTGGTCATTGATTATTTCAGCAAGTGGCCTGAAGCTTACGCAATTCCAAACCAAGAAGCAGTAACCGTCGCAGAACAAATTGTTACCAACTGGGTGAGCAGATTTGGAGCGCCACGCGAACTACACTCCGATCAAGGGCGCAATTTTGAATCTCAAATATTCAAACACGTGTGCCAAATGCTGGGAATAAACAAAACGAGGACAACTCCATTACACCCACAGTCTGATGGAATGGTGGAACGTTTCAATCGGACATTGAACTCAAACCTATCCAAACTCGTCAGCGAGAGGCAACAGGACTGGGACCAGCACATCCCTCTATTTTTAATGGCCTTTAGAACATCGGTGCATTCAACAACAGGAGAAACTCCGTCCCGAGTCATTTTCGGAAGAAATATTCGAGTCCCTGCGGAGCTAATGTTTGGAGTGCCACCAGACCAACCAACCAATGCTAAAGATTATGTCTCGGATCTTCGATGTCGACTAAAGACAATTTATAACCTGGTCAGAGATAAAATTGATTTGGCGTCCGACCGCATGAAGACGAGGTATGATCAACGGGCGAACTCATCAGGATTCCAAGAGGGCGATTTGGTTTGGTTATACAATCCCAAACGACAGAAGGGCAGATCGCCGAAACTACAGCGAAACTGGGAAGGCCCTTACCAGATCATCAACCGGTTAAATGATGTCGTCTATCGGATTCAACTACATCATAAACCCGCACTAAAATGAAAGTGGTACATCTCGACCGATTAACAAAGTACCATGGTGCCATTGAGGAAGTGAACGACTCTGTTCGGGACGAACAGGGACTAAGGAGAGGGTAATGTTATAAATCTGACAACCTCGACGTCCCCAGCAACACCGAGAAAAGTCCATCAACATTTAAAACGCTATACACATGTTTCCAGACACTTCTACCGAGCTCCACAATGTAGCCAATCATTCTAGACACACACACACAACGACACCTGTCTGGGAGACTTAGTATAAATAACCGCCAACTTTCAGACAACGAGTTAGTTAGATTTTGGCGACACCTATCGGTGGAAGAAGGCAAATCGGTACAAGTGATAGATTGACAGTGTTCCTGAGTTGTACGAATTAAGTTTTAGAGCGAATTTAGTGAAGTGATCAAGAAATAAAGAAAAGTGCGATTAAATAAAATTATTCATTATTTTTAAACGAATTGTGTTTTCCTTTGAAATCAGCGATCCCCTAGCTCGCAACAATATGTACAATTGCTAAGTTCTTTCTGAACGAATGTTTTACGAGTCGTGTTATGATTCGCTGATGCAGTCGGTCTTATATTATCAAAGACGATTCTCAAATCTTTAACATACTCGGATTGTGGTGTAGCTACATTGTTTGGTTCGAAAAATTCACCAGGTAAACGTAGCGTTGAACCATATACCAACTCGGCTGGTGTTGCCTGAATATCCTCTTTTAGAGTAGTTCTGTGCCCTAATAAGATTTGCGGAAGGCAATCGACCCAATCATTGGCATTGTTGCATTTTAACGCCGATTTGATTGTTCGATGTAATCGTTCAATCATACCATTGCTTTGTGGATGATACGAGTTCGTTCGATAATGTTTAATTCCTAATAATTTTGTTAGTTCATCAAATAATCCGGACTCAAACTGTCTACCTCGGTCTGTTGTGATATTTTTAGGGACTCCAAAACGTGCAATCCATCCTGACATTAATGCTTTGGCGACGGTTTCGGCTGTTATATCGATAATCGGTATAATTTCTGGCCATCTCGTATAGCGATCAATACATGTGAGGCAATGTTTAAATCCACGCGATGATGGTAACGGTTCTATTAAATCGATATTTATATGACTAAATCGTTCTCCGGGTATTAAAAATTCGGAAAGCGGTCGTTGATTATGTCGATTTATTTTGGATTTTTGACATTGGATGCATTGTTTAGACATTATTTTACAATCTTTGTTTATATTTGGCCAAACGAATCTATCGGTTATTTGTTTTGTTGTAGATTTGATGCCTGGATGATTCAACTGATGAATTAGTTGAAAATATGTTTTTCGTAATTTTACTGGTATAAATGGACGCGTTTTATTGTTTGACGTATCGCAATATATTGTTATTTCCGTCCCGGGTATTTTTATTAATTCGAGTTGTAGCTTTGAGTTGTTTTCTGTTATTAATTCTTTCAATTCGTCGTCGATTAATTGTTCATTTTGTAATTTTTCGTAATCATTAGCATGTATTTCTGTTACTTCTGGATCTTCGATGCGCGAAAGCATATCGGCCATCCAATTATCTTCACCCGAAATGTGCCGAATATCGACGGTAAATTGTCCAATAAAATCTATGTGTCTTAACTGACGCGGTGTGCATTGATCTAATTTTTTATTAAACATTGACGTTAAAGGTTTATGGTCGGTGTAAATTGTAAATTCTCGCCCTTCCAATTGTGTACGAAAATGTTTGATTGATTGATAAATTGCAAGTAATTCGCGATCGTAAGCACTATACTTTTTTTGTGTCTCTGTCATACGTTTTGAAAAAAATCCGAGCGGCTCTTGTTTGTCCTTTATTATTTGATATAACGCGGCACCGACACGGAAGTTAGACGCATCTGTGAACAGATTTATTTTTGCAGTTGCACATGGGTGTGCTAATAAGGCTGCTGTTTTTAATTCCATTTTGCATTTTTCAAATGCGCTTCTAGCCTCATTAGTCCATTCTATCAATGTCTTATCATTTTTATACTCTAGATGAAATCTGAGAGTATTATAAGTTTGCTCTAAAGTTTGTAACGCCAAGAAATAAGGCTCGGAGAAAAAAATGATGAATACAGAAATTAATATTATCACTCAAAAATCTCAAAACCGGATGTCCGTCCGTCCGTCCGTCCGTCCGTCCGTCCGTCCGTCCGTCCGTCCGTCTGTGCGCGCTCTAGCTTGAGAACGCGTTGAGCTAGATAGTTCAAATTTTGTACACGTCGTTTTTGACAAAAAAGTAAGGTCAAGTTCGTGAACGGGCCAAATCGCTCCACCCCTTCTACCCCCTCCCATACAAAATGACACAATTGCGCAATTTGACAATAAACGGATTTGCACGAAAAGTATAAAAGCTTTTGGCCTGAAATTTGGAATATGTTACTTTTATGATAATATCAATCTACCGTACGAAAATTATGCGTATCCTCCCCCTCCTTCTACCACCTCCCATACAAACTGTACTTTTCATGAATTACTCTAAGCCAATTTACTCATTGCGTATACAATTTAGAGAGCTGAAATTGTGCACCAAATATTTATTTAAAATTGTTAGTAAGCCCAAAATTTAGACTATTAGCTTCACCCCTTCTACCCCCTCCC